>OZ026628.1:6417201-6467201 GCA_964020975.1 Hermodice carunculata
AATAACACAGATATTAGGTATGCCCTAGACAATGAGTTACCCCTTAACCCTAACCTCAATTATGATAAACTCGAAAATATTGTTCATCATTGTTAAGATAATCATCTCCCTATCAAATAATAAATAGAATAAATATTTAATAAATAGGAGCACAAAAATGTCCTTGGATGACATATAGAATGCTAAAATAAGTAGAATTTCCCGACAACCTGCATGAACAATTCAAACGAGCCACACCGATTTTCGATACTGAAACAAAATCTTAAAACTTATAAGATGATATTTTACAATTTGATAAACAAAAGTAATGATTTCATCATCCTTCCCGATTTGAAAATTTCAAAAACGACACTAAAACCTAGGAGTTTATGAAGACAAGTTTGAATGTACACAGAAAGAAACTAGAATTTCCCTCTGTTTCTGTCCCTGCAAACACAAATGAATCGAACAAAAATGACATAGCAAATACATTTTTATTGGCATTTGTCCTAAATTGGCTAACAAAATGGATCATAGACTTTTTACCTCACTTCATAAAATACTTGAATCAACAATGGGAAAACATTATCACCTTTCAGTAATACTTCACTATTTGGGATCGAAAAATTAAAAAATTCAAGCCGAATCAAGCATTGGACGTGATAAACTATCTACGAGGCTTATAAAAATATAAAGTTATCATTATTAACATTATAATATACATTGACTGCTCCCTTGATTGAGTGATCCAGGCTTGAACACAGCTCCTAAAAATTTCATTATTTCGTTAGCATCGGGTAAACCACACTGTGAAAATGCCAGTGGAAGGACTTCCAGATATGCTAGAAACTCTTCTTGATGCTATAGCAAGGACAAACAAGCTCAATACATGGAGTATTTTTCAAGAAAAGGATGGCAGCGTGACTGTCAAATTGAGGTTCAAAGAGATCAATGGTGCCGATAATGCAGCCAACCATGACCAATATAATTCTGTGTACAAGAGGAAAAGTGACCATCAAATACTTCGAGATCATAAGCGTACTGAAAATTGGAGGGCTGCAAAAAGCCAGGGCGTTGTTACAAGAAGTCAAAGTCAAAATATGTCCAGTATGTCTGTGGAAACAGAAATAGCAAGGGACAGGGAAAATTGTGAACAGACAAATACAAATTTCACTCCCGTTTCTGTTAATCTTGCTTTGGAACCAACAGAAGCATTCACAGGGTCACCTCTACTGGAAGTGGACAAACCAAGGGATTATACATTGTCTGACTGTGAAAATTCTGGATTTGTAGAGAACAATGAACTTGCCAACGTCGACGAACAGTCTGTCCTGGATGAATTGTCTGATCGTTCAGGCGAAGTAACAAGCAATTTCAAATTGGCAGAAACTGAATCAGGGTTTGATAAATACCAATCCAGTCAGTCAAACGTCAACAACAACAACTATTGTAATCCACACAAAGGACTCCAAGCCCGCAACGTTGGTGTTGGTCACTGCGGTGTACAAAATTGTGCCTATAATGACTCCAGTGAAACATACTGCAGGGAAAGCTATATCTATGTTTGTAATAGGTGCCCAAAAGTCCGTGCGTGTCGGCAGTGTTATGGTGCAGGAGCACATAAAAGACACAAAGGTCACATGAAAATTGTCAAACTGAACAGGTGATGGGAAAATTAATACATAATGAATGTCTTAAAAACAATTATCTGAGAGATGCAATATGAACAGCTATGAAGCATAGTTCACCTTATCATTACTACAACTTTTTTTTTTCAGTGTACCATTTTGAGTAC
This sequence comes from Hermodice carunculata, assembly GCA_964020975.1. Taxonomy (NCBI): domain Eukaryota; kingdom Metazoa; phylum Annelida; class Polychaeta; order Eunicida; family Amphinomidae; genus Hermodice; species Hermodice carunculata. The sequence continues at coordinate 6,418,976 of OZ026628.1, forward strand.
GAATAAAGATGTATATATTAAGAACTTGGTCTATTGTAATTAATCAATCTCCAAACACAGACATTTTTTCCAGATTACCTGAAAAAAATGGTGGTACTGATCTATAAAAAGACAGAGAAAAGGTCATCAATAACTTTAGGCCCATTTCCTTGCTTACAGTTCTTTCAAATGTTTTTGAAAAAGTTGTCAACGGATAGCTCTATGAGTACTTTTACTGCACAATATTTTCTATACAAGTAAGCATGGATTTGTAAAACTCCAAAGCACCGAAAGTACCACTTGGGAATTCAAAGATAGATTATACAAATTTCTTGTTTCTGGTGAAATACCTGTAGCAATATTTTCATATTTGTCAAACGTGTTTCAAGCTTTAGATCACCTTTTCTCACTTAAATTAAAGTATTATGGTACAACTTTTAAAATCGGTTGAAACTTATTTGACGAATAGATTGCAATATGGTTAGCTAGATGATGTCTCCTCTGAGCTTCCACCTATTATTACTCCACGATGCTGAAGATAAGGTTGGGTTTCCTGGACACATGAAGGCATTCAGTTGCAATATCTTCTCTATTTTCAGAATGTAAAGATGCACAGCTTAAAAAAAAAACTCGCCAGAGTTGCTCAAAGTCGCACTTAATGCCCAGGATGCAGGCTTAAAAATCATAAGAGATATGAAGATGGGTTCATTATTAGATAGAATAAGACACATCAGTACTATACTACAAGTACCTTGCATTTTCCATCTAAAGAAGCGCCGAATTCCAGCAAGATACCCAGCAAAGGTCGTGGCCTGTTCATACTGTTTATGTGTTCATGTCATCAGTAATATTTAGTTGGAAAGTCTTGCCACACCCTATATTCAGTTTGTATGAGTTCCTGTTCTCCCCAATCACCACTTTTTTTCTAAAGATAACAAACAAAATACACTGAAGGCATTCTGTGAACACTTCAGCTAAAGATACCCACCTGAAAGCCATTTCGTAGGGTGGTTTTTTTCCCCCATTTCTCCTAAAAGACTTGGCGGCAGGGGTCAGACTTGACTTGCACTGCAAACAACACCTGACAACGCAACATAATTGCTATTCTGTACTCATGGAGATTGGACTTTAGTCAATAGATTGGGGGCTCCAGTTAGCTTCATCCAGTAGCTTTTCATTTCACATTTAAACAAAAATGTGTTAAAAATCAAGTTAATTTGCAGAAAATGCTACATTGAATTGACACATTGATCGTGAGAAATTGACTGACAGCAAGTGAACTTATGCATCTATTTTGTACCATGAAGCAAAGGAAACTAGACACAGGCAGCCATTCTAGTAATAAAGATATCAAGCTAAAGCGACAAGCAAGCTGACTGAGAGTATGTGCGCAGTGATCAGTGACTGGCTTCAAGGAGTGTTGGACTTTAGTAGGGAAAAGAGAAACAGGGGTAACAAATCTATTTCTTGGTAGATCAGGTGTACACATCTTGTCAAGACATCTTTTATTTAGTTTCTGTTCATACACAGACAAGTGTGGGTGCAAACCGGGTTTTTTTCCCCCAAATATTTTATTCTTTCTAAATTTCTTTATTTCCGTATGAATTATGTGCTCAATTGATCTCTGACACTATCATACCGTAAAGTATCAAACTTTGCATGGTGATTGACATTGTAGTGAAAATGGGCTTGTCGTTTTGGACTGGCTACCTTGTTGGAAAGTATGCCAATTAGCACCATTTGAAACATTAAACGTTGAATATCTTCCAAATCTTTACAAGGTAAAGGTGCCATTCTAACACTTATTCACAGGGTTGTGCTACAGACGCATGCAAACGACCACAAACAAAACTCACAGAACTCATGCTAATTAGAGGTATTTGACAAGTTTATATTTGAATATCTTCAAAACTATTAACCGTTTCCCCCCCAAACCGACCACAAACAAAACTCACAGAACTCATGCTAATTAGAGGTATTTGACAAGTTAATATTTGAATATCTTCAAAACTATTAACCCTTTCCCCCCCAAACCGGCCAAAACCGGCTGGTGGTCAAATGTCGTCTGCTTCATTGTTTTAAACTAATTTCAACAGTTATGAAAAACAATTTGAGTGAGAAATGTACATGATACTTATCAACATCGCATGCCCCAGGTCAACAGCTTTCCTTGGCATGGGTTGGGCACTTAGTGCCCAACCCAGGCCAAGGAAAGCTGTTGACTCAGTCTTAATTCAAGGGGGAAAGGATTAAAGTGGTTGGTGCCATTTACACTTTATAAATCTGCACAGTGATCTTCTGTAGGCACATCAAATTAATCACAAACTGAAGTAGAATTTAAATTTGTGAAAATGAGGAGAATACGCACAATTTTAATCTTGAACACCTTCACAACTATCACACACAGAGGTGCCATTTGAATTTCAATTGACACGTTGGTTAGCTGCATCCAGTGAAATGTGGACTAAGGTTGTAACTTTGAAACTGATGCAAATTTGCAAAATTTAAATCTTGAAAAAAACTTCAAAATTTTATAGGGAAAGGTATAACTCCGATTGATAGGTTTGGGACATAGCTTTATCAAACAAACAATGAATTAATATGGTGCCAGTTTAATTCCTGCAAACAAAGCAAAGACACTTTTTCATAATTTCAATTTAGAAGAACTTCACAGCTAGTATAGACACAAAACCATTCCTACCTCAATTGTAGGTTCGTTACACAGCTCAATTGTTAATGCTTTTTGGAACAGTTTAGCACAAGGGTCCTGTGAGTTAAATAAATATTGTACAGGCAACCATTTTTTGTTTTGGTTTGTTTTGTTTTTTGTTTTTTTTTTTTTTTTGTTTTTTTTTTTTTTTTGTGTGTTTTTTTTGTTTTTGTTTTTGTTATGGTTCGTAGACTAATAAGCACATCAACTTTTTATGGTTTAAATCTAATTTAAGCTTATAAGTGCTAATACATGGATTACATGAAGATTGATACAATTGTCCTCTGTCTTCAGGTGAATCATGAATGGATATATGCTGACAAGCAGACATACACAGAATACTAAAAGAAAGATTGGACCAGGAGATCATGCGATTAGGTCATGGATGAGAATTTTTTTTTTCACACAAATAGGGCTAGGGTGTGATGCTTTGTGCTTCACTCTAGCTGCAGATTCACAAAAACGTAGGCGTATATAATATACACTGTCATCATGGCCCGAATCAGATGATGGAAATCAATCTGGTAAACTATAGATGGAAATATATGCACCTTGACTTAAATAAGAATTAAAAAAGACAGCATTGTATCGATTTACAAAACAACAAAATAATAGGTATTAAACGCATTACAAAAAATCATTGAATCAGTAACTATATATATATATATATATATATATATATATATATATATATATATATATATATATATATATATATATACATATATATACACAATGTCTTCTTTTTAAATATCATTATTATCGATAATAATTATAATAATAATAATAATAATAATAATAATAATAATAATAATAATAACAACAACAACAACAACAACAACAACAACAACAACAATAATAATAATAATAATAATAATAATAATAATAATGATAATAATAATAATAATAATAATAATAATTCTCAACACCTGATTCTTGTAGCTTTCTACCTCAGGGCCTTCTGTAGCAAAAATGATTTACTGGACAGAAATTACGTTACATAGGTTACACGGTCAATAATTTTAGGTCAGTAATCACGCGATGCGCGCTTAATGCACGTACGGATTTTATGTGCCGGGTATTGTAGGTCTAATGCCATCCACTAGCCGTTATAAAAAGCTCATATTCAAATTGATAAGTCCATTACTTTATCAATTTAAATATAAGTTTTTGTTGTTTTGTTTGGGGGGGGGGGGCAGTGTAATGCAAAACATGCACGTTCATACATACATACATACGTACAAATACGTATGCTCATACCCAGGTGCAGAGGAAGAGATAAACAGAATTTACATAAATTTATGGTGAATAACAGCTTTGGACAAAGCCAGGAAAATAAGTTTTTGACAGATGGACAGAAAATAGTCCAACTTTTAACACTAGTTGAGGAACAAGTCAACCGAGGTAAAAAATCTTTACCAAAATTGGAAATATAATCATAATTTATAAACGTATTTACTGAGGCTCCTGAAAACTCATTTTATATGTTTAGCCATTTGCGCAGTTTACAAGCAAAATGTAAGAAATGTTGGCATTGGGCTAATCGGCTAGTAGTCAACGTGATCCCTTCTTATGATTTACATTTGTATGTGCAGGTGGATGGTAGATACATGCTGACAAATCCAAAGTTTACACGTATTACACAACATAGAAACACAACCTGCTGGCGAAAAACGCCTGAAGACACAAGTATTAAAAAGCGGTAATTAAACATCTATAAAGGCATTCTACCTTCGAATATCGATGTGCAAATAGAAAAGTACGTGCATAATCGGTCAAACATAACAAACAGCGCTTGGTATCTTGAGTAGTTAGTAGGTGGCAGGATCAGAGAAAGGAGTCTAGTACTAACGAATGCAGTTTTTCACCAATAAACACGATAAACGTGGCAAATATGTCAGTGTCCATGAGAGACATCAGAAGAAACCTGCATGGACTTATGTTGTAACAATATATATGATATAAAATGAGCATCCGTACTCAGACCTTGCACTGACTCAAGAGTAATGTTTACCTTCAATGAATATGTGATCTGTCAATAGGTGCCACCACCAGAGAATGAAGAACAATGCATGGACATACTCCATAGCCCTTTCAACTAACTTAGTATGTGGTTTGACATCGAGGCATTTTTGTGCAACGTATTTGCGATTTTACAACTTAAAGAATAGTCACTTAGGTACATGTGTAGGACACAAACAGATTGACACATAAGTTTAGATACAAGTTGAAGCCCACACTAGCCGCTATCCAATTAACCATACAACTAACAGAAATGGGACTGACATTTATATCTTGTATCCAAACTGGATAAATAAATTTCAATTCGCGTTGTATTTTGTTAGAAATTATGAAGTTTCCAGCATTTTTGATCTAACATCCTTTTTCAATTGATGGGACCCAAGTTTGGTTAAAACAGTTCTTTTGATTTTAGCCAACATGGCAAGATCTTCATATTTCCTAACGGTAACCCAGCAAACAATATGAACGCCCCACTCGTACACTGCGCGCTGTTCTGCACATGATCCTACTGGAGAAATGAAACTCCGGTATCCAAAGTATATATGGTAAATCTAGAGTGGCTATATATAGTGTAGAGTCAACAAGCGACACAAAGTCGGTATAATAAAGCCAGATACGCACCTGCATTATTTATAGACCTGGGCAATGCCTCACTTTTATGTGAAATAAGGTTGGTCACCAAATTTATTATTCCTGGATCAGGGGTATTGTTATCCAACACGTGCCTGTTGCTGGCGCCAAGACAAAACGGTATATTTGCAACCAAAATTAGATTATATTATTCAAGGTTGTCATACCGCTATGTTTTAATAACACAGCGCTGATGTACAAAAATGAAAATGTATACTGTGCCATATCAAATAAGATATGCTGGTACGATAAATATACCGGGACAAACGGCTTGCTGATGTTTATAAAAGGAATGAAAATTTGACAAATTACTTACTTGCATGATTTAAATTCCACATCCATGAAAGCGGCCAATAGGATAAACTGAAAAGCTTTACATATAAGACAGTATATATAACTAACCATGACTATCTGGCCAGCATCCCGTTTATAGTAATTCACTTCATTTTCTTTCATTTAAAAAAATAACTATGTCAGTTGTAACGCATGCGTAAATAGTGATAAATAATACCTTGTTCCCAACTTTGTGTGGCTCACTTTTCTTACATTGACATACCCCAGAAACCGAAAGAACCCGGTCAACAATAGCCTATCTAGCTGAATAGAGTAATTCTTGGAAATTTTTCCAATGAAATTAATTATATGCTTAGGGGTACCCCCGACGCCTTCTCCCTATATTTCGCCCTTCAGAGCCTTAAAACACCTCACTTCAGGGTTTGCTTGGGCGTCCTTTTCTAATAAGTGTCTCACCCACCGCCCCACCCCAAAAACACAAGCAACACAAAAAAACCCCACAAACACACACACAAAAAACCAAACCATAAAAAAGGGGAAAAAAACAAGAAAATTGCAACCAAATTTGCCTAAAATGTAGATCTCTTTGCGGTCGTCCTTTCTCTTACTGAGACAAGCATTATCTGCATGCAGATGCAAAATTTTGCCATCAACTAATCGGTATCTGAGCATTTACCTACTGTGACTTGCAGCGTAAGTATATATTTTTAAATACTGAACTATAGTCCATCACTTAACACGAAAACATCAAGCCTGTTTTGAGAAGTATCCTGCATACCTGACCGTCGTTTCATAAAACAAGCTGTTCGCTTCCCTCGTTGTCCAATTTTTTTTCCTTACATGCTCTTCCGTCCATATTATTAACTTCCCTGATGATTCCATTTAAATTGCTTAAATTACAAGCAGACAATTGTCATTAATTTATTAAGCACAGGTGCATGCAAAGCCTACAGATAAGTGATATTTGGACAATCAAGGTCACATATATATGTGAAAATACGCAATGATTTTTAAGAGTAGATCTGCTTTGCCATGGTAATTATCAACGTTTTAATAGGCACAGGGGTGGCTGATGCTAAGCATTGTTGCGTGTAATAAAACTAATAATACAATTATTGTAAATTTATAAACTGGCACTGCCAGTATCACCATAGCAGATTGGTGCACGTATAAGGGTTGGAAGTAAATGAGTTGTCATGTGGATACACTTACGAATATTTATAACAAGAGACGCACGGGCCCAATGCTGTGCTGACTATTTTTCTGAAAATTCATTCACTCTACTGCACGCCATCCAAGGATTGAAAAAAATTAACCAAGGTTATCCATAACATGCAATATCGAAATGCCACATGATGCACATTGGTGATACATTTGGTATTGCTCACATTCTTTTCTATCACGATATGAAACAATATGCCCTTTTCTATTGTTAAGAGAACTTGAAAAAGGGCAAGGTCACAGAGTCATTGGGCCGTGTTAAACTGAAAAGTAGATAACCTAATATAGTTTTACATGCCATACAGTTGAGTGTAAGTAAGATATGGAGGCTCAATTTTCTTTGCCATTGATGTCCAAACTACACCCTACCATAACGAAACCACCATTTTTAAATTAACAGGTCTGGCAACCTCAGGGAAACAGATCATATTCACTGATATTACTAAAGGTATAAGCATTGGGCATGACCTTTATGTCCTTTAAACTTGCCATGTGCAATTCTATCATTTTCAAGATATGGAATTTTGCATTGTCGAGACATTTTAACTCCTAGTTTCCATCACATTTAAGGTGGCGCCACTAGTATCATAAGCAATCTAACTTTTGACCTCTTCTACAGTCCACAAAGCACCATAAAGATTAAAAAAGGCTGGAATGGTCACAAGATTTTACCGTATTGACCTGTATGTTATATGACACTATGGGTGGCGCCACCAATCTTGACATCGATATTAGTTTTATACACTTGATAAGTTCTTAAGGTTATTTTGGCCTAACTCATCAGAACCTGTGTCGTGCGGAGCATTCAGAAGGTGACCCCTATATTTCAAGTGGCCACTTGACCATGACCTTCAATTAACAAATTGTGTTTAAAATTTGCAGCTCGCTTTCGGGTGTTTGTTTGAATCGGCCAAATAATTTCTCGTGTTATACGAGAAAGATTTTGAACCTGGACAAGCGCCAAAATCTATAATGATTAGGTCACGGTGACCCAAATTGTAGGTCAGCAAGTACATTTTTATGTCAAATGTAGTCAACTGCAATTTTATTAACCTGGAAGCTCAATGATCTTTGTCATTGATGTCCAAGCTACACCCTATTACAACATCATTTCTGGTACACTTACAGACCTGATGACCTCACAAAATTAGATAAAGGTCGACGGACGGACAACGGACGAAGCACCATCATATCATTTGTCAGTCAGCTGAGCTAAAAGAAAGGACAATGTCATTGATAGTATGCAACCTGCTAGCATTGGATATGGTCTCTTTATCTTATGAAGTTGGCAAGTCTAATACAATTATAATTAAATTGTAAGATGCAGAGTTTGTATCTTTAGACTTATCTCGGTTCATAATTTCCGTCAAATTAAAGGTGGCATCCCTGGTATCAAAAGTAAGTGAGACTTTGGCCTCCACCACAATACCACTAAATGTCATGAATATCTATCTAACATTAAGAGTGCTAGAGCGCTTCACGAAATTTCCACATATTAACACACACACACACACACACACACACACACACACACACACACACACATACATACATAAATATATAAATATATATATATATATATATATATATGTGTGTGTGTGTGTGTGTTTGTGTGTATGTATGTATGTATGTATGCATGAATGCATGTGTGCATGTGTGTGTGTGTAGTGGTGCTACCGACATCGACCTCGACCTACATTTCCATGCATTTTTGAAGTCCTCAACGTTATATGGGGCTATCTTACAGAAATTGTGGCCTGTATCGCCCTTCCAAGCAAACATTACACGGAGGGACGAACGGAATGACGGGCAGAAGGGCCGCAAAATCTTTGCCCTCTTTGGTCAGAAGCGCGAAAAACTAAAGGTACATCGACTCCCAAATTTCTCCACCCTAAAATTTTTAACAACACTTTTTGGATAATTTGCTAAAGATATTTTTATCACACTATGGCATATGGTTGAATTCATCCCGAAATTTTGGCTTCCTCAAATTATTGGTGGGGCGTGTGGCTCGAACTTTCAAATAACCACTTCCTGGTTTTGGCACTTTTTCACAAAAAAATGATACATTTGTTAGTGATTTGTGTAACCGGAATAGGATAATTTTTTATCCGAAATTTTCGTGAAAAGTGCTCCAATGCAAAAAATTTTGTCCTTAGTTCCGGAAATTTTCCATTTTTTTTTTAGGGAATTTTTGGTAAAATACTGGAGCATGTTAGGGAAATTTTGCTGAAAATAGGGTGTCTTCAGAGCAGCACATGCTCAATATCATTATGTCAGAATCTTCTTCCCCGGGACTGTTAGTCTCGATCCTATGGTGCAAAATCAGCAGCAGTGGAGAGAAAGCATGTCATTTCTACTGCTAAAATGCCTTGCCACCCCTGCATGGTTGTAAGGCAGACAGTCATATATGTGATAAAGTTTCTGGAGATTAAATCACTGCCGCCTTCTGCCTTGCTGAATACTGGTGTTCTCAGGTACATATAACCATGCATTGAACTCATTCAAAGACTGCATTTGTATAAAATACTCTTTGGACAGAAACTTCATAACATATTGGTAAAGTTAAGAATATTCATCACTGTTCCAGCTTATTCCCATTGCTAGGAAATGTATTCATTTACCAACTAAGGCGAGGGAATGAATATAGAGTGTGGTGAATAAATTTGTACACAAGTTGCTTAAACTTGTCTGTTGTGCATTTAAAAGCACAACTAGGGATTCACCCTGAAAGTTCAAACAATTAATCAGAACACTGATGCAAAGCTGACTAGATTGCTGAAAAACGAAAAACAGAAGGAAAACATAAAAAACCACCACCACCGCCACCGCCAACAGCAACAACAAAACCTTCTATCACTTTCATAAACGACATCTCAACTCAGCATTTTGACTAAATCCTGACTTCCATTTAGGTCACAGGTCAGTAGGAAAAACTCAATATAGAAATGTGTAGGGAAGAAATATGAAAATGTCTCTTTGATGCGAAAATTTATTATTACTATTATTATTATTATTATTATTATTATTATTATTATTATTATTATTATTATTATTATTATTATTATTATTATTATTATTATTATTATTATTATGATACTCATCATCATCATCATTATTATTATTGCGTTTGTTGTCGTCGTCGTGGTTGTTGCTGTTGTTTGAAACCAGTGATCAAGGCAACTCATTAAGATGAATAGAGGAAAAGTCACTTCCTTCCCCTAATGATATCTCACCCACACCTGCCTGTGGCTGACTCAGCTAGCGACTTATACATTAAAAGTCACATACATGACCTGTGTGCAGTGAAACTTGGGTTTTGTACATGCACTTGAATCATTCATACAGACATTTATCGCAGTTAAATTCATATTGAATGGAAAGCAATGTACATGCAAGTCTCAATTTTACAGTGTGAGCCTAAAAACAAAGTGACAAGTATTAGAGAGATTGCGGAGTAGGTAGTAATACAATTGGTGAATATCGAGTCAAACTGATGCTCTGTTTTCAGTTTTTCTTTAAAAACCTGTGTCATAACATATAGATTTTCCACAATTAAGAATTATATTGAATATTTCATAACCATGGTGATCGTTTTGCTCAATATTTCTTCAACTGCCAACAAATATTAATTAAAGAAAATACAAATGACATCTTTTTCGATGATTAATTCCCAAGAAAACTAATTTTGATGACACTCAGTTATCTCACACATGCACCTAATGAAAATCTTCAAGGGATTAAAAGTACATTGTCCGTGCTTTACCTTTAAACTACTGACATGCCTTGTCCTTACATTAGGTGATCAATGTATATTCTTCCATAGAGAGTGCCTAACTTCTCTGGACACGTCTGCCTATAATTTTAAACCAATCATACAAGCTTGAGACATCCCGTGCGAAAATGATGTTTGATTTGATTTATGTGGAGCTTATAGTTCCAAGTTCATTACCTTCTGAACTGACCCAGCTCTGTGAAATTTATACTCCTGAGCGGAGCGTATACACGAAGATGGGTCTGTTGAGCAGGTAACGAATTACAATATATAAGGCACTAATTACAGAACGTCATTGATAAATAGCTGAAACATATCTGAGGTTTTAAACTTCTGAATATACTTTAGAACGCATGCTTATATGCTGTGCATACATGCAAGCATATTGTACCATGCAAATGAGCAACTTCTACATGTATATAAAAACATATGTTATAATGCATGTTTTTAAATTTGGGAACAAATTTCAATGTGTAGTAAAAATCCCGCATATGTCAAGTACTACATTAGGTGCAACTATCATTGCTAAACCCGTTGGGGATGGAGCAAGTCATTTTAAATCTTTTGGGCAAAATTAGTTTTTTTTCTTACACCCGTATAGGCAAAAATGTGTTTTGGTGAGGTTTTCAAGGCAACATTTTTCATTTGGTAAGATTCAAGGGCAACACACTTAAACAAACTCGCCTGTAGACTTTGGTCTTCCTTTTTTCACATTTACAAGACCAAAGAAGCTTGGCTAATGAATGGTACAGATTGACACACAAAAGCAGCTGCTTGTTAACCCTTATGTATTGAGAATGATATATAAACAATATTTTGAAAAACACAGGAGGGCACCAATTGTGAAACATCAAAGTCTGTTGGTTTAAATATAGGTTATTCAACTAAATCTTAATGAGAGAGACAAATATGGATAGGACAGCACGAGTCGCACTTGGAGTCGGGAAGATCGTGCAGATGACAACATCCGGACAGGACAAACAGCGGGGCTACGCCAGTTGTATATGTTTGCACGTAAACCTGTACTAGCGACTGTTGTGGAGCTAAAATGACCTGTTATGCTCACACTACGGTCCATATGTTGACTGTTTAGTCACATCGAGGTATTTAACTGGACTAGTTTTTCACGTGAGCTCTTTACTGACCATGCAACAACATCAGTAAACTCCTGAGGGCTCAAGGGCAGATTATTGCGCTGAGCTCACTCAACTGCGGCAAAGGATCCAAGAACCCACGGATCCCCCTTCATATCATGGAAACGCAGCGCTGCTGCCATCACGCAGAGGCTAGGTAAACTACACAAGATCAGCTGATGCCTACAGAACTGAAAGGTCCAGTGGCATATCAGTACTGGAGCTAGGTCCCCCCACAAGACCCTAAAAATTGAGTTTCGTAACCACCTCAGGGGAACGAAGAGAAGCTTTACATTCGGAAGTTCATCATCAAGGGATTTGTTATTGGGAAGTTTTAACCTTTAAAAACTGTAGTTTGGTGTTAATCTGGCTTCATTTGGGAGGTATGGCCAAAATACAATTTCAATAATTTCATACTTGTTTTAGTGGTCTACAATATGCTATTTTGTGTAAGCCGAATAAACAATATATTGATTTTTTTGTAAATGTTTTAGTGATTGAAGCAAAATATGGAAAATCATTCTGAAGGAAATTTATAGGGAATTGATCTAAATATGGGAATTTTTTGCCCATCAAAATATCCCCACTCCTTATTTGTTTTCCTTTTACGCCATTTTGCAGCATTTTTGTGACTTTTTTGAGCTCAGCAATGGACTACATTGCAAAATATTATTTTGTAATGGAATGAAGTTGTAAAGGTCACATTTAAAAAGCATAAACACAATTCATTGAACCTATGTAATCATAACAAACCTAATCTGGGAATGTTTTTGCTTCAAAATCAAGTACCCAAAAAATTCAAGTTTACAGCAGGTATTTCACATGTATTGTTCTTATCTAAAAGGGTTCAACCACCCATCTAGCTTTGATTGTGTTCAACTGCTGCAAATATACAATTATTATATTCTGTGTAAAATTTATTACAACATTGACTATGATTATACAGTTAAAGAACATTTTCACCCTACCCCGAATTTTGAACAATTACATTTTGTACATTTTCATCAACTTTTTACAAGCTTTTTGCTAATGCTTAATATATGGTGCTGTATGCTCACGGAAATAAGAATACAATGGACTATAGTTGTGAATCCCTACACCTTTTTTAAAACCATATACAAATTTCATGCCTTTTTTAACATTTTGAATTAATCTTGGACCATTTTTGCTAAATGAAATAGAAAAAGCATGAGGGGTGGGGGTAACAAATATGCCTTAAGTAATTTTACATTGTGTCAACTTACGCTATTGTACAAATAATTGCAAAGAGCTATGTACAATCTAAAAATCGCCCATATTTGGTGATGAAGATACAAGTTAATAAAAATAACATCTTTTAAGTTTCAAAGCATTTTGAAATCCCCAAAATACTCACATTTTGATTATCTTGCACTTTTGACCAAACATAACTTGTCAGCAGAGCTGTATCTGAACTTATCCTTCACTTTCTAGGATAAGAAAAAGGAGCATCATCATTCAGAATTTGACTTGTAATGTGAGGTTTGAGAAGCAAACTTCGAGTATATGTATTTAATTGGAAACATATTTCACAATATAAAACATTGAACATTGTAATTAGATAAAGAAATTAATGATTTTTTTTTTGTTGTTTTTTTTTTTTTGTTGTTGTTGTTGTTGTTGTTGTTGTTGTTGTAATTTTGGTATTAGTTAGTTGCTGACCTCTCAGCGACCCATGCCCAGACCAACGCCCAACACAATAGCATTGCGACTTGACTGTTCTAAAGATCTAGTGGTCCCGGTCAACACTCGGTTCTCTGGAAGCCGGGGGGGGGGGGCACTTTTGTTGTGCATGCACCCCTATGTTTCCTTTGTGGTGATTGGTCAATGGAGGCAAACTGTGGAACAGTGGTGGTCAGGAGTTAAGAATATACACAAATGCGCCCCCTAATGCTAAATTGTCCGATACTCTCTTGTTTTGGAGGTGCTTGTTGCTATTTTCTTAAACCTGATTCTAGCATTGATATCTATACATGTGTCAATATTCAGTCATTTATCACATCTTTTTTTACAGTACAAGTCAATTTTGATGTATGTTGAGGCACATTTACATTTGCAAACGTATTGTTCTTTGTTCTCGGAAGCAAATAGTTTTGTGGTTTTTTACCTCTAGCACTAGAGAGTTAACGGACAGTTTGGTATTAGGGAGCCCATGTGTGCACTCACAAATTAAAGTAAACAGTTGGGTAGGAAACTATACACTGACATCGATGTGTGGAGAGTGATAAATATAGGCTTGGCATGCTATGAAATCCATGTAAAAGATATGTGTGTATACTTTTTCAAGTATACTCACTGATACCATAATTACTAAAAATGTCACGTATTAGTCATGTAACATTACCTCATGGCCACAATTGTCAATACACAAACGCATTTGTAGGAAAGAGTAACAAAACACGCAATACTGACCATTAACCACTAGGACCGACAGCCCAGGGAGACTATCAGATCTGCCTAATATTGAACAGTGATCTAAAGACTGGCTACTAACTCGCCCTAAAAATTAATTCCGTGGTTATATCTCGGAAATCAAAGCCCACCAAATGGCCCTCCCATCAATTTCCAGGGTAACATTTTGGAAAATGAATCTGAACACAAGCACCTTGGGATCACAATACGCTTTGCCCTGTGTTGGTGTGATCCAATAAGTGAGATCACAGTTAAAACTGCTAAAATTATCAAAAGAATGAAGAGTCTAAAATTCAGCTTAGACAGAACACTTTGGAAACTATATATTTTTTTTATCAGGCCTTTACGTGAATATGGTGGTCCGTTGTCGAGGGGCTGTACAGGATCTGACAAGGAAACGCCAATATACAATTGAATGCAACCCTTGTTGTAACTGGTAGGACAAGCAACACTAAGCTCTATGAAGAGATTGGCTGACTGGCTTTGGCTGAAGGCAGAAAAGCAGCAAATCTAACTTTTGTGTATAAACTGGTGAGCAAGCTGTCCAACACACGCACCTGCACTTAAGCGCCAGTCCTCCAAATTTGCATCTTTTGACAAGTGGGGTAAAGGACACTCTTGAATGCTCTTCTGGATCACTCTAAGGGGATACTTGACATTTCTTCCCTCTCGTTTCCAAAGTTTGCAGTACAGCCCTCCCAGGTACATACCAAAATTGCACCCTTTGCTTCTTTTACTTTGTACATATTGCTACAGCGCTCGCCACAATGTTTTTTTTTTATAAAACGCACACATTTTGGTGGCTTTACACACATTTAGATATAGTACAGGTGCCAGGGACCCATTTTTAGGGGGTGTGTGGCCACCGTGGGGAATAAATGAATTTTGTACCAAATTAAGATTACATTTCCGGCTTTTGTTTTCTAGTAAAACCACTCTTCTAAAAGTGTAGCATCATATCTGCCCAGGTAACCCCAGTATGAATTTCAAATATTCCACAGAATGTCAAAATTTATATTTTTGAGCCTAAAAATATATATCTTTATGTTTATGTCACTTTTTGTTATTTATAGTGTGTCGTTGTCACTACATGTATGCATATTGTAAATTTGGCATTGTTCGCTATACAATATAAAACATGAGAATTACAAAAAACAATAATAAAAATAATAATTGGCCGTTTCATGGGTAAAATACTACCCCTACCCCTTTATTTAATACTTCTCCTGCATTTTTTCAACTTTTAGAGTATTCCCTTAATAAAACATTGCTGTAGAATGTTAAAACCTGTAAAATTTAAAGATTTTTGATACCAAGGATGCTGAAAAGATATGTTGCTTATAGTAAGTATGATTTTCATACTTAAATTGTTGTATCAAGCTGTGACAACCTTCTTTGAAAGGTGTTTCATACAAAACTCAAGAGATGAACATTTTGTATTTACGGGTGATGAAATTATTTTCCTGTGGTATTGTGGACATTTACCATGTTATCCGTTTTTGTTCAATCATTTAATGTTTGTTTAATGATTTATTTTTACAAATGATATCTATTTAAAGTGAAATGTAAAATTGTGTTCACAATCCCACCCTTTATCAGGGAAATCCGAGTTAAGAATGTTGGCTGCAGCGATTGGATCATCAATTGTGAGATATAAACAGGTGTCATTTACATTCTGGAAAGGACTATATTTACAATGACCTTAATATAGATAAAAAACAAAAGTGGTCTTAACATTGATCCTTTTGGCACATTGGCATGATTTTATCTTCAATTGGAGGACTCACCCTAGATCACGATTTCCTGCTAGCGATTGGTCAGGTAATCAGAAAGCCATTGGAAAACGGTTCCACTAATGCCAGCCTTTATTTAGGTATATATTAGGGCAAGGTGCCAAGCATTATCAAATGGTTTACGTATGTCTAAGAAAAGTATGCGGACTTCCTTTTCATAATCAACAGCTAAACACAGTTGGCAATAAAAATTAGAATTGCTTGCTTAACAGTTGAATCCATGGGTGTGAAGCCCAAATGATGGGCTGAAGTAACTTAGTTGTCCCGAAAGAAATTAAATACATACTTGAATACTATTCTGTCAAGCACTTCCCCTGTACAGCTGACAAGTAACACGGGCCCTTCAATTTTAAATAAATTTTCAGGGCCTTTTTTATGGAGTGGAGAGACTTTTGCCTGTTTCCAGGCATAAAGGAATTGTTCACTTCTTAACGAAAGACTGAAAAATTTACTTAAGGAAGAAGATATGGCAGTTGCAGCGTCTTTCGAAAGTCTCACACCATTACCGTCAGGACCAGAAGCTTTAGATATATCGAGACTTACAACTGTTCCCGGAACCTCTGATTCTCTGATAGTTATAGGATCGAATCAAGATAATCAGTATCATCCAGGGAGGGTAGCCACAGATGCATCAAAGTCATATTGTTGTAAATAGAAGGAATTTAAAAATTTCAGCTTTACACAAGTTATTGGAGATATGTTCATCTTCATGCAAGAGCGACAAAACAGTCTACGTGTGAACACGATTTAGAAAATGTTTAGAGCTACGTCACCAGTATTTATTTTTCCGAGAAGAATGGTTCAGTTTAGCACAAAGTTAGCTATCATATTCCTGCTCTGCGAGCCTTAAGTGGTCTTGATGATGAATCGTTGCTTGACAGAAAGAGGTCCAAGCGCTAATTTCAAAATGCCTGTGATTAGCTTTTCTATATTTCTATTAACTTTGCGCTTAAGTAGTCGACGTTTTGAATCATACCAAGGAAGACTCAATGGTCTGACCTCAATACTTTTGTTAAGGATATATCAGTAGCGGTTTTAAAAATAATATTCATCAAGAGTGGCAACGAGAATCGATATTTTTATGAGTAAAACAAGTGTTCCAGTCAATTACACTGTGATAGTTCCTAAGACTATAAAAACTGCAATATACGTAGCTTGTGCAATACCTTTATAAAGTACTCTTATTATAGGTTTGCGCACACAGCAGAGTTGTCACAGATAGATATGGGAGGAAAAACACAGCCTTTGTGACGGTAATGCTATATATATATTTGAAAACATATTACCTTGTCAGGTGGCATATTGCACAGTATCACGAGTAGGCTCTTTTACATGTACAGTAAGAAAGTTAGTTTGAGCAAAGGTGAAAAAGCTTCTTACCACAATGCACATTACAATATACTTTTAGGTAGACAGTCAAAATAATATTTAGAATTCCGGTGTCGCTTGCAAGGCCCCGACTATCCTGGAATTTCTCCCAAAAGGAGACCGTGGAATTGGGCAGTCTGTATATTTTACCGAGAAGGAACTAGTTATAAAGTGATTTAATGTGACATCATAAGAGTTTGAGATCAGCTACCTCCAGACCCGAGCGACAATTTACATTAAAGAAGGTATAAGGTAAACCAATCCGTCGCCCATGGCACCAGAGCCATCGATTTCACATCCTGTTTTGCAAATTTGCAAAGAGAAAAAGAACAGTAATTATGAATAAAGCGTAAATTAGTGAAAGGTGTTTGAAAAGAAAAGAATAAATAAAAGTACAGATAACTTATCATATTTGCGAAGTATTGAAGGAGTAGACAATAAGCACAATAGCGACAAAGCATATGCCACCTACTAAAACTTGACTACTGCCCGTGACATTCCTATTGCTCAAGCTTACACTGGACCTCAAAGCAAAGGGCATGTAGGCCTTCATGTACTGCGTTATTCTGTTATAATAACATTTTATATTATTATTATTATTATTATTATTATTATTATTATTATTATTATTATTATTATTATTATTATTATTATTATTACTGTTATTATTATTTTTATTATTATCATTATTATTATTATTATTATTATTATTATCATTATTATTATTATTATCATTATCATCATCATTATCATCATCATCATTATCATTATCATCATCATCATCATAAAATCACAAGCGTGTAAATTTAAATAACAGGTATAGTACGAATAATTCATAGATGTGATCCCAGTGTAAGTATTATAGCAGGAATATAGAATACTACAGTCGATGTGCAACACGCATCGTAGTGGTGATATCAAAAATCAAGTAGAGAATGTAGCTAGAATATCACAACATGCTGAGACTAGGCAATGGTACAGAAAATGGTGGCACAAAGGTGACACATGTAATTAGATCACAAGGTCATGATGCAATCGTAAGATAGTTTTCAACAACATGCAATATAGGTATCAAAATGGCTTAAGAGAATTTTCGCATTCAGTAGAAACACGACAAACAAGAATATTGTAAAAATTAGGTTCTTTATGTTCACAAAATATCTATTAAATGATGAGAGCAATTTATGAATTAAAGGGTAAACAGTCACACGATTTGTGTCCAACGCCACGAGTCCTGCCATCTCCTACATATATCATATAGTAGTTATGTACATCAGGATAAGAAACTTTAGTCTAAACTACATGATATTGGATCATTCGTGTACTCATTATGGCTTATAACCATATCAGAACGAAGCTTTTGAGGCAAATGTCCATGTTAAATCGATGGATAACCAGTCATCAGGACAACCAGGACGGGTCAAAATCGTGACATTCGCTATAGCAAGGAAAATGCATGAAGCTTTAGGCTACGTCCAATGAAAATACACGATTTTAACAATGCTTGAACAGACAGTAAAATGTGTAAAATAGAGTATGCTGTATCATGGCTCCATACCACCAGTAAGCGGAGGTTTTATAATACTACTGAATTTACAAATTACAGAGAATAGCTTAATGTACATATATAAAAGTGACTTGAAGAATTCAATGCTGCATATATAATAGTGACGCAGGTAGCGGCATCTATATGTATACATATGTTTGGATGTGTATAACTTGGTACAAACAATCGTAAAGGAAATCAGAATAGCTATTTCACCATGAACTTTAGTGGCTGTGGTACGAGGAGCAAAAACGGAAAAAGATCTAGATCAAATAAACTTAAATAAGCCTGAAGTAAATTACCAGGAGTATTAGCCATTATGTAAACAAACAGGGAAAGATCATCAAGTAAACAACAGAAGGAGGTAGAACAAATAGTAACCAAGGTATATAATATCGAGGATTGTTGATCACGGTGATAGTAACTACAGGTTATGGTTTTGTGCAGCTGTCGTGAGAACACAAGCTCGAAATAAACCAGGACGATTTAAAGTTTTGAACAATTTATACCCTTCTCTCACGAGAGTGAGCGTGTGTCAAGGGCGTAGGTATCTTCGGGTTGGCATCAGTGACAATTCTGGGACTTCACTGTCAAACTTGGCCAAATATGTAAGGTAGCGGACAAGACATTTATTATTATCTTTATTTTTGATGAAGATCCGATCGTCAATGGTCCATGCATCGTTTTTCTTTGTCCTTTCAACTCTCTGCGAGGTGATGCTGCTTTTTTTCTGATGAGTCTTCATCAAGAAAGATCTTCGGCTCATCATCACCTTTCCTCACATTGAGACGAGCTTGACCCACACTAGGTCTGACCCTGTAAGTCATAGATTTAACAATGGTAGCCCTGGGATCTCCTGTAAGGCCACCCACTCTATGACTACGGCTTATGTCGTGGATGGTCATGTTGACCTTTAGTCATGACACAGGTCAGCAATATATTGGTAAGAGTCCTCACCTTCCTTTTCGGGCCAGACACTGACACAATTTTACGCGTTGCGGTGGTCGCATTGTTGCCTAATCATCAATGGCAGCCTCTAACATAGACATTTTACTTTCTAGACTGCCAATATTTTGCTTTTTGTGCAACAATCTTGGCACTCAAAGAGTCGTCTAAGAGGTTAAAGAAGTAACTCTTCATCACGGCAGATAATGTTTCACCTTGTCCCTAGACACATCTAAGCCATCACTTGCACTGCCTTCAAAGTTTTCTACTGTTTTTTTCTTGTGACCCTGACTCTTTAACTGGCATTGGCCATAACTATCGATATGTACTCAAAACTGGGTAGTATAGCAGTTTTAAGTTACTTGCTCCTAAAGTATAGCAAGTTTACCAGCAATGTATTTTCAGTATGGCTCAGTAGTACCAGAATAAAAACAAGCTATTTTCAGTATGGCTCAGTGGTAACAAAATGGAAGCAAGGTATTCTCAGTATGGCTCAGCGGTAAGATAATAGAGGCAAGGTATTCTCAGTGTGGCTACGTGGCCACAGAATGGAGTCAATATATTGTCGGTGTGGCTCAGGAGTGACAGAAAAGAAGCAAGGTATTGTCAATGTGGCTTAGTGGTAGCAGAAGGCAGGCAATGCATTCTCAGTATGGCTGCATAGTACCAAAATGGAAGCAAGGCATTATCAGTATGGCTCAGTAGTGACAAAATGAAGGCAATTTTCAGTATGGCTCGGTGGTATCAGAATGAAGGCAAAGTATTCTCAGCATGGCTCAGTGGCAACACAATAGAGGCAAGGTATCGTCAGTATGGCTCTGTGGCCACATAATGTTGGGAAGGTTTTCTCAGTGTGGCTCAGTGGTAACAAAATAGAGGCAAGACATTCTCATTATGGGTCAATAGTAACTGGATAGAGGCAATGTTTTATCAGTGTGGCTTAGTGGTGCAGAATAGAGTCAACATATTCTCAGTATGGTTCATAGTAACAACATGCAGTCATTTGGTGGGCAGGCCATTGGCCTTGGTCGCACACCCATGTGTTTCTGGTTTCTAATGACTTTTTAAATACCCATAGCCTATAGCCTCTTTGCTATGTATATGTCCCAAGACGTCCACATAAAGCTTACCTCCAACCTTTTACACCTTTTGGACATTTGCCACTCACATGCTGCTAAAAAGAGGGTGTTCCAAGAGCTCAAAATCCGAGCTGATCAACCATGTAAGCCGTGATGTCAACAATGAAAGGTTTTGATTCCCCTTTACTAAAGTGCAAGGGTTTTTCAATATTCATTTTTCCTTTCAAAATGTTAAAACTGTTTGCCTTTCACGCATATGTCCTGTAATTCGTATCTATTAATGTGGTTTTGCTGATATTTCATAGAAAATATTCCACTTTGTGTGCTCATGATTTGATAGTGTGTAGAATTCAAACAAGGAAGAAAATACGCCAGACAGTAGATTTAATTTAATTATCGCTCATTTAACCACGTAATTTGGAGATCCATGTAAGTTAACAAAGCTGACAGATTTAAACGTACAATGAACAATATGCAGTCTACATCCAGTAATGAAATATGCTGTATCAATATGCTGTATGTTATATTCATCATAGCAAGATGTATGAGTATCAAAATAAACACTTTTACAGATTTCCTTGGAAACAACGAAGTAAGAGATAATAAGCTTGTACGGTGAAGTAAACTCTAATAGATTATCGAACCTCAACATATCTATTAATTCCCCATCATCTTTACAATTCAGATCTTGTGTGTATTCTCTATGGTGTGATGAATGAAAAGTGCTGAACAAATAAATCAGTTTAATACTTGCCGCGTAATTTAAAGGCGTGAATTTTGTCAACGCACAAAAATGTTCTGGAAGGTTGTGCATCTACAATAATACTACTAAAATCTAAGGCTTTTTTCCTGATATGGTTAAAAATAAACACATATAAAAATGTAACATGCAACAGCAAACTATATTGCACTGCTCTGTTATGTTCAATAATATTGCGACTAAAGGCAATATCTATGACGAAAGTATAACTTTAATAATTGATTTTGCAAATACTACACAACACTTGAATGATCTCTGAAGTTTCGTGACTTTTGCCCATTACCTTTTGGGGACATATCATGACGGTAATAATAGGGTGAACGCGGAAAATCGAAAAAAAAAACGTGATAGCAATTGATCCAGGCTCCTACTTGCTGCATGCTCTCTTTGCAGCATAGGCTTTGGAGTGTCAAAACAATTCTGACTACTTGATGGAGATTATTCTTTACTAGTTTCCCTATGTGCTTTTTTGTCTTCAAATAATAATATTTAAAATCTCATACAATCTGTGTGTCCACAGTCTAGGGACAACCACACCTTATCCATATTACACTTTTACCTTCTCCAAAACAAGTCCCAGACACTGCTTGCTTTATAATTGCACTCGCTTCAGGTATATGATTTATCGCCAATGCAGATTTGACTGAATGATGAATAGTTGCTCAAAACTGTTTTATAATTAAACGTTTGCCTATGATTGGCTGTGGGTTAGTTCTCCCATTTCATATGATGTTGTCTACATTTACAACTAGGCCAATTAATAAAGGAATGTCGTATTCGGTTAATTCCGTTACACTCCGGCTCGGGATGTTTGTATTAAAATTGCAAATGCCATACCACCAGTCAGCAGAATAAATTCCCCAGGGATAAATGGCACTGAATCAAGTTTTGTGCTGCTTCCCGGCTCACGACAATTTTTGTAAAGGTTACTGAAGCATAAAACTATCTTCTAAATTTGGAACTTTCTGAAAATGATTTGTTCCATATACTAGTATTATTATTATAAGGTTTAAAACTCTGCAGGTTTACAGTGAGTGGTATGGAATATGACTTTGACTATGATTTGATAGTATTCAAACGGTGCTTGGGCCTACAAATTTGGGTTTGTTTTTCTTTATATTTGATAATTATATTGGAGGTGGTTTGACTTTGTTGACTTTTGCAGTCTAGTTTTATTTAATATTCTGACCCGACTCAGCTGAGTATAAAAACACCCAGCGTACCCTTTAAGTGAAATTGTCAGTTAGGCCTAACGGAGTGTTGTTATAAAACTTAGATTTGAAAGGCAAGAGGATTAATATAATCCCTCAGTGCGTGGTTTTGAACCGAGTCATCAGCTATCCTGGGCGCGATTTTGGCGCAATTCGCCCACAACGCATGAGGAAAGCTGTTGACCTAGATCTTTGTATTTCGTATGAAACTATTGACATGCAGGTAGTTTAATCGTTTCAGGTACCTGGAGTTTAGTCGCAGTTGGCAATGAAAGATTTCATGTGTAGCCGCCTTTCCCTCTTTGCCGTCCATAACCGTCTCAAACCAGGTATGTTACGTTAGGCTTTGTAGGTTCCTTTTTATAAGTATTCTGCATCGAAAAGGCCAGTGTGGTGTGTTTTGTTAGTGCAAAAGTACATGGTATGTCTGATGATTAAATGGTACTTATTGAGTCTGCGCATACAAACAAAATTACACCTGTGCAGCGGAATTTGGTCATACTTTCTAAATAGGTTGTAGTCCATCTATGAGTACAGCAGGTCGTACCAAGAATCTGGACCTCAACCCCCCCCCCCCCTTCATTTTTGTGCTTCTGCTCTCCAGCTCCTCCCCACAATAATGATAATAATAATAATAATAATAATAATAATAATAATAATAATAATTATTATTATTATTATTATTATTATTATTATTATTATTATTATTATTATTATTATTATTGTTACAATAACTACGTCCTTCCACATACTGAGTATTATGGCATGCCTTGGTGGTATCAAAGTGGTGAGTATTGAATGATATGTTAGCAGTATACAAGCTTATTGAAGCAATTTTTTAAAATATGTTTACCTGAGACGCCACTTTCCTCGGTCAAGGAGCTTCAATTTTGTTTGCTGGTTAGAGAGCGAAGACACATGTCTTTTCCTAATATCATTGAAAATATTGGAATACAAAACGCACAACCGGCTGGGATTGAGTGGAGCAGCTGATGATTAAATTCAAACTATAATTTATCCGGACACCCGTATAATGTATGTCAAGACGAAGACTATGATAAACTGAATGATTTTTGCTGATATTTGCAGCAATAGGGAATCTAGTGAAAACGGAGGGGAAATATCATCTTAAAGTCTCCCAATTAAACTCCTCAGTTTCAACTTTAACACTTTACGATTACAAGCTGACTGAAACGCTTCAGAATTCGGATTGCCATCGTATAGCTGTGGAAGCTAAGCCAGTGGTGTAAGTCACTTCAGTACGGATCGTTCATAAGGTAGTAGTGATCATAACAGAGAGAAAAACAAACCTAACTCTTACGCTACTAATAAATTCAACTACTGTAATTGGAGCAAAGTGTGTGACACCATCAGTATGAAAACGTGCCCGACAGTAGTCAACGAAGGCGAACAGGGCTCAGTGTAGCTACATTCACAAAAGAAACTGTTTATTCAAGACAAAGTGCTCACTTAGTGGTTCTCGATCAACTTCCAATGTGGTTACCGCCTTAGTTGTCTACCTGATATTGTAAGCAAAATTTCAAAATTAAAATTGACTGATCGCTCTATCGGCCATCTTGACTCCGACTGTATGAATTATTTTGAGTTAGAGGTATCTGGAGAGCAGATATATCCTTAACAGACGATGCTATTGCACAAAAGAGTGACTAAAAGTCTTTTTCGAAGAGCCGTGGTCAACAAGTAAGTTTTACCATAAAACCCATGACCATGTAATGCCTTTACATTGTCTCAGTGTGCACACCTCGTCAGTTGCAACCTTCTAACAGGCGGGCTTGACGACTTGTCCGTATACTTGCACTTCCCCGTCTGGGCAGAGTATGCGCATGACATTGAGCTTCTATATCAATTCAGTTCATCTCATTTTTATTCAACGGCGGTTTGGCGAACAGGTAACATTAACATGAATGATATTTTTACTACAAAATATAGAATAAAATGTACATATATAATATATATATATATATATATATATATATATATATATATATATATATATATATATATATATATATATGATTCACAAGAAAAAAAATGTAAGTAGACTAGAAGCGACTATAAACTTTACATACCGTACATTGTATACAGACACAAGTACATTTATAACAAGTAGTCAGTAAGTAAGTCAACAATAACATGAAAAGGTGTTGAGCGATTACCTAGCATTCCGTAGAAGTTGGTCGTTTGCTTTCGGGATGGGGCCCTAGGCGTGAAGGGCTTATAGACTGAATATTTTAATGATTTATTTGATTCTGTGTGGACGTATTGTTCCGTTTTGGCTGTACAAAGGGAAAAGCCACACTGGACCATTCCAGGAGCCTTTGGATGCCTCGAACCTGTCCATTGTGTCCACGACTTTTTTTTTTTTTTTTTGGAGGAGGGTCATTCCATAACTTTGGAATGAGAAGCCCGAGTGAGTATTTCCAATATTGCACCCCCTTCTGTGCCTGCTGACCTAAAGGAAACCTCTGGTATACCATACCCAATACATCTCCATTTTGAAAATGACTCTATATATGTTGGTTCTAGGTTGTGTTAAATTTTAACACTAGAACTTCCTTGACAATAAACTATAACCTGTCATATTTTAGGGTGGGTAGTTTCACTGTCCTGAACTTTTGTTCCTATGTTGTGTGATTGTCATTTAATGCCTATTTATATTAAAGCACACTGGAGGGTTGCATCAATTGTTCTGCTGTTTGTATGTTACCAGAAAGGGTACACAATTGTGCAGTAGCTAATATTTTTTCCACATGAACAGTTTACCTATTTCAACTTCAGAGTCAGTGTCTTGAACTTCCCTGAAATTTCAAAGGGATTTATTCCAGAAGGAGTTTTCTTGCATAACTTTGCACCATGTGTGTAAAAAAATTAAGACTCTTTTCTATGGTGACGCCCAGTAATTCAACATTGTCTTCTCCATTTAAAATCGTCCCTTACTTTGAATTGAGTTTGTGAGTCATTATTTTCAGCATTTGAATACATCAGCCTGAATTTATTTGCATCAGCCTGCAATACGTTTTGTTCGAACCACACTATTATATTTGCCACCTCCATCCCTAAGTAACGCTTTATTTCAGGGATTATATTGTTGCGATCAAATAGATCTTTTACATAAAGATATTGAACAAGGATAGCCAAAAGACAGACCCTTTTAAGTCTTGTTTCAATTTGCTGAGTGTGGAGGTTTTAACTCTTAAGCGGCCCAGGTATCTGTGCAAAAACTTTGTGGCACTTTTATCAAAGCGATAGTATCAAATGTGGCTATTTATAGAGGGCAATAAATGCAATCAAACGCCTTGGGAAGGTCCATATTTTTTGTTCTTTTTCCTTTTAGGCTAGACCGCTTTTGTAAGATCTCTGGTGTTACTAGTATTAAATGTTTGTCCAGAACATGTTCAAATACTTTGGATATGCAGCATAGAATACTGACAGATCTCGTATTGCCTTCGTAAAGTGGGCCCTTTGTTTTATGTTAAAGGCTAACATTAGCCATCTTAAAATGGCTTGGAAATATACAATATTACATATTTTGGGAAGAATAAAGCGAACAATATTCTTTTTTATTTAACATATCTGCACCGAGATCCAATCATAGGCAGTCGCTCTCGTACTTAAATGCCTTCAAGTTGATGTAAGGCTGGGATGCATTGGTGATGGGGATACTACCAGGGCTTAGGATGAGTGCATTAGAGGTAAATAGGATTTCTGGGATTAACAGGAGGTTAGGGAAGTTATGTATGCAGGGTGGGGTAAAATTTAGAGACGTGTGAAAGGATTTCACAGAGGGGGGAGATGTTTGCTAGGGATGGGCCGTACCACGTCAGACTTTAATGCATATCCACAGTGAGTGGATGCACCAGCAGGAAAACTAGAAACCCCAACAACAATCAGGTCAAGTCGGGAACAAGATGACGATCATTGGCAAACTGTAATTAGTAGTAAACAGTCAGGAAAAAAAGAAAAACAACATGAAAATAGGATATGTCAATTGTAAAGGATTAAAGGGAAGATAGCAGAAAAAGAAGGTGCAGCTAAAAGTGGAAAGATGAATATCATAGCAATATTAGAAACTTATATCGAAAATGATGCGTTAGAGATAGTGGCAGGTCCCACAAGCTATGATATGATAAGTGAAGGAGGAGAAGCTGGACAAAAGAAAGAAGGAAGAGAAGGTTTTTGATAAAGAAGGGATAAAGTCTAAAAGGACAGGTGAGAAGATTACACTTACACCCAAACAAAAAGATGCAGGGAATATGAATAGAGTCGAGCAGAAACAAAGTACCAGTATGTGTAGTGTATGTGGGTGACGAGGAGTTACCAAGTGAATGGAGAACCAGATATATGAAAGGATGAGAATTATGATTAGTGATATTCAGCAGCAGTGCTACCAAATTATGATAGCTGGGGAGTTTAACACACAAGATAATAATGTAAAAAAGGCAATTTTAAGGACATAAGGTTCATTTTTAGTAGAATTTGGTAATATATGTTTTGGACCTAACCTAAGGGTGCTGCATCTGAATCGTATGTTATCAGGACGAATTTGTAGTCTTTGAGCATAGAAATTAATAAACAAAATGGCATCTTGAAACTACCAATTTTATACCTAGCGTTTCGATTAGGGACGGGCCACATGGACTATAAGTGCCTACACCATACGGAACTGATACTATTTGCACTTTAGAAAGCGCCATAATGCATTTATTGCAAACAGTAGATATGAAAGGTACATCTAGATGGAAAATTCAAGATAGCGGTCAATATGGTGGCTCATATATTGTAATTCCAAAGTGGCCCTATATATTATAAATGGTGTAACATAATCAAGATAACTGAGAGTGAAATGCACCTTTGCTTGTTTCTCCTTATAACAGACTCATCGTGGACATTTTCTGGTACTTCTGATTCTTAGAAAATCGAAAATGGTGGTCAGTACAGGTTGTAAAAGAGATGATATTATTTTTAAAAAAGGTATTGTTAAAAGGTCATATTTTTACATGCAGAGGACTGTTCATGCCATATCATGTCCAATAAATGCCCACCTTGAAAATAAAGTCGAAAACGTTCCATTCCAATGGCCAGATTGAATAACTGATAAGGCATGAACAGTCCTCTGTATGTAAAAAATATGACTTTTTAACAGCACTTTTTAAAAATAATATCATATATGTGAAAATATCAATAATTCTATAGCCTTGACTTTGTAAATCGTGTTCAAAAGTCACATTATTATGGTCATGTTCTCCTTTGAATCTCGCACACAGTAAAATGTTCCAGTGCTCCTTGTACACATACTTTTGTTCTATGCTCGTAATAAAGTGCTATAGTGGCGAAGTACATTTTTAAGTGAACATGTCACATGCGAAATCCCCATGATCCTGGGGCAATGAAAAGTACCCTTGCCATGCAAGGCGTGCTTGTTATCCGAAGCAGTTCTTCCGAAAATAACCGCTAGATGGCAGTAATATTCATCTATACAGGCTGATGGGCCTCGACGCGATGTTTCTATTTGTCTTGTGAGTGTGATTTTGTTCAGCCTTTTAGGTGGTTCACCATGATATAAAAGGGATTAAAACCTTCAACACTGAATTTGTGCCTGTACCCTGACCCGGCCGCCAGCACAACACCTTCGGCTCGGGTGTTGTGCTGATGTCCATGTCAGCGTTCAGGCACAAACCCCTCGTTGGCGGTATTTATCCCTTAAATATATAAAATGAAACAAATCAATTAATAGCGCTGTGATCTTTATATTGAGTATCGATAAATGTGACATGGATATTCAATTTTTAAGGAATTACACACCCGTACGCCTTTTTGTCATTAATCTCATTCTAAGCAATACTAGGGTCAATTTGATATTTAATAAAGTTAAATTAAATTGCCTATATAAAGAGTTTTAGTGTTTACAAATGTAGCATCGATTGTAACTATTTTTACTTGGATTGCCTACAACATGTACATTAGCAAGTGGAACGGCGAAAATAATCAGTATGAGTACCTTGCGCAGCAAATGCAACACATTAGCACACAATAGAGCATCAGGTAGCGATGCTTAAAAAATACATTACACTGCTGAATATAAATTAGTCACAGTCTGTCCAAAATTTTAGCGCGTACATGCAAGTAAGATATTTACAACACAGGCGGACTTAATGCAAAGAATATATTATTCAACGGCTGTCTGCAAATAATTGTCTGAATGTATACTCTGGAGAAAAATGTGAAGCTTTCCGGTTTGTTTTCTATTGGGCATATTTTGAAAGGTGTGTGTGCAAATTATAGTTACCTATTTTATATATCTGTTTGATCCCACTCTGTGGAATACTGCTGTCGTCAAGATAACACGTGTGTTTGAAAACTGTTTATATGGGCCCTGAGATAGGGATTGCGGCCCCTGCTGCATAAAATCTTCGGGCGAGCATGAAGTCAATGGTTGAGAGACTTGAAGGCTGCCTTTATAGAGTCAAAAATTATAAACAGGCGTCTTTAAGGATCCAAACATTTTTTAGTTTGCCGATTTCCCTTAAGGAGACATATTCCTGGCCTGTGATAAAGGCGTCCGTCTACAAAATCCCGCTAAAAGTACCTCTAATATTTCGTATGAAGCCCACAAGAGGGCAGTTTAAGGATAGAATTACTATCATAGAGAATTCGAGAGAGTTCATCATAACTAGCCCGGTCAAACGTTATTAAAATTCATAATCATTTATTTCGTGTGTAAAAATTGTACAAATTACATATGGTATGAAGCACACATCAAGAGCTTGCCGGGCAATGTGGCCCGTCAGAATATACCCGTAGTTACGGCCGCTATGTTGAAATAAATGCGAAGGGTGTTCCCGCAAGATCCACCCAACGATTGGACAGGCCGGTGCCGCCTTAAAGAGGTGACAATGTACTTCCTTGACAATAAACTATAAACTGTCATATTTTAGGGTGGGTAGTTTCACTGTCCTGAACTTTTGTTCCTACGTTGTGTGATTGTCATTTAATGCCTCATTATATTACAGCACACTGGAGGGTTGCATCAATTGTTCTACTGTTTGCACGTTACCACGAAGTGTACACAATTGTGCAGTAGCTAATATTTTTTCCACATGAATAGTTTACCTATTTCACCTTCAGAGGCAGTGTCTGGAACTTCCCTGAAATTTCAAAGGGATTTATTCCAGAAGGAGTTTTCTTGCATAACTTTGCACCATGTGTGTAAAAAAATTAAGACTCCTTTCTATGGTGACGCCCAATAATTCAACATTGTCTTCTCCATTTAAAATCGTCCCTTACTTTGAATTGAGTTTGTGAGTAATTATTTTCAGCATTTGAATAGATCAGCCTGAATTTATTCGCATCAGCCTGCAATACGTTTTGTTCGAACCACACTATTATATTTGCCACCTCCATCCCTAAGTAACGCTTTATTTCAGGAATTATATCGTTGCGATCAAATAGATCTTTTACATAAAGATATTGAACAAGGATAGCCAAAAGACAGACCCTTTTAAGTCTTGTTTCAATTTGCTGAATGTGGAGTTTTTAACTCTTAAGCGGCCCACCAGGTAACTGTGCAAAAACTTTGTGGCACTTTTATCAAAGCGATAGTATCAAATGTGGCTATTTATAAAGGGCAATGAATGCAATCAAACGCCTTGGGGAGGTCCATATTTTTTTTTTCTTTTTCCTTTTAGGCTAGACCGCTTTTGTAAGATCTCTGGTGTTACCAGTATTAAATGTTTGTCCAGAACATGTTCAAATACTTTGGATATGCAGCATAGAATACTGACAGATCTCGTATTGCCTTCGTAAAGTGGGCCCTTTGTTTTATGTTAAAGGCTAACATTAGCCATCTTAAAATGGCTTGGAAATATACAATATTACATATTTTGGGAAGAATAAGGCGTACAATATTCTTTTTTATTTAAAATATCTGCACCGAGATCCAATCATAGGCAGTCGCTCTCGTACTTAAATGCCTTCAAGTTGATGTAAGACTGGGATGCATTGGTGATGGGGATACTACCAGGGCTTAGGATGAGTGCATTAGAGGTAAATAGGATTTCTGGGATTAACAGGAGGTTAGGGAAGTTATGTATGCACGGTAGGATAACATTTAGAGACGTGTGAGAGGATTTCACAGAGGGGGGGGGGGGGTGTTTGCTAGGGATGGGCCGCACCACGTCAGACTTTAACGCATATCTACAGAGAGTGGATGCACCAGCAGGAAAACTAGAAACCCCAGCAACTATCAGGTCAGGTCGGGAACAAGATGACGATCGTTGGCAAACTGTAATTAGTAGTAAACAGTCAGGAGAAAAAGAAAAACAACATGAAAATAGGATATGTCAATTGTAAAGGATTAAAGGGAAGATAGCAGACAAAGAAGGTGCCGCTAAAAGTGGAAAGATGAATATCATAGCAACATTAGAAACTTATATCGGATATGATGCGTTAGAGATAGTGGCAGGTCCCACAAGCTATGATATGATAAGTAAAGGAGGAGAAGCTGGACAAAAGAAAGACCGAGGAGAAGGTTATTGATAAAGAAGGGATAAAGTCTAAAAGGACAGGTGAGAAGATTACACTTACACCCAAACAAAAAGATGCAGGGAATATGAATAGAGTCGAGCAGAAATAAAGTACCAGTATGTGTAGTGTATGTGGGTGGCGAGGAGTTACCAAATGAATGGAGAACCAGATATATGAAAGGATGAGAATTATGATTAGTGATATTCAGCAGCAGTGCTACCAAATTATGATAGCTGGGGAGTTTAACACACAAGATAATAATGTAAAAAAGGCAATTTTAAGGACATAAGGTTCATTTTTAGTAGAATTTGGTAATATATGTTTCGGACCTAACCTAAGGGTGCTGCATCTGAATCGTATGTTATCAGGACGAATTTGTAGTCTTTGAGCATAGAAATTAATAAACAAAATGGCATCCTGAAACTACCAATTTTATACCTAGCGTTTCGATTAGGGACGGGCCACTTGGACAATAAGTGCCTATACCATACGGAACTGATACTATTTGCACTTTAGAAAGCGCCATAATGCATTTATTGCAAACAGTAGATATGAAAGGTACATCTAGATGGAAAATTCAAGATAGCGGTCAATATGGTGGCTCATATATTGTAATTCCAAAATGGACCTATATATTATAAATGGTGTAACATAATCAAGATAACTGGAAGTGAAATGCACCATTGCTAGTTTCTCCTCATAACAGACTCATCGTGGACATGTTCTGGTTCTTCTGATTCTTAGAAAATCGAAAATGGTGGTCAGTACAGGTTGTAAAAGAGATGATATTATTTTTAAAAAAGGTACTGTTAAGAAGTCATATTTTACATGCAGAGGACTGTTCATGCCATATCAGTTATTCAATCTGGCCATTGGAATGGAACGTGTTCGACTTTATTTTCAAGCTGGGCATTTATTGGACATGATATGGCATGAACAGTCCTCTGCATGTAAAAATATGACTTTTTAACAGCATTTTTTAAAAATAATATCATATGTGTGAAAATATCAATAATTCTATAGCCTTGACTTTGTAAATCGTGTTCAAAAGTCACATTATGGTCATGTTCTCCTTTGAATCTCGCACACAGTAAAATGTTCCAGTGCTCCTTGTACACATACTTTTGTTCTATGCTCGTAATAAAGTGCTATAGTGGCGAAGTACGTTTTTAAGTTAACATGTCACTTGCGAAATCCCCACAATCCTGGGGCAATGAAGTACCCTTGCCATGCAAGGCATGCTTGTTATCCGAAGCAGTTCTTCCGAAAATAACCGCTAGATGGCAGTAATCTTCATCTATACAGGCTGATGGGCCTGGACGCGATGTTTCTGTTTGTCTTGTGAGTGTGATTTTTTTCCGCCTTTTAGGTGGTTCATCATGATATAAAAAGGGATTAAAACCTTCAACACTGAGTTTGTGCCTGTACCCTAACCCGGCCGCCAGCACAACACCTTCGGCTCGGGTGTTGTGCTGATGTCCATGTCAGCGTACAGGCACAAACCCCTCGTTGGCGGTATTAATCCCTTAAATATATAAAATGAAACAAATCAATTAATAACGCTGTGATCTTTATATTGAGTATCGATAAATGTGGCATGGATATTCAATTTTTAAGGAATTACACACCCGTACGCCTTTTTGTCATTAATCTCATTCTAAGCAATACTAGCGTCAATTTGATATTTAATAAAGTTAAATTAAATTGCCTAATATAAAGAGTTTTAGTGTTTACAAATGTAGCATCGATTGTAACTATTTTTACTTGCATTGCCTACTACATGTACATTAGCAAGTGGAACGGCGAAAATAATCAGTATGAGTACCTTGCGCAGCAAATGCAACACATTAGCACACGATAGAGCATCAGGTAGCGATGCTTAAAAAATACATTACACTGCTGAATATGAATTAGTCACAGTCTGTCCAAAATTTTGCCCCTACATGCAAGTAAGATATTTACAACACAGGCGGACTTAATGCAAAGAATATATTCTTCAACGGCTGTCTGCAAATAATTGTCTGAATGTATACTCTGGAGAAAAATGTAAAACTTTCCGGTTTGTTTTCTATTGGGCATATTTTGAAAGGTGTGTGTGCAAATTATAGTTACCTATTTTATATATCTGTTTGATCCCACTCTGTGGGATACTACTGTTGTCAAGATAACACGTGTGTTTGAAAACTGTTTATATGGGCCCTGAGATAGGGATTGCGGCCCCTGCTGCATGAAATCTTCGGGCGAGCATGAAATCAATGGTTGAGAGACTTGAAGGCTGCCTTTATAGAGTCAAAAATTATAAACGGGCGTCTTTAAGGATCCAAACATTTTTTAGTTTGCCGATTTCCCTTAAGGAGACATATTCTTGGCCTGTGATAAAGGCGTCCGTCTACAAAATCCCGCTAAAAGTACCTCTAATGTTTCGTATGAAGCCCACAAGAGGGCAGTTTAAGGATAGAATTACTATCATAGAGAATTCAAGACAGTTCATCATAACTAGCCCGGTCAAACGTTATTAAAATTCATTATCATTTATTTCGCGTGTAAAAGTTATACAAATTACATACGGTATGAAGCACACATCAAGAGCTTGCCGGGCAATGTGGCCCGTCAGAATATACCCGTAGTTACGGCCGCTATGTTGAAACAAATGCGAAGGGTATTCCCGCAAGATCCACCCAACGATAGGACAGGCCGGTGCTGCCTTAAAGAGGTGACAATGACAATGAGCTTTATTTCCAGCGACCCCTTTCCGAGTAGGGGAAAAATATATACAGATATTGCAGTACATCTGAATAGAAAAGTGACCACACAATCTTTTAGTCCATGAGCCAGACTGAAAATTGGTACCATCTGAGGGCACCAAACGAAACCTTTATACCTGTGTTGGTACACCTTAGGGTATAACAAAAATGCATGATGGACTTTCCAGAAGCGCAGCTGGAGCCCGTTATTACAATTTTAAAAGTTTATACCCAAACGGCCCAAAAATGCTGTATATGGGGAATCCTGTTTTGTTATAGTTGGCCACTACATTATAATTATACCTAAAATATACATATTATGTTTGTATCCAGTTAACAGCTGACACAATGAACTTCATGCGACCTATAAAAACTAAATGAATCCACACAGGTAAGAAAAAAGCCATTATTATACCCACATTGTATTGGATTTTTTAAGGGGCGGGGGGGGGGTTGCTGCGCTCAGCTTGTAGATCAAGTATTACATTTCTGCAATCTCAATACCTCATGAATACATGGTCCAAATCTCTAAAAAAGTTGTGCAAGCATGCCTCTGGGTCATCCTCTGATCCCTGGATTTTTTTGTCCTTGACCCTATTTTCAAGGTCACATCATTGTGAAGGATATAACTGGTAGGCCTGCGGAGATTGTTCCTCCATTGTAAGGCACATATACATCCTGGTGAAATTTCACATTCTTTGCATGCATAATCACACTTTGCTTTATTTTACTATTTGGAGATGATTATATACTACATCACGATGACTAAATTTTGGTGACCTTGACATTACTCAGAAGGTCACACACTTGTGGGTAGTTACATTTAGGATTTTTGTTATATATACTTATGTAAAAGGAGACAAAATCCGTTTTAAGCACAGTTATCCACGGCATTTATTTCTATTCTTACCAGACCTCTATTATGTATGGTGACCTATATATATATATATATATATATTATATATATATATATATGTATAATATATATATATATATATATATATATATATATATATATATATATATATATATATATATATATATATATATATATATATATATATGTATAGGTATAAAAGCATTTTTTGCGTTTCAGACACGACCGGTTTCAGCATTTTAATGCATTGTCAAGCTCCATAACGCATAGATGTTGAAATAATTTTCAGTCCAGCATAATCGTGACGTTATCTGTTGTTATAAAGAAATCTATTAGCATAGAAGCATATAATGACGTTCATTTATTACGTTACTGATTTAGACCTATTACATGACTTCATTGCCGTATAAATTAATAATAAACGTCTCATAATGAAAATAGTCCCAGATTACAATAAATAATTAGTAAATTACACTATTCAGTCTAGGCTTGTATTAACGTTGAAATATGAATTCGTTTTGCTCTCTTTCTATATCAGAATCATTTTACATCTGATATATGGGATATACAAAGAAGTTAGGCACAAGATTAGAACAACTATCAATATGTTCACTGAGCTGGATTTGCCGTGTCTCAGGCATCCGTGTTTGCTGTCTGTGTACAGCCATGCGCCTGCGTAGTTCGTTGCCTATAGATCCCATATGTACCTCATTGCATCCTCTACAGACAATAGCATAAATAAATGTTTACCCGTACAGTCCATTTCTGCACTAATTTGAAAGTTTGGTAGCTTTCCTGTTGTGTCCAGCGAAATTATGTCAGTAACTATCATGTTTATACAATTCTTACAACGAGGAAGACCACATTTTTTTGCTCCCGCCTTGACTGTCCCTTGATTCAAAGTTTGCTCTCGTAAGAATTTGTTTTAAATTACGAGGCTGTCTTTGGCTTGAAATAAAATTCAGATTTTTAAATATTTGTCCAAGTGAGGGATCCATTTCCACGATTTGAATGGTTTCGCGTATTTGTGGTATTATCACTGGATTGATAGGATTGTATCTTGTGATCATGACCAGATTTTTGTCGTCCCCCCTTGTGATTTTTGTGATCCTTTCTTTAGGATTCTTGTGTTACACTTAAAGCTCGCTCAATACCCATTGGAATGAGTGAATCTGGGTCGTCCCTGGCTTTTAGAAAATTTCCCAGTTCATCCAGACGCGTTGCTTGCCTATTTGTATTTTCTACAATTGTACAGATCCTTCTTGCTTCATTATATGAGATATCTGTCTTAGTGTGCCGTGGGTGACATGAATTGAATGGCACATACTGATGAGTATGTGTATTCTTGTAGTATATATCCAATGAAATCATTCCATCATGTTGAAGAACTTTCAAGTCTAAAAATTTTAATTCACATTGACTATATTTCATTTCATATTGTATACTTGGTTCAAGCTGATTTAAACGTTGGTGAAAATCGAGTAAATCTGACAGCGACTTTGTCCACATTATAAAACGGTCATCTGGAGAACGTTTCCAGTTCCTTTTAAAAAACATGGCGAAGGATTTGGATGCATGTCTAAGTTTTTCGTATAATAAAACTTCTATATCCAAGACTAAGCGTTGCATAAGTTGGTGCACATTTAGTTCCCATCGCACACCCTTTTTCCTGTGTGTATTGTTTTCTTTTATCAAATCGGAACATATTATTTTCTAATATTAGTGAAAGACTTTCCACAATAAGTTCTCTTGTGAAACGTTGATTTTTTGTGTCAGGATATTTGTTCAGCCAGTATTCAATCGCACGCTTTCCGAACTCATGAGGTATGTTACTATGTAAATAACACATCAAAACTGACTAAATACCGATCCTTGACTTGCTCTCGTGATATTTTATTGATGAAGCCGATCTTGTACGGTTTTAAAATTTTATTTATGAGTTCACTAAGCCTACTCGTATTGCATACATGTCCTGCGGCGATTGCTCGGAATTTTAAATCTGTATGTCAAATAATATGTACATGTATATCATCTTGTTCATTTATAGCTTTTTTGATAATATCAGACTTATGAACTTTCGGTAAGTCGTATAAATTACTTGTTCTTAACTGCAAACCGTCCAGATATTTTTTTTTATTTCATTGCAAAGATGTTACGATGTTTGTCAATGAATTTTCTTAATTCATAACTCACTTTATTTTCTCTGTCTGGTTCGCATCGCCCATAAAATTCTTCATCATTAAGTAATGATTTTATCTTTTCAGCATAATAATTGGTGTCCATAATGACAACTGCTCCACCCTTGTCTGCTTCCTTAATTATGATAGAATGGTCAGTCTGCTTCCTTAATTATGATAGAATGGTCAGTTTGCAATTCCTTCATAACTTGTAGCTCCTCTTTAGTTAAATCATTTTTGTTGGTGGGTGAAGGTACTTTGTGGAGAGAGTGCGCAATTTGTTTCAGTCTGTCAATACATTTTTCTAGTGTCTCATTTTGACTTTTAAGAGGGGTGAAAGAACTTTTTCCTTTGACCAGTGATTCATCCCATTCCTTATCTGTATTGTGAAAAAATTATTTCAGACCTATTGTATGACAAAATTTTAAAATATCACACACTTGTTCTTCTGTGTCTTTCTTGGTGTCGGTGTGAATTTTAATCCCTTTTTAAGCAACTTTACTTGTCCTTGTGTCAATTGTTTGCTTGATACGTTTATAATTTTAACAATATATATGTTTTTGAAGTTAATATCTTCTTGGCTCCTGCTGTTGGGGGTATTGTTGTGCTCTTTCTCTCCATCTGTTGTATCTTCGCTCTTTTTGGTAGGCGACTCTTGCTACTCTTGATTGTCTCGGGTTTGTTTGTAGTCTTTCTCCTCTTTGATTTGTGTAGCCTTTTTGCTCTTGTAGAGGGCGCCATCGTGTATTTGAGAGTGGTTCTCTTTTTAAAAAAGGAAACTCTTCTTCATTTTCTACATTCAGGCCTAGTTCATATCTGTGACCTCTGGTTTTGTCTGTCCAATAGGTCTGCGTCACGTCTAGGTTGAAATACTTGAAATCTATTGTATGTCCAGAAGTCTACGCTTCTTCTGTTTTCATTCCTAGCTACCATTGCAAAAGTTCCTTGTCTGTTGTTTCTAAAGGGTTCCATACATTGGTAAAACATTGACAAATGTTATTTGTCCTTTAATTCTGATGTCATGTTCATACAATGAACCTACAGCTATTGTACATAATATTTTTGTTTTGTAATATTTACAATCAAGAGTAATCTACTTTCATTTAAACAACCTGCATCTAATTGATTTTATATATTCAAATTTACAATTCAATTTAGTCAAAAGCTGGTATCTATTGTGATATGCTAATATGTGTTATGTAAATTGGATATATAGTGACAGTAAAAACAATATATGTACGTCGCGGTATACATTTTCTGGCATATGGGTAACCCAGCTTGTCTGTGGGGTCCAACTTCTCCAAACAGGGAGACTATCTTATTGATTGACACTTTCCTTACCATTAATAAATATTGATTAATATTGTTTAGCAGTGTATGAAAGTTCCTCAACGTTGATTAGCAGTTGTTTCGATGAGGCATATAATGAGTTCAAGTTACCTTATTCTACGATGTTTAGCACTTTCACTTTTATAAATCTAAACTGATTAGCAATGATTAGAAGTCTTTGCACATTTATTAATATTGATTAGCACCTTCATTTCCTCAAGTTTCCATTTCAATTAACAAACTGGGATTCAGATCTTGCTACCTTTTGCCTTGTGACATGTATACTCATCAAACGAATCACTATGCAGAATTTTTATCATCTTTTATGCAAAATAGCATACATCTATTAAATTGCGAATACTGACTAAAAGCTGTGCTGCAGAAAAGTCCATCATGCTGTTTTGAGTTCCTGAGACATACACCAATCAAAAAAGCATTGTTAAGTTTGGTGCCCTCAGATGGTACCAATTGGTCAAAATTGGGCCCTCAGCTCATGGACTATTTAGAATTTTTTTATGATAAGCGTACAGAACTTTGCAAGTCGACATAAATCTGCGTATTTAGCATTGAAAATCCTTACCAAATTATGGTTACATGGAGTAAGCCTTAGATCTCTGTTGATAAATATAATCCTTTCCCTTGAAAATACGGTACAAATGAAAATGTAATGAAACTCATCACCAATTGAACCTTCATTACATAAAGTACAAATTCGGTTTTCGTAAAGAATGTTATGAAATCTACCAGTGATTACTGGGATTTTGTTGTTACCACA
Source organism: Hermodice carunculata (assembly GCA_964020975.1). Lineage (NCBI taxonomy): Eukaryota > Metazoa > Annelida > Polychaeta > Eunicida > Amphinomidae > Hermodice > Hermodice carunculata. The sequence goes on from OZ026628.1 coordinate 6,458,318, forward strand.
ACGAAACTTTGTTACATAAATTCTTAAATTACTAGGCAAATCTAGTAAATATTTTTTCTAGACAAAGACGGTGCTTAAAAAGCCTGTATGTTCTACAATGACCGTTATGGCTAACTTCAGCAACTCATTCTTGCTCATAAATATCCGACAATTTTCTATCAATAGCTGCTTTAATATATTGCTGATTAACTGGACCATCAGTATACTATAAGTACGACATGCCAGACTTATCCATAATATCATTATTTTTTTTCAACCATGGAGATTCAAACAAACAATTTATAAATAAGACTTTCTGCAACTTATAGAGAATACAAGAAATCCTACTTTCCTTTCCGCTCACTAACCTAGCCCAAAAGTTCAGTATCTTGCACTCATCTAACTTACTAATCATAAACATACCTGTCTCACCGTAAGCCATACAATTAGCTGTTCTCTTTTGAATTTTCAACAGCCTCTTCAAAAAACTTAATTGAAAAGTTTCCAATTGTTGTAAGTTTTCAAATCCCCGTATCTCTGCACCATACAATAGAATAGGAATTATCAAGACCTTGAACAATTCGAGTGGGACATCTATGGGTAAGCTCAGTCTATTACAATGACACGGTAGCTTAAAAAGTGCTTTATTAGCTTGAGTTACCTGTTTATTCAACGCTTTACAAAACCTATTGTTGAAATTGAATAATACGCCCAGGTAGGTATAATCAGGTACCACTTCAATCAAACTGTCGCCAAAGTAAAAGAGAGGAAAATTGCGCACTTTCCCTCTAGAAAAAGCGACTATCTTAGTCTTAGAAGTATTAAAAGTAAGAAACCACAAATTACAGCATGTTTTAACAGCATTTAGTGCTAGTTGCAATTCCTCAGCACTCTCTGCAAGAATAATTGTATCGTCTGCGTACAAAAGTGTAAATAAACGAAAGAAGATTTCAACCGTATCATCACTCAAAAAATTATTAATACTTTAAGACAAATAAGGCAAACCGCTATAATGTTTACTAATATAATATTCGAAATCATTCAAATATATCGCAAACAGCAGCAGGGACAAATTTTCGTCTTGCCGTACACCAATATTACAGTTCAATAAATCTGTTTTGTCTTGACCTATTAAAACGCATGCCTTTGCATTTTCATACATATTATGAATAACATTAAGTACTTTCCCATTGATATTACTCGAGAGCAACTTACACCATAATGAGGTCCTATCCACAAGGTCAAAGGCCTTGTGATAGTAAATGAAAGCACAGTAAACTCTTTTTTTGTTATGAAGATAAGGGCTTGAAATGCTATGCAATGCAAAAATATGATCCATAGTAGAGAAATCTGCCCTAAAACCGGCTTGTTCATCACCAAGTATACCAGCACAGTTAATATAAGAAGTTATTCTTTCATTTAAAAGAGAAGAGAAAAGCTTACCAATGCAACTTAACAAAGTAATGCTTCTATAGCTGTTAATAGCGTTACGTGCACCTTTCCCCTTATTGAGAGGCATGATCATTCCAATAGTCCAATCAGTACGGACAACACCTGTTTCAAGAACAAGGTTAAATAACAAAGTTACAGCATCAACTCCAGAAGATGGACTGTACTTTATAAACTCATTGATAGTTACATCTATACCAGCAGCTTTGTTATTTTTGAACCTATTAATCTGCAGTTGTACTTCTTCCACGGTGAAAAATGCTTTAATGTATATATTATTTTCATTATTAAACCTCTTTAAATCAAACTGGACGTTAATATTTGACATTTCATCCGACTTTTTCCATCCGAATTTTTCTGGCTTAACTTCTTAAAATACTTCAAAAAGCTCTCTTTAGAGATATTGTTAGCAACAGTGGTACAAAGAGTAGATTTGTTCACAATATTCCAATAATCTTTAGGCTTAGTGCTCCTTAGATTTCTAATATCTTTTTCAAACTATTTCAGGTAATCCCGTTTAGTCTTGGATACAAGTTTTTTATACCTTTTACCCACTGATGTATATTTCTGACTGATAACTGCTGTCTTATCCTTTTTATAAACATATTTAACTCTATGATATTCATCTCTTAAATTACGACATTAAGTATTAAACCATTTATTAACAACTTGATTCACTTTCCTTTTGGCCTTATTTGACTGAATTTCCTTCACTAAGTCAAGTTCAGTACCTACCTGTTAATACATTTCCTTTAAAGACTGCACACACTTGTCAATTTTTTCTTGATCAACACCTGTCTGGCGTAACTGAACAATATCCTGCTTTAATTCAGCTACCTTGTGCTCAGTAAATGCATTACTCAAAAAGGGTATCTTCTCAGTATCCCAAATAAGTTTTTCCGTAGAACTCGCCTTTTCACAACTCTCTTCCAGAGTAACCTTAGATGTAACATACTTTGTAACAGACTTCGGGATTAACTCTATTACAACAGGACAGTGCTTATCAGAGAGGCAACTGTCAAAAGTATCAACTTCAAAATATTTAACACATGTAAGAACATCGGGTGAAGCAATACACTAATCAATAGTACTGACTTGACCAAAGGTCGTAGCCCCAGTCAAATAATCACTACCAAACCTGTCATTCATTATATGAACATCCATAGTCTTACACAGATCTAACAAGGCACATCCATTGTTATTAACCTGTTTATCCTGGTTGTATTTCTCAGGACTCATCTCACATGATTGTAGTTCTTCTTTAGTATTACTAAATAAAACATCATTGACATCCTTACCTGTTTCAACAGCAATAATGTCCTCTAGCTCCAGAAAATCATTCAAGGTACGAGTCCTTGCATTGAAGTCACCCAAAAAACAAACAGGTGCATCTGTGTGACTCCTAGTCTCAACATAATCTTGTAGAATATCATCAAAAATATCATTAGTGTAAAACACAGAGCGTTGGTGAGGAATGTAAGTGGCCCCAAGTAGAAAATCAAAACCAAGAATCTCTTTAGACATAAGTATCCATAATACATTGTCTGATGAAATTACATCCATGACTTTGGTGTACTTAAACAAAGATTTCTTAATCAATACCGCAATACCGTGGACACCCCCATAAGGATGTTCAGGGTTATTTTTTTTGTCACACATAATCTCAAAATCTGGAAAATCCTGAGGAAAAATAACATCACATTTTGTCTCATTTAAACAAACTACATCAAAATCCTTTACGTACTCTTGTATAATCCCATACTGTAATTTCTTACCTAAGCCGCAAATATTTAAGCTTACTAGCTTTAGTGGTTTAACATGGAGAGAAATACAATAGTTGTGTTCAGTCACATGCTGACCTAACAGAAAGTCCTGAGTTAATTCACAAGTTCGATCACAGAAAGGGGTCTGCCACTCCTAAAAGTCCATGTACAGTCCTAGGTCTTTAACTTTGGATTCCGGTTATTCCAACTGCAACAAATTATCACAATTGTCTATAGTTTTCTTTGTTTCGCGGCCATTTTCTTCTGTAATGTAAAATATTTTGCCATTTACAGTCCAAGCCGATTTTACTTTCGGGTCATCTTTGATGGCACGCAACAATTTGCCCTTCATAGCAGTCAAATCGTCAGCGGTGAATAATTTCTTGTAATTGGGGTTCGCAGATTGTTTGAGTTCTTTCTTCTTCTTCATCACCTCAGCCTTCATATCTCTGGAGATGAATCTACATTTGATAGGACGTGGTTTGCTTGTCCTCGCTCCAGGTACTCTGTAACATCCACTGATATCCTTGTTGCTCAAGGTAATGCCTAAATCTGCTGCCAGGCTAATCACTTCTGCTTTGGGATTCTCACTTGCATTTTATGCAAGATTGAATATTTTCACATTCTCTTTCCTGTTGTCTTGAGCATTGACATCGGCTACAAACTTGAGAGACTGTACTTCCCTCTTAATCTCATTTACCATCTTATGGTCCACTTTAAGGGCCTGAACCGCCGCATCTGTAGCCTCTCTTACAGTGGCTATTAACATTGGTTGCAACGCAGTCAAAACATAAGCAATAATGGGTCCAATATCGCCCATTGCTGTGGTTTCGCCATTGCCCTTGATCTTAGCGCACCCTTCTTTTAGCCTGGTAATTGCCTCTTTAATAGACGTCTTTGCAATAGATTCAACAGCCGCACTGGCTGACATTTCGACTCCTGTTGTTATTTCATTCTCAGCTTATTCCTCCTGCATATTCGTAGTGAAGAAGGGAGAAAACAGCCAATTTGGGTGTAGCAGACTCACCTCAGAACGGGGCGGAATGAAGCCACTAGATAAATTCTGTTGCAAAAAGTACAGTCAAAGCTCAACACCCACGGTTTAACAAACCAGAATATACATGTAAACCAGATCACACGCACTGCTATGCCCATTTGTACACGGTTGAGTTAGTATTTCAGCATGAAGAATTCAAGATAGGGCGCTGCCCTGATGTCTCACAAGTCACGTGACTATGATCCAATGCACTTGTTTTGAGCTTGTCCAAATTAATCAATTCCTCCTTGAACCAGCGGACGAATGTGTTAAAGTGCTACGCAGTAGTGCCTCTAGCCAAACTGCACACAGTGTTAGTAATAACAGTCCGTTTTCCCAAAGATTTGACGTGTTACTGTAAGACGTGCAATGCCAATGGTATGACAACAAGCAAGATGGCTGCCCACTAGGTCAGTGCAGGTGCAAACTTTTCCTCAAGTCTGTTCTCAGAAAATCAGCAATTTATACCAGTTAGCAACAGTCCAGCTTGACCACTAGACACAATGGTGTAGTGTCTCCTACAAATAGTAATGCCCACTGTACATAACAAATATGTAAAAGTTCCTGTTTTTTCTAGACCAGCATGAGAGCTCCTCCTCGACCACTATGAATGCTATCACCTTCAGGTGGACGCCCCAGAGCATGAAAATCGCGTCCGGCTTTAAGACCCACACGGCCCAGAGCGTGAAATGTACGTCCGGGCGTGGAGGTATGACATCTTTGACATCCCCCACGCTTCTGTAGGAAGGTCTCTATTCTCCTTTTCATGCTGGTGACCAGTTTAGCTCTCTCGACCTGGGGGATGTTGTTACACTGTTACTTTTAATGCTGTTTGAAATGTTCATGGGTGGCTAGGGATCATTTCACTTTTTATTTCTTTGGGCCGTTTGCTGCAGACCTTTGTGCCTGCAAAGATAATTGAATTTTGTGTTATTCCTTTGACAGATGATAGACTTTACTGGAGGTCTGTCCGAACAGCCCATATCCATCACACGTGTGGTTCTGTGAAATTAGGACCAGACAAAAAAAAAAGAAGCCAAGGTATCGAAGGTACACCCCCACGATGTTTGATACAAATTAGGAAGCCAAACATATTTAAGTGATAACCATCACAAGAAATCCCCATGTTAAACTTTCCAATCATTTTTTTAAACATGCAAATAGGAAAAAAAGTTAAATAAAAAAATAAATGCAGCATGACAGTTTGAACCAACCTGGTAGAGACCTACCCGAGGTACATTGCCATTAAGTTTGAAGCCAATCTGACTGGCAGTTTCTTCAGGGAAGCCCAAATTGTGAATTAGCAATAGAATAACCATTGACCATTGGAAAACACACAACAGATTATAATTCTAAAAAATGCAGCATCACTTGGTGAACAAAGTAAGAACTAGCAGTCCCCTGGAGTGTTCCTCTGTGATATTAAAGCAATCGAGTGAGCAGTTTTGGAGATTTTTTTCGATATATGCCTTCCAAAATAACAACACAATTTACAAAAAATTCAAATCTCAATGAAGCATGACCATTTGAACAAACCTGGCAATGACTTCCCTAAGGTACATCCCCACTAAGTAAGAAGTGAACCTGGCCAACGGTTTTGGAAAAGAAGTTGAGAATGTGAATTGTTGAAGCTGGATGACGGACGACAGACAGATGACAGATGGAGGACCATAGATAAGCTCACCTAACTGACAAGTCAGCTAAGCTCAAAGTTTATAATTACAATGGCTCCGTAACAATAAATTTGAGAAGGCTTTGTAGGAAGTTCTGTTTCTGACCATGCAGTGGTGTAAAAACGTTTGTGGCCAGGACTTGGAGTCTATTAATGTGAAGGGTGGAGAGGCAAGTTGGGGAAAGTAGAGCAAAGAAAGAGTTTTCAGTGGGAACAAATCTGAGATCGCGTTCTTGTAACTTTTCCATTTGATTGGACAGAGTTTTGCCACTGAATTGTCAAACCAGTGGAGAGTAATTAAATTGAACATAATAATTAGCTCAAGATGCACATTTTATCTTCCATGTCTAGTAACCTGCTGAATATATTTTGAACAGAAAGATGTCTACCTGTTTCTGTGCATAAATTTGATATGTGCAAGTCGACTTAAGTTTGCTTTAAGGATCCGCACCAAGTTTACTTACATGCTCCTGGGAACTGATGTAGTTTCCTGCAACATTAAAAGTGATTATACAGATGTTCCGCGGACTTGGCACAGAACTGTAGCCTGAATTTATCAGGCTTTTTGTAAGTATATGGTTTTTATTAAGCCATAGAATTGCCTTGGGTAAATTTTGTTTTAGGAGTATCTGAGTCAACAGGCGCCCTGGTGAGCAGACACCACCGTGTTCTCATCAGCATAGTTATAAAGCTGGAAATCTGGGATAAGGAAACACATGTCTTTGACAGATACATTAAAATATTATATAGGCCTATAATAAACCCTTCAGGTACTCCTTTGAGTATGTGTGACCGGTCACTATTTGTTCACAACGATTTACACGGGGATGTTTTTTTTTGTGTTTTTTTTTTACTTTTTGTTTTTGCTTTGTTTTGTTTAGTGTTGCTTTTTTTTGTTTGTTTGTTTGTTCGTGTTTTGTTTTGTTTTGTTTTTTGAAGGAAACTAACCAGACATTTCAAGACCACGTGGTTAGCATCATAAGCTTTAAGCTTTTAGAAGATAACTCTCCATGGTAGACAATCAAAAGCACACGAAAGGTCCAGCACAATGGCATCCACCTGTTTGTTTTGATCTCAGGCATTCCTCTAACCCCCTGTAAGCTTAATCAGCATTCTACTGCAACTGCGGCCCCTCATGAAAGTGGACAAGAATGGCGTAAAAGGCTTTGTCTGTGAGGAATCCAAGCTGATCAGCCATGACCCTTTCGAAAATCTTAGGACAGCTTGATAAACTACTGACTGGCTGACAGTTACATTTGTTGAGTCGGTCTTTCTTCTGAAATTCATGCAAACCATCTGCTAGTTCCATCCCAACTAGGAAATAGAGGGTTTGAAGCCCATAATTATCGAAGACACACCTGGTAGTCTAGGGAAATTCCATCTGTGCCAGTAGCCATTTTGGAGTCCAGTTTAGACAGCATACAGTCAACCTCCTCCGTTGCTACTGGGCTGAAACTAAAAGAGTTCTTGCCTACATGTTCCGTGATAACAAGCACGCTTTTTTTTCTTGTGTGATTTGTCATATGGTCAAACGGAGATATACCACGACATGACTTGCTGCCAATCTTCTGAGCCAGATTTACATAATAATCATTGTAAATGCCAGACACCATTTGCTTATTTCTTCTAGGGTGTCATTTTAAATTATAATATCATGTCATGCATGCCTTTGTTTGAAAAAATAAATGGACGTATTCCAGACCAAGATGTTTTAGTTTTAGGGCCTGCGACCATCTTTCTTCAAAATATTGTTCAAGGGCATATCGTTGGAGGGAGATCTGTATACTTATATCCCTGCTGTTGTTATCTCTCCCGTTTAGTTGTTTCCACCCAATTATTTGATGGTAGAAAACATTTCTATGCATTCTGCTCCAATGAATATTTGTGTTAAGTACAGAAATCGTATGATGGGCGTAATTTTACTTTGTTTTTTGTTTTTTGTTTTGTGTGTGTGTGTTTTTTTAATAACCTCCATGACTGATAAATTCACTGCCAAGTATGAGTCATTTACATCGTCGTGAACTTCTGTCACCTAGAAAAAGAACTGCCAGGAAGTCTTTCTGATTGAGGTCCTTGTTAAAAAGAAGGTTCTGTAGGTGGGAACTTTAGGCTTCCTTCAAGGGACATATTTCTCGTCGATCTGTAGATAATATCATAAAAATCACGTGGGCCACATTCGAGGGGCCCGGGGTGTTCAAATAATGCTTGTCTGTGTTTGAGAACAACGTAAAATAAAGAAACGTGTTGAACAACATGTTGTACTCGTGATAAGATTTGATATGTCTAAATTTTGACAAAAGTTTTTGACCGTAGTGGATTTGGAATCAAGCACATCATAGTTGAAGACTCCATAACAAACACATAGTCTGCGTGTGTGTATGTATTGTCAACAAGGTTTGTTGAGTGCAGAGGAGTGCCACAAAATATTTTCCAGGGCACTCTTACAAACAAGCAAGCTAGGAGACTATGCATTCCCTAAAGCAGTTCCCGGTTGGTTCAAGTGATTCGGTGCTTGCCCTGTTATTGTGCTTACCTGGTACAAATTACAAAAGTGAAAGAATAAGATCAGAGAAGGGTTCTGCTGTGATGCATGAACAATTATTCGGAATGCATTTCCCCAAAAGTAATGCTGCAACTTTGAAAAAGACTGCAGTGACGACTCAGATGATCTCAACTGAGGTGCGTATATAGTCACCATTTATCCTTGATACCAGCAACCCAGCCAGGGAGTTGGTTATTTCTGGTAACGATTTTACAGAAAAAAAAAACGGAACAAAAGACTTTAAGCCAGAGTGGTTAGAACGAGCAGATAATTGTCACCACCAGTGAATTTCGTAGTTTAATTAAAGAAATAACGTGCATAGCGAGGCGAGATACAAATAGCATGCTAAAGAACAGCCACATTGAAGCACTGTCCAGCACGTGGAGCTTCCCTTTGTGAACCTGGTATCTCATAATAACAGTAACGGTAAACACCGATAGATT
>OZ026628.1:6472201-6672201 GCA_964020975.1 Hermodice carunculata
GTCACAAATTCTGCGGACTTACTGGGAGGGGGGCAATGCAGGTTCACAAAATTCTGCAAACCTGCAAAGGCGGGGAGGGCACATTTTTTTCTGTCTGTCATTAGCATTTAAGTGAAAACCATGTTATCAAAACACAATTTTTCCCAATCCATTTTAAGTACAATAAGGCAACCTTTTAACTGTCATTGGCTGCTGCTTGCTACCGATGTCCCATGAGGTTTTAACATGACAGAAAACATGTAAGCCTAAAATATCTGAAAGTGAAAATCAAAACAGAATGATGCAACAAAAAAAATAAAATGGTTCTTGCTCGTGTACCCTGTGAGATTCCAAGCAAAATATCGAAGACAAACTGTGCAAATTTGTAAGTTAACATAGCCTAGGCCCCACATTTAGCAAAACCACCAATCCGCTGAATTTCAACTAAAAAAGATGGATACACAAACCTGACAAAATATGTCATTTTTTATCCTGTTTTACCTGCACGAGAACGTATCTTGGCCTGTGCGTCTGACCAAAATGGAGGGTTGTGATCCAGTGGTAGAATAGACCTACTGCACGACTTTGATCTTGGTTTAAACATATTTTATTTGACAAATGGGAAAGAGGGCTCAGACCTATATTAATCCCTTTCATGAGAAAAGACAAATATGGACAGGACAGCACTAGACGTACGTGGAGTCGGGAACATGAGGACAACAGGGAGTAAATTTTTGTTTTTGTGTAAACTGAAGACTAAATCTACTAAAAAATACGTTGGAAAATTCTCAAGCCCCAAGCTGTATTATTTTACTGGATTTTGATTGATGCGAGTCATAATATTCATGAAATTTGATCCGTCGTCACCGACCTGAAACGTTTGCTGCTGTTGGTGCCGGCGAATGCTGGTAAATTGGGTGGCGGAATGTCCATGGCTGCCTTGGCTAACTCACGGTGCATGTCCCAAACATTTGCAACTTTGCTGATGCATATAATTGCGAGTTCCTGGCCATTCACTTCTCCTTCACCCAGTAAAAAATCTAGCATATCAATGTCAGGAAGACCATCTGGCGGAGTGTCAGAATCTTGGTGGCAATGGTCGAGTGTTGTGGTAGCCATCTCGTCCACCTCACGGGAGCAGCACGCAGGTTAGCCCGGGGAGTTAGCAGACGATATTTGTGGCTCTTATAACATCTCGGAATATCATCATTTTTTATTTGCATCATGTTTATTGTAAATAAAACCATATTATGTGGTAAATCATGACTACTTTCTTACAAATTTTCTATATTTTTTTTCATTTTTTCTGTAACATAATTGATTTTATTAATTTCGAGCACTGAATATGGATTCCGGGTTTTGTGAACATAGTTAGTGTTACCATTGTCCGCCAGGGAAAAGTAGTTCCTATGTTGTCAAGCGATGTGGTCATAGAAAATTGCACGAAATTTCTTCTCCTGTTCTGTCAATGGTAAGACAATTGCCGAATGTAAGTCTTTGCACCTGGCCAGGCCGCTTTGGCGGACTGACTCGTTCACGACTTGCACTTGCAGACGTGTACCGACCATGCGCCGTCACGTGTGTCAGCTCGTGACATGTTGGATAAATCGAATTTCATTTGGTGCCAGCGCTGGCAATTTGTGACATGTTCGATTTGAACAATATGCCGACAAGAAGATTCTATTGATATTCTAGCATGGCTTCAAAAACCAAGACAGTGCATATTTTCAAGTTTCGTTTTCATTGAAATGGAAGCGAGTGATTAATTTTTGATGCAATATGTGTAGGGGGAATGAAACTTTTTAAAAGATGTACCACAGCCAAAAAGGCATGTTCATGGAAAAGTGCTTTTTCTGAACGTACAATTTCTCGAAGCTGGCAACGCAATGTGACTGTGACTATTGTTCTTCTCAACTTCTCCCTATACCATAAGACCGGGTTTCGGTCGCTATTATTCAACTGGAATGGATATAGAAAGCGGGTTTAATTTGGCGTCAAATAACATTTCACAATATCCAATAATTAAAAACCACGTAAAATGAAAATGTTATAATCTCTGGCGTTACACGCCACACCGCAGTCACATTAGTCACGAAGATTTCAATTTGTGTCGCGATCAATTTATGGCAGACCTGCATGTATGGACAACGGGGGTCGAATATCTCCAAAGAATAAAATTAAATATTTGGCCCTATTATATAAAAGGCAAAACCCCAGAAAAGCATGACCACCATGTATATATGGTTTCATTACAAATTCATATCACAAATATTTACATTCAATCTAACTTTTAAAATTGCAAGTGTAGGAGAGAGCCTGGTGTGTCATGAGACCATAACACATTAGCCTTGTATGTTATGGAACCATAACACTGGTGTCCCGCCCACATTCCAATAAGCCACGCCTACCTGGGTCTCCGGAACTTAACACTTGAACATGCTCGGCAAATCAGTTTTTGATCGTTTCTCTTGATTCTATATATTCAGTTTCCAAATTTCGTGCAATTGAGCAGAAAAATTAAGAAGGATATGTAAATGTAAGCAATGAGGGTCGATTTTGTGTGTGTTATGGCATAATGACGCGGGTGATTGAAGCTGGCATCGGGCGAGGTGCACTGGCGTGCGCCACCCCCACGATGTTGGCTTCAATCACGCACGTCATTATGCCATAACACACACAAAATCGACCCTCATTTCTTCAATAACTACATATGTTGATGTAGGTTTCCTAGAATATTTTATGCTTTGAACTACTTAAAATATTTAAGTAGAGCTAAGTAAAATGTTCATTTAGTTGCACTCTTCTTAAGATGATGATGACAACGGCGACGACGACGACGACGATGATGATGACGACGACTACGACGACGACGACGACGACGATGATGATGATGATGATGATATCGCTGTTTCTTTTTTGTGCAGTGAAGGTCACCTAGGGAGCCATACCCTGTTTGGTGCCCTTGTTGACCACATGATCCAGACACTTTATGATGCATAAGTTTCTGCTTGCAGTTTAACTATTTCTAATGCATGAAAATTATGCGAAAAATAACAAGGGGCGGTACATATACTGAACCCCAATGAAAAATATCCACATAAAAAAATTAACACATTAATTTTGTAAGTTACTAAGTACTGTGTGTGCATATATGCATGGTTTGGAGCCTACATCAGGGTCATTCAGGACAACTTTTTAACTTTTGCTGGGTTGTTACATAATGCATGTGACTTTTGTGCACCGAATATGGCTTCTGACCACCACTCCTATTGAATGGCTAAAATGACCTGATGTTTTCAGTGGCTTTAAAAAGGGCTGTTCAGCCAAGAAAAAAGCCAGTGGTCTCAGGTGTGTTGAGGCGATCATGCCGCGTCTGAGCCAAGGTCAAAGACACCATGCTTTGGGGCTTGCAGAGGGTGGAGTCCCAATCACTCAAATCGCACAAAGAATGGGGTGTACTCGGCGCACCATCCAACGACTAATTGAACGGCAACAAGAAACTGGATCCGTAGATGATCGGCCTAGGCCTGGCCGAGAAAGAGTGACAACACCTGGCCAAGACCGTCACATCCGGCTGATGCACCTGCGAGACCGTTTCCGTACAGCAGCCCAAACAGCCCGTGAGACTCAAGGGGTGAATCACCGTCCTGTCAGTAGTTCTACTGTGGAGAGGCGACTGAGGAGCAGTGGCCTAACAGCCAGAAGACCTTACAGGGGTAACCTACTGACCCAACCCAGAAGAGAAAGACGACTGCAGTGGTGTAGAGCACACTCCAGGTGGACTCGCCAGCAGTGGAATACCGTCCTTTTTACTGACGAGTCCCGTTTTTGTGTCAGCAGAGCAGATGGCAGAGAACGTGTGTGGCGCCGGACTGGGGAGAGATATGCAGATGCCTGTGTCCGTCAGGCAGATCGATGGGGTGGACCCTCTGTCATGGTGTGGGCAGGCATCAGCAACCGCTACCGGACACCCCTAGTGGTCATTCAAGGGATCCTCAATGCTAGGCGGTACATTGATGAGGTGCTGGAGCCGCACATGGTCCCATTTATGGAGCAGCATCAAGATCTGGCGATCTTTCAGCAGGACAATGCACGTGCACACTCTGCAAGATTAACAATGAACTTTCTCAATGAGAACAACATCAATGTCATGGAATGGCCAGCGTTCTCACCCGATCTGAGCCCTATTGAACATTTGTGGGATCAGTTAGGCCAAGGTATTCAACGGAGGACACCTAGGCCTACTACCCGAAACCAGCTGATCCAAGCTCTGCAGGAAGAATGGAATAATGTTCCCCAACACAGAATTCAAACCCTGGTCAGCAGTATGCGCCGCAGATGTATAGCATGTGTTGATGCTCGAGGTGGCCACATCCCATATTGAACAGAAAAATTTGTGTGACTTTCAATTAGGGCAGTTAATGACATTTTTTGCCTGTAAGTGACGTTAATGTCGGTAGAGCGTGACATTATTTTTACGCCAGAAAAGTGAATGCTTTGTTAAGTTCTAAGCACGTCTAGGTATGAAATGTTTCAAGTATAAACAATAAAATACTTCAAAATTGGCATGTGGATACTTTTCATTGGGGTTCAGTATACAATACTGCAGATATAGAGTGGCACCCATCACATGTGTGTATTAGTGTGGGAGTTAGTGAGGCAGGAGCACTATTTGGTTTCAAATCGAACAACAAAAGGCAAGTTGAGAGAAAGCCATGATGACTTTAGATATTACAACGGTTTACTTCTCTACACTGTTGTGCTTTTTGGGCTTGATCACATGGATTGTCGGCTCATTCATCATGTCTATTTAGTACCAACATAGAAAATATGACCACATTACTGAACCAAAGCGTTCGAGGTAAGGTAAAGTACTGCACTTGTGTGTTCATCCCCGCACTGGGCATTTCCTATGGAAGTAAAAGAATACTAACTTTTGTTTTATATGGATTGTGGAAGAAGTTTCCTATTTGCTGACAAAGCAAGTCACTGTCAGGGTCTTTTAGGGTTTTTGCATATCAGCACAACAAGGACAAAAAATTGCTTATATCACATATCAGACCTGAAACATTTGAATCACACATAACTGAGAATATGTATAGTTCAGATCACTGCAATGTTGAATATTTACATTCAATCTAACTTTTAACATTGCAAGTACAGGAGTTAGCCTGGTGTGTTATGAGACCATAACACATTAGCCTTGTGTGTTATTGAACCATAACACAAATCTCTTTTTACTCGTTTCTCTTATTTTCAATGTATTAAGTTTCTAAATTTCGCGTAATTAAGCAGCAAAATTGAGAGGGATATGTAAATATAAGCAATGAGGGTCGCTTTTGTGTATGTTATGGCATAATGACGCGGGTGGTTGAAGCTGGCATGGGGCAAGACGCACTGGCGTGCGCCACGCCCACGTTGACAGCTTCAATCACGCGCGTCATTATGCCATAACACACACAAAATCGACCCTCATTTCTTAAATATTATTTCCAAATTAGACAAGAAAATATCACATAAAGTGAGGAAAATTAAGAGAATATTTATGACAGCGACACCTGTAAAAGGGCCCCACTGTATATGGTAGAGGTGTTGGCGTGTACGTCCTGCCTTGCCGTGTGACGAAGAAAACCAAAGAATGCGTAGAAAACAACTGTACACAGTCATAGTAGCAGGAACAAGAGTTGCAGCGTGAACGGAATCGCGTACCCACGTGCCTGAAACAGGCACCTGGTAACAAGTAACAAACGAGAGAATATGTTCATCTTTGTATGAGTATCATTCAACAATTTATGAGCCAAATATTGTCCAGAAATGGTTAGTTTTTTTACTACGTAGCAGCCTGGTCTCCAGCCAGCAACCTTTGACACCTACCACATAGTATTAACATCTGTTCAGTTGGTCTTTGTTGTTAATGACAGCTAGGTTACCATGACATTTTCACTTGTAGCAGTGCAGATTTTGGATACTGACACAATCAAGTACGCAGTTGTGGCCGGAAATTGACATGTATGCCTCGTACGTGTACATGTATATGGCAGATTTAGGTACTGGATCTATTGTATTTGTGTCTTTTTGTCCAGAACCACTTCCTAGAAGTCATAACCCTATTCCGCAGTCCGAACTCTTTACTTTCTATAAGCTCATCTGTCCATGCCTAACCAATATAGATAAGGATGTACTCTTGTCCATATTGCACACGTTCCCCTGTAAAATGTTGACATAGGCTGTATTAGTCCAAATACATTAAACGGTCTTCAGCGGGTAGCTACTTCAGGGCATGTTTCAGAGCCTATTAGCCGTACATGTCTCTCTGAGTAACGGCTCCTTCTCTAAGCTAAATATTCAGCAAAGACAACCCAAATAATAATGAATAAAAATGAACGTAGCAAATGATGAATTAGCTTAATACGTGTTTTGCTTATAAATGCACTGCTTCATTATGAAAGAAGGATACCTGTCAAACAAACCATACTTACTAAATCTGTATAGTACAAGTTCAGATAAGAACAATTTGAATTACCCCTGAACCAACATGTACCCATTCTAACTGGATAACTTATCCTAGTGAAACCACCTGCCAGTGCATAACTCAAGTGGAAACAAACTGGGGCATTTTATTGAGTCCCAGTGATTGTAAAATAAAAAGTTGCTGCTAGACCACCTGTACAAACTAAGCAAAATCCTAACAAGGACTGCAACAATGGACATCCTGCACCAGAAACGTATAACAAACTCCATGATGACACCTACTCCTCACTTAGAAAGTCTATAAACAATTAAGATTTATTTCACTGCCAACCCTGAGTCAATGTCTCAACATAATGTGTCCGGTTTGTGACGTTTGAGAAAATACTGTCAATTTTGAGTATCTTTTTTAACATTGAGCAAATGTGCATTTAGGCGTGTCAGAGAAGAATGACAGTCATTAGTATTTATGCCTAAAACATGTTATCAAAACACTTTTTCTTAACATGATTTTAAGTACAATTAGGCAAACATATAACTGTCGTAGGCCGCTGTTTGCTACCAATAGCCCCAGGGGGCTTTAACCTGACAGAAAACATGTAAGCCTAAAATGTCTGAAAGCGTCTATTAAAACAGAATGATACCGAAAGATAAAATTCATAGCAAAACAGATATGTTTCAAACGTAAAATTATTGTAGCCAAACTTTCTGATAATCTTTGGATAGCACAATTTATAGGGCAGTAAAAATAGAATGCAAGTCATTTGTATTTAAGTGAAGAGAATGCAATGAAAATATAATATTTCTTAACCAGCTACCAAGTACAATTAAGCAAGCTCTTAACTGCCGTAGACCGCTACTTGCTACCGAAGCGCCTGGGGGTTTAACATAACAGAAAATATGTTTTGTGACCACGGAACATTCGAACGGCAGCGTCTCGACCGAGCACCTTTCGGCACCAATCAATTATATCATTTTGATACTTTACAATCTTTTAAGAACTCAACATGTATTTTGAAGTTTTATACCCGACATATTAGTGTGATTTCAAACATGTCAAGTTTGATTAATATCGTCTGAAAAAAAAAAATATATATATATATCAACTTCGCTATTCCAATGGCACTAAAGAGACGCTTGAGAACATTTGTATTGAGAGCCCGAGTTACTGTCACTGGCTATTATTTACTCATTTTGCGTTGCAATCAAATATATTTTGAAACTCCTTGTTTCTCACCTTTGTATTAAGCTTTATCTTCTTTTTCTTCGGAAACCTGACAGACATGAACAGGACATTTCAGAAGGGAGACATTTGGGTCCAAATCGTATTGACCTGGGGAGCATAACAACATTACTCCAATGCAAGCATGTACTACATTACATTATTTAAATATACAGGTGGGGGTAATTCTAGCGTTATTTTCTTTTCACACCAGAGGGGTTATATTCTTCCCTACACTTGAAATGATTCTACTATTTTAATTAATATTGCTGCGTCATTTGCATTTTCATACTTACGTGTGTTTTTAATGTAACAAACGATGCTCAATTAAATAATTCGGTGTCTTGACTACAGCGTGCACTTTAAAATATGTGATATAAGACGACACTGTTACAGTGTTGACTTCACTTTCACTTATCTTTAAATTATGCCTACCAGACTTTACCATGCACACTAGAGGACTGGACATTTAATTCTAATGCATGTCTGAAAATGACAAGACATTATATTGACAACATACAAACTAATGGCTGTCATGAAGAAAAGAAGCAAACAACACACATCAACAATGTAAACATGAGCAGCTTAAGAAGGCTTTATATAGGGAAGATCTGGTTGTTATCTCCAGTTATTACATATTGCTATGAATAAGCAAAGGTGTATTTTAGAGTACCATGTTATAGATTTGAAACGCCCATCAACCATTTTGCTGGTGCAAAGATTCTGAAACATTGGACAAGAAAACCAAAATGGTCCTCTATAAAAGACTCGTATCGTTGCTGAAAAGAAAAGTTTACATATTTCGTCCATATAAGGTGGGGTTTTAAATTCTTCAAATTGTAGAGCGATATGCATTGATAGGCCTCGTATTGTACAATGATATGCTACCAGGACCATTATGGGATTGTTATTATTTTTTATACTAAGCCTAAGCCTTCCTTCTCTTTACATAGAAGGACATTCCTGAAAGGTAAAGGAAAGATATTTTCAAAGATAGTTACGAATGATAACAATGGGGGCAAATGTCTATGCATCTACTGACAATACCCTTGATTGACAGTCAATGTGGCAAAAATATCCTCAGTCCAAACTCAGGAAGGACAGTTAAGTAGGTGAAAAGTCAGTAGGTGACTCATGTTCTTTTACATTCAGCAAAGACAGTTGTGTTGACAAAAAGGTGATACCCCCCCCCACCAAAAAAAATAAAGAAAAGACAAACAATTCTGGAAGCAGTGTATAGTTCACACTGCAATAGAGTACATCGTTTTTCGTGGGTTTGCGGACCAGGAAGAACAAGATTCATACTTTTTTCTTCGTTCATGGACAATTCACTCCTTACCAGATCCAGCAAAAATACTTTTTTCATCTTACCACTCAATGTGCATTCTCACCAATCAAGACCAAGTTATTTCTGTTGAGCACCAGCTGCAATGCCAAACACGCGCCTTCTGTTGGGGTTGTGTTCAGGGGCATAGACAGAATGTTGGATTGGGAGGGGGGAAAATTATGTATAATGGGCCTGCAAGTAGCTATGGAGCCTTGCCAGGGGGATCCGAGGGCATGCCTCCCTCCCCCGGTGGTGGAATTTTAGATACAAAATGCGGAATATTACAATTTAGGGGATAAGATAAGTTTTTAAGTGCTTCATTGGTGGGCTAAGGTAGAGGTAAAATCTTTATTAACTAGGAAAAATGGAAAGCTTCATTACTTTAAATCACCCATGCTTGTAACATTTTAGTCATTGAAGCCTCTGAATTATTAGTTATGATGATGATACCTTAATCTAATCATCAGATGATGCAATTTTATGACCACTAGTTGTAGCAGTTTTAGTTTGTGCTGTATGCTCCCTTTGCTCCCTGCTTTTACTATTGCATTGAAAATGCAAGCAAAAAGCCCATTTTCAAGGAAAAACCATATCACACTCTATTCACCACAATTTATTATGTATTTCTTGTCGTCAAAATAAAAAGTCTACCTGATTTTTAAGAAGTTGCACATGCAAACTTTTCCTTTCCATTTCAACATAATACTCTTTGCGCTATAGCAAGGGAATATTAAAATCGGATAATTATTACAATGACAGTTTTCGCCCAAGCAATTGATGTCATTATTCATTCAGGGCATTCTTATGGTGAAACAGTACACTATGCATTAAAACTTGCAAGATAAGAATGATCTAACATGATTGTAAAACTAGCTTAAATGGAAAAAAGTTTTTTTATATCATGGACATAAACTGACAAAAAAAAGGGATATCATTCCAGTTCTGGAGATGCAGAGCTAATCAAAATTATTTTCTGCGAGAATTCCTGTAACGTGTGGCATCAGTGAAAATGAAAACAGAGTGGAACTAAGTCAGTTGACACGGTACAAGTAACTATCGTCTTGAACACATGGAACTGTAGTAAAAATAAAACGGATGATGATTAAAATAAAAAGCTGACTTCATTATCATCATGATCATGATCATCATGCGACATAATTGAGATATCATTGTAATGCATAAGAACCAAACTTCAATGGGTACAGTAAGTGTTATGTCCTTCAAAACTGTTAGATACAATATGTGGGAGAAATATTTTATTGTAAAAAAATATGGACATTAAAATTTTTCCAATATCAGCTTTGTCTTTTAATCGAAGAAGTGGGGTCATGGATCAGTTAAACATTTTACTACGCCTTTTGATGTGTACCATAAAGTAATTCTTTCATCCACATTTTGTTTTTCCCCTTTTTTTTTTTTTAGAAATTTGTATTTTCTCAAGAAGGATCCTAAAATTTCTCAGGTTTGTGTCACTGATATCTCAGATCTTTACAGTTCTATAGTGATGAGGAATTTAAATCATATTCTTTGAATTGTAAAAACGAACCATTGTAATATTTATATCCTCCATTTGTAAAATTGTAAATTGTGAACCTTTTACAAATAAAATTACATTTAAATGTTACTCAATCAAGTTGTGAACTAGAAAAGTTGCAAATTTAGTCTATGAGTGAAAACCTGAGGGCGAAGAGAATTTATTCTCGCACTGAACTTCGACACTCTGCTGCTGGATGGCGATCTTAAACAATGTTCCAAAGCCGGACTTTTTTAGCTTTATACCCAGATGCTAAACTTCTTTGAAGCTACAACACACCACCTAAGACTTGAAGTAGAATATTAGTTATGTCATTTCTGGCGGGTGGTTTAACTAGGATAAATTGTCCAGCCAGAAAGGGTACATATTGGTTCAGCGGTATGTCAAATTGTTCTTATCTGAACCTGTACTATACAAATTTAGTAATTATGGTTTGTTTGACAGGGATTCTTCTTTCATAACGAAGCTCTGCATTTATAAGCAAAACTTCACTAATTTAGCTAATTCATCATTTGCCACGTTCTTATTTATTCTTTATTATGTGGGTTGTCTTTGCTGAATATTTACCTTAGACAAGGAGCCGCTACTCAGAGAGACATGTACGGGTAAAAGGCTCCGAAACATGTTGAGTAGTTACCCGCTGAAGACCCTTTAATTTATTTGGGCTGATACAGCCTATGTCAAAATTTTACAGAGGAACGTGTGCAATATAGACAATAGTAATTCCATATGTATGCAGGTTAGACAAGGACAGGTTAGCTTATGGAGAGTAAAGAGTTCGAACTGCGGAACAGGATATTGACTACTAGGAAGTGGTTCTGGGCAAAAAGACACAAATACAATTTTATTGTAACATTTTGCTGATTAACATATCTGGAAGTCTTATTCATGTACTGTGGCTAATAACCATAACATAAGGTGTAGCCATCAACAAAATTTTGGACCATTTTATAATGTTCACATAAAAACATCGTTTTGCTGTGTGCGACTCAACCACACCAATCACGGTAATAATTAAGAAGTATCGTTTCATGCTAGCATGTAAAGCTGTGTTTTGATTTATGTTCTTTCTTTCTTCTTTCTTTCTTTCTTTCTTTCTTTCTTTCTTTCTTTCTTTCTTTCTTTCTTTCTTTCTTTGTCTCTCTATCAGTCTCTCTCTCTGTCTCTCACTTTCTCTCGTTCTTTTTTCTTTCTTTTTTTCTTGCTTTCTTTCTTCCTTCTTTCTTTCCTTCTTTCTAAAATCTTGAGACATGCAACCCGCTATGTTTTTTTTTTGTCTGTTTGTTTGTTTGTTTGTTTGTTTGTATGTTTGTTTTTTATTTTTGTTTTTTCGTTTGTTTGTCTGTTTTTGTTTTTTTTTTTTGGTTTGTTTGTTCTTTTATTTGGTGGGGTGTTTTTTTAATGTATCACAATGCAAACTATACACTGATGCGTATGAATGCATAAAATTAAAGGGTTTTTATCAATGCTTCAGTCACATTCTTCACAAAATACTGTCCACGTTCATCTTAGCGTATGATTGCCACCCAAATCTCAGAATCTCATCCTTATACGGAAGGTCATCAGACCTTCCATTAAAAAAACCTGCACCGACAATCCGACTGAACTGAATAAAGTTAAAAATGATATAATTAATCTTAAAATGCATCTTCCAAAACAAGCAGAAATGCACCAAAAATGTGCTCTCTTCAGGTCACAAGGTACTGCAAAGAACCGGCACCTTTTAGGCACATCATTTGTGTACAGTGCAGTGTTGTGGAAGTGCGAAAGAAAGAAATACACACCAAATGCACTTCTCTCCTGCTTAGTGCACTTTTGTGCACATTTTATTGTTACCGAAATATTATGTGCATTAAAAATTGCATGACTTGACAATTTGCAGGAGTGCACTTCAAATGGCCTCTTTTAAGTATGGTAAAATTACTGAAGCGATAATTATGTTTTCACTTCTCGGATATGGATCTTTCTCCAGGACACCATGCAGTCTTTATGATTGCATTCTAAATTTCATTGCATTTTTGTAAGCTAATGTTTTGAATAATATGTGTCACTTCAAAATTCAATATTCCAATCACAATGTGCCAATCATGGCTATTGATCACAAAAGAAATATTAAATCTCATTTCAATACGTTAAGTTGCTTTTAGCTCAGCTTACTTGTTAGTCAGCTGAGCTTTTGCGAGGGCCTATGGTCCGTCGTCCGTCAGTCCACAATTCACATTTTCGATTTCTTCTCCAAAACCATGGGCCAGATTCAGTTCAAACCTCGTAGGGATGTGCCTTGGGTAGGTCTCTACCAAGTTTGTACAAAAGGATACGCTCCATTCATTTTGGGGTTTTGTATAGTTTTTTAGTGGGATGGTTCTTTTGGACGCAAATCTTTAAAAAAAAATCTTCTTCTCTGAAACCACTCACCCAATAGGTCTGGTATCGCACAGAAACACTCCCGGGGACTTTAAGCTCTGAATTTGTTCAACAGGTAGCGCTGCATTTATTATTATTATTATTTTAATGATTGTGTGTGTGTGTGTGTGTGTGTGTGTGTGTGTGTGTGTGTGTGTGTGTGTGTGTGTGTGTGTTTGCTACTTTTGACTTCTTCTCCAGAACCGTCACTCACATAAAGCTGAAACTCGGTGCCTTCTTTTGAATCTTAGATAATCGGTCAAACTTATGTCCCCAGGCAAGAAGACAGTAATTAAGACGGGGAAGGATGAGAGAGTTATAAATGATTTGAAGGACATTTGATGGCAGGAATTTTTTTAGCCTGTTTATAATACCAGAAATCTGAGAAATTGTAGTTGCAGTTTTTTTAATGTGGTTGTTCCAATTAACGTTTAATGCAAAACTACACCTAAGAAATAGAACTCATTAAGACATTCTATTAGAGTATTATCAATTTTTAGAATCGGCATTTGAGTTTTTATTTGAGGCTGATAAAAAATCATAAATTTGGTTTCTTAATATTTAAGGACAACTTATTTAATTCTAGCCAAGCACTAATCTTGTCTGTTGAAAACTGTCTTTATATGTCCAAGTTTATGAGTTCAGAGACTTCTTCATTGACGCCTGAAGGATTAAGAAGTCCCAGTGCCGTATACAAGGTTGTGTCGTCAACGTATATTATAAAGTTAAATTTCGAAGAGGCAAACATGATATCATTCATGTAAATCAGAAATAGTAGGAGGCCTAAATGATCCTTGAGGTACACATGTGTGAATAATAAGTAAATCAGATTTGTATTCATCACAAACTACGTCCTGATATCTATTTTTCAGGTAGCTATTGAAAAGGTCTAGGGGCAAACCATGAATGCCATAAAGATTTAATTCATGAATGAGAACTTCGTGATCCAAGGTATCAAAGGCCTTAGAAATATCCATGTAAATATTAATTGGAATTTCTCCTTTATCCATATCTAAAATTATTCTGTCTATATGCTCCATAGCTGCAAGTTCAGTTGAGTGATTATTTCTAAAACCGGATTGACTAGAATACAATAGATTTTTACTTTTGAAGTGCTCATAAACTTGATTGAAAATAACTCTTTCGAAATTTTTTTTATATTGCTGGAAGAACATAAATGAGTCTATAATTTTATATCAGGGAAGCATCATCCTTTTTATGAACGGGTACAACTTATGCAAATTTTAAAGAAGCGGGGAGAGGTACCTGTTGCAAGTGATTGGTTTATTACAATGGTAGTAGCCTTGGATACCTCTGTTTTAATTTTTTTCAACACATAAATCGATAAAAAGTCATGTCCAAAGCTTTTGTTAGGTTTTAGAGAACCAGTTATTTTTATTACAGTGTCCTTAGTGACAAGGTTAAACGAGAATCTACACGGACTTGGATTTATAAGATAATCCTTATAAGAACAGATTTCAATAGGCGTTGTTTGAGATGCCAACTTTGGCACAATCTCTATGAAGAATAAATCGAATTTATTAACTATCGTATTTTTTTCAGTAACATTTTCATTATTTATGTTAAAAGAATCAGGGAAACATTTTTTTTTTCGTTTTGAGTCTATTTAGAATGTCATTTATAGTTACCCATGTGTTTTTATATCATTTTTATACCTGTTAAAACATGCCTTATAGTAATCTTTTTTGGCAACTCTACTGTTGTTGTTTTTAGACTCTTGTAGGTATTTAAGTTTAATAAACGGATGTCATACTCTTCACTATCGCGTGGAATTTGTTTTAGTTGGTTATATAGCCGATCTTGCGTGTGCATAGAACGTATAATTCCATAAGTTATCCATGGGGACTTTTTGTGTTTGTGTTCATTATACTTTACCGTTCTGATTGGGAAGTGATTTTCTAATGCAGTAGTAATGGCTGTATTTATAAGCGAGTAAGCGTCATTTGGGTTGGTTTCAAGAGTAGGGTCAATTTGGTTATGCAACTGGGCTTCAGAGAGTTCTATTTTTATATTGTTTATAGCATCGGGATGTTGATCCCGGACCTGAACATACTTTGGCACAAAGTCGCGGTTCCTTTTAAAAACCTCAAGACAGATAAAGTAAGGGAAATGATCCGAGATTGTTGATGTGATAATTCCTGAATTTAACGTACAAATATTATTATCAGATAACTTTACCAAAATATTATCAATTATTGTGCTTCGACGCAATGACAGTCGAGTTGGAAGAGTTATTTGAGGGAAAAAACTTGACGTGGTAATTTTGTCAAAGAAACGACCGAAAGATATTCTCGTGTGAATTTTTAATAAGTCAATATTAAAATTACCCCCTGTTAATGCGTCCATTTTTATTTCTTGTATCTTTTGTAGGACTAGCGTGAACTCTTCAGTGAATATATCATAATTTTCAGTAAGGTCACGGGGCGGCCTGTATATGTTTCCTATCACTAACTTTTTTTTCATCATTTTTAGGCTTTACTTCTACAAATAAGCTTTCATAAATTTTCGATTTTGTAAAATCAGTTAATAGATGATAATCATAGTAGTCTTTAATATAGATTGCTAGGCCGCCTCGTGCAGAACAATATTTTCCGTGCGAAATGAAAATATGCTTATCTAATTGTAAAAGCGATAAATCTGAATTATCGCTAAGCCAAGTTTCTTGCAAGCAAGGAGCGCTCGGTAAGCATCCAAGTAAGTTTAAGTTATGAAGGAATGTTTTTATTTGATCGATTTTAGCATTTAGTGATTCACAATTTAAACTTATAAGTGTAAAAAAGTTTTTCATGTCCTTCAAGTGTTTAATTAGCCCATCGATATCAACGTATAGTGACTGCTTAATTAATTTCGGTTCGTGAAAATTTGGATCATTAATATCTCGAGTCGATGTTGTTTCCAATAGTGTAGTCATGGAGTTTACTTCAACACCCCCAAGACCATCTAACAAACTATTACAGTTAGCCACAATCATCAATCATAAGGAGAATTGCAAAGTATAAGTTAAGCAATCACGATTAAAATTAAAAATTACAGATTGTCCCCAACATAAAATATATATACTCACAAAATATATAACCTGAAGTAAGAAATACAATAAACACAAATGAAATTTGCCTGAAAAGTTTGAACAGTACGCGGTCCTATAAAATATGTTGATTCTTGTCGAATATAACTTGCAACAACTAAGATTAACACAACCAAAATTGAGCACCTGCTCATTTCCAGACAGGTAGTGAATTTCTACCTCTGATTAGGATTAGGGATTTTCGCTGCTCTAAAGAAAGTGTGAAAGAGAAAGAAAAAACCCAACACATTATGTGTGAATAATATATACACTCTATTTTCGCCCATCACACAAACTCGCGAAGAGGCGAGCCTACATTAATAAAATATTATAAAAAAGCAAACATATTATCGAAGAGAAGTCAAGAATAATAAACGGGACCACTTTTCCTCAAGATATAAAATAAATGCACAGCAATGTTTTCACAAAGTGAAATCAAAATTGTGGAATGAGCATTGATGTCTGATGCTCAAAATTAGCCAGAGATCTACATTAAGGGAATTTTCATTTTGAAGTCACCACCTATTTTCAACTAGTTTGCTCGTTTCTCTATGATAAATTAAAAAAAAAAAAAAAAACGTCAGGCGCTAGCTCAGCAAGGTGAGGCAGGACAGACTTTTTCGTCCTTTTTTTCAACATATGGTACAATGACATAGGTATCAGTGCAATGAATGGGTTACCAAATATTTGCCCTGTGATGTGATAAATGCTTGCCAAGTTGATAATTTAATAAAGTAGACCAAGAGGGCGCCACAGTATCTTTGCGCAACTTTGGTTCACAGGATTTAGCGCACAAGCAGAACCAAGCATGAGCGACAGAGCGGAGACAGATTTACTTGTCAGGCAGCAAGCATGCGTCCAGTGATTATCAGTTTTTTTCTTTTTTTCTCTCTCTTCCCTCCCCTACTCCCCCTTCTCTTTCCCTTTCTTCAAAACAGATTACTGGTTTTTCTCTTGTATTTTGAAGCAAAACCCGTATGACCCTGAAACAAGTTACTTGTTTAACGGGATAGTGCAGCTTCAATTTTTACAATGGCACTCGTTGCACTGGTATGTCACTTCAAAAACCGATTACCCGTAACTTCCACCCCAGTGACTATTGTTTTTTTTCTTATCAACTTTAAAACAGATTGCTGGTTCCTTTCTTGTATTATGAAGCAAACCTGTATGACCCAAAAAGTGTTACTTGTTAACCGGATAGTGCGGCTTGAATTTTTAAAATGTCACTCGTCGCACTGATGTGCCACTTCAGGAACCAGTTTTCCTTAACTGCTGACACCACATGTAAACATTCATATTATGCTTTTTCCTTGATCGTGGTTCTACGCCTATACTTTCCGTTTCTCAAAGGTTTCTTGGAGTGACTAATAATCTCAGGGTGCCAGAAACATGTGTGAGGCTTAATTATTACATCTTGATCTCTGTTTAATTTCTGGATCTTTATAAATAAAGTCCTTAATATCCGACACGTGTGTGTAGTGTGCTGTAGTATATCTTGTTTTGAACAAGGAAGGCCATTCAGTTCTTTGTATTTTATGATGTGTGCTGGGGATATGGTTATGAAACTTACAACTGTCCTCGGCCTAGTATCGTAGATTTTTCCTCTGAATTCCAGCAGCCCTTTGATAGCATCTTCGGTACCTCTGAGTCTGATAAATTTAACGCCGTGTTCTTCATTCCTAAAAGTTACATCATTTATGCCTAGAGCCACCTTTACTGTTAACCACGACTTAGGAGGTACTTTCCCAGATTTGAAAAAGAGTAATGTTTTGTTCAGGAAGTTGCTGGGTTTGCCATCCCTCTTGATGATGTAGTGGCATTTATGATGGATATTTTGGCCAGCAATTTTTTCAGGCATGTATCTATTAAACTTGTAAGCCTGGGAGTCCGCTATTAGCAAAGCTTGACAGTTGATATGTGCAGGCATTATAAGGTGAGACAGAGAGAAATAATTGTGCAGGAGAGGTTCAGGATAGAACAGGTAATACTGGCAAGTACAGGTCGCACAAACAAGCACAGGAAGACCTACAGTGCAGGCAACTGTTATTAACTAGTCTCTAATTTATCAACTACTACAGTGGCAAATTAATAGATGCCTTATGAATGTTTTTGGAGATCTTATTCCTAATTATGACTAAGTTTCTCCCTTGCAAACTATTGTATACTTCACGAACTTTGAGGATTTTGTTTACGTCATAGTGCACTGGTCGATCCATTCCATACATTCAGCACTATATGAAAAAAAAAATGAGCATACAGAGAGCCGCACAATGCTGCCACACCAGGTGGATGGAAACTGACAAGAATCCGTTCATTGGGCCTTCTAATGCTGGTTATATTTTCAGCTTCTCCTCTGAAACCGCCATCCAGGTTGACTTCAAACTTGGTAGCTGTGTACCTTTGCCAGGTCTCTACCAAGTTAGTTCAGATGGTCATGCTCCATTGTTTTTTATTTTTTTTTTTTTTTTTGTTCTTTTTTGGAACCAATCTTTCAAAAAATCACCCTCTCTGAAACCACCCACTCAAATGCTTTGAAAACATGGATTAACAGTCCTGGGGACTCCTAGTTCTTGATTTGTTCACAAGGTGGTGCTGCATTTTTTCTATTTTTAATGAGCGTTTGTGTGGTTTTTGCTATTTTCAACTTCGTCTCCAGAGCCGTCACTCATATTAAGCTGAAACTTGGTGAATATGTTCCGTGTAAAACGGGCAAACAAAGTTGTTCACCGGGTGGCAGTCTTGTGGATTTTTTATTTATTTATTTATTTTATTATTTTTTTTACTTTTAATGATCTTTTTCAATTCAGGGTACTCATCAGTAAATGCACCTTTCCTATTAATTACTATCTCAAACCTGGTAGGGATGTACCTTTGATAAGTGTCTACCTAATTTGTCCTAACTTTACAGAACCACATGTGTGAATCACTAGGTCAGCTGAAAGTGAGTTGTTTACACAGCCCTCTTTTTTTGTTTTATAATATGTGTGAGGATTTATAATTATAAAAGGTTTTTGGACACATTTCCCCAGTACAACATTCAACGCCATTCCTCTGTATCAAATACATAACTTATATGGCGCTGTAACACCTCCTTCATGTTTTTACCGTCACACAAGGGAAATATGGAATTAAGCAACAATCGATAGCATCTGTATTTATTGTCCTACTCACATGCACAGAATATTCACTTCGTGTGTTTCCATGTATCAGGGTTTTAATATACAGGTAGGAACTACACTATACTTCAGTACACTTCCGGCTTCATGCAGGAAGTGCAGTGCATTTGAGTGCACTTCCAAAATAATTTACATATAAGCACCCCCACATCAAGTGCATGTCCCTATAAAGCATATATGCAGCTTGGAATTTGCACTCGACAGTTGTTCGTACATCTGATGCCTTTTGTTGTATTCTGCGGGGTGTTAATTGTGCATTTTTCTGCACCTGGGGATGGCTTGTATTCGCATGAGGGGCAAATATTCTGAAGATGCATAACGTTCACCTTGAAGAGTGGTTTTATAAATGAACGGCCTGTGCACATGATATACAACAAAATCCTAGCTGTTAAAACAAAACAAACAAACAAATGTTTCAGGACTTGATGGTTACTGGGGAGCATCTAAAGGCCGTTGGTTACTACAAACGATTAGAACACTTGTATGGAGGGAGGTAAGTAATTACACATGGAACAAACTTTAATTGGCACAGAGAACAATGAAAATAAATACAAATATATTGCCATGCCACACGTTAAATAAATTCTAAATTTAAATTAGTAAAACGTTGTTGCCATATTATACATGCTGTAGTTTTCACAAAGTATCGAAAATTTATTTGTGACAGAGGCTGCTAATATTGGTATAATTATCCCTGCAGGCTTCACATGTGATTTTAGTATATCATGTATGAAGATATGCGGAAATGATTAACATCTTTTGAGTTTTTCCAAACATTTACACTCCTTGAAATCAGCGTCAGACATCCATAAGTTTTGAATAAAAAATATGTCGTGTTTTTTTTTTCAAATACTTTATTACAGCTTCTTGCAACCCAATCAATACCATATTTGCCAGGCTAAGGAACCAAGCGTCCGTTACTCAACTTCTTTTTGTCTTCTTGTAGTAGTTTCAACGTTCAAGTTTTTATGATGTGATATGACCGTCCATCCGCCAAAATGTATATGGTCGTTGGGGCAAAAGACTTAACTGAAAGTGTGCTGGTTACTGTAAATTGCCTGTTCGCATTTCAGATTTTTTGGTTCCGGTTTAGTCACTGAAACGGACATTGAATTATGGAAAAATAAAAGAGCAATTATGAACCCAGCCTTTCATCGAGGGTGAGTAAAAATGTAAAAGTAAGATTTCAATGTGTGGACATTACATCTGCCAGTAAAGCTACACAATTCAATGACTGTGAATGGTATAAACACTGAAGCATGAAAATTTTACATTATCCATTTACATTTTAATTGATGTGAGCAACAATGTGAACATTTGACAGGAAAGGAAAAGGACTTGGGTTGGACTCTAAAAGGATTTTAAAATGATTTAAGCATTCGAGCATACACCTATGTACATAGGTTTACGAGAAACGTTCTCCAACAGTCGAGAAAAACAAAACCTATGTTCATTTCTTCAACAATTTTCTTTGTTTTCATCAGACTCGTCCAGACACACAGTATGCATTGCACTCCAATTTCTCCATAGCAGCAACTCACACAAACTGCGCTTTTAAACAAAAATGTCATGAAAATATAATTTTAAAATGTTGCCATAATGTTACGTCTCTATTTTTACTTTTTATTACACTCAAGTATCGAATCAAATGACATCATCCTCTATTAAGCTTTACAGATCCACAACTGCATAGGCATCACAAAACCTGACAATGCTGACTGTAAAATGCACTTATCATTTCGAAACTAATTAAGGTGGAAACACAAAGAAAACTCGTATGTGCCATAATGTTTTTCTCTTTTTTAAGATTCTTGATCTGATGCCACAATGCAACGAGTCAGCAGATCGTCTGGGGGACAATCTCTCAAACTTTGCAGATGGAAAGAGAAACGTTGTTCCCGGCCATTATCTTCATTGTGCCACCCTGAATGTCGTAGGCAATATATGACAAATTTTACAGAGGAACGTGTGCAATATAGACAATAGTAATTCCATATGTATACAGGTTAGACAGGGACAGGTTAGCTTATGGAGAGTAAAGAGTTCGAACTGCGGAATAGGATATTGACTACTAGGAAGTGGTTCTGGGCAAAAAGACACAAATACAAATATGATAAGAAACTGCAACATGTGCCTTTCTACTGTTTAGCAAATTCGGTTTAAAATATTTTACTCTAAGTACATGGTTGGTTATCAATTGATTTACATATCCATGCTGTGGCAATTAACGTTTCAAGATGCAGAATTTTTTGTCTATGAACGTGCTTTCTCGTCACATGTTAACGGTACTCACACATCAGCTTTCTTCATGTGCAGTTTCGAAAAAAAAATGTGCTTCTGATCAAGAAACAAAATCAATGTGCATGAATGAAATATACATGCACTCTTGATCGAAAGATAAGTTAATCGACTGATCTGTCTCATTTACAATGGCTATATTCTACAAAGACTTAAAAATGTGGTCTTACTGCGGGAGTGGTCTTAATGGAGACTATAATTTCATAAAGGTTAAACGAAAAGGTCTGTACGTTGGTGGTCTTAAAGTAGAAAGGGTCTCTTTATGAAGGTGGTCTTAATCAGAGATTGCACTGTACACAATGGAACCTCTTTAATACGGACCTCTTTAATCCGTATGTCTCGTTAATCTGAACACTTCTCCTGGGACAGAATTTTTCATTTCAAGTAATAGTGATTCAGTAATCCAGATACTTCATTAACACTCCAACTCGAGGTCCCACTAAAATCTAATTCTTGAAAATAAAAAATATGTATATATCCAGTGCCCCCATCCCTACCAGGTGCTATATGCTTGGTCTTCAACTTCTTTTTCCAGATTGCTGTCCGTTTTCTTCATTTTCTGTCATCTTCTCTGATCGTGTTATGTAGATGTCTACCGTTTCACTAGTATGATCAAAAGCTTTCCAACACATAGTGGTCAAAGCCCTGTCTATGCCATTACTGAAGACATGTTGCTCTTTGGTCCAATGTGAGGAGAAATGAGCGCGAAAACTCCTCTCCATCGAGTATTCTTCTCACTCAAGCAGAGCCACTTGAAAACAGTGTTGCCAGGGTGAAGGTGATGGGATCACCGGGTCACGTAGCTAATCCGCTTTTGAGTCTCCTTTGAAGCTGTCACTACCGCCCTGGAAACCACAGTGACAGTATGGCAGCCTTTGATGCATTTGCCGTTTAATAGCTGCTTTTTAAGCCAAGTACAATGAATAAAATGTATGGTTTTGTGGGTTAAATGTGAAACACGGTTCATATGTATGACGTCATAGTCGCGGAGCTGCTGCGTGCGGCTCAATCCCTCCCATTACCTTCAGTGACTGTTTGTGCCGTAAGAGGCCAGGCACTGTGCATTGCTCGCCCGGTTGTTCGTTTGTTTGCTAAAAACAAAAGCTGAGCACACATAATTTGCCATATTCAACAAGCTTATGTTTTATTGCCTAGTGAGGTTTTTGCCGCCGACAAATCAGAATTCACTTGTCCACCTTTGGCTGAACATGTGAACATAAGAAAAAGAACGGTAAAAATCATCCAGTAAAATAGTTCTATCTTTGAATACCCTTTCAAATATTTTACTAGCTTTTACCAGTTGTCAAAGGAATCCATGTAATCCTGAGAACACATCTGCAGTGTGAAGTCCTGATATCCTCAGAACACATCACTGGTGTAAATGTCTGTAAGCCCAAAAACTAGTTATACTTTAAAACCTCTTAACTTCATAAAGCCTTCTATGTTGAACGGTAACGTCATCTTGTAAATATGCATGACAAGAGTCCAAAACATATGTATGAGGTTAGAAATTCAAAAACAGTTATAGTGTTGTGTGTTTTTACCTTTGTTGTCATTTCTTGTCAGTGTTCTTCTTCACTATTATCAGATATCCCAATTATTTTTGTTTTTTCCATTTAAAAGATTCTCTCTCTCTCTCGCTCTCTCTCTCTCCCTCCCTCTCTCTCCCCCTCCCCCTCTCTCCCTCCTTCTCTGTCCCTCCCTCCCTCCCTCCCTCCCTCTCTCTCTCTCTCTCTTTCTCTCTCTCTCTGTTTTCGTAAACTGTTAACTTGGAGCCTTTGTTTATTGGAGACTAGAAATTGGTCATTATATGCGAGTCGTATGTTGCAATGCTATAAACTATTAGTAGGACCTAACGCATGCTTCAAAATTTGATTTCTACTTTCAAAAAAGGTTGAATTGCCAGTAAGTCATCCTTTTGAAAGTAATCTCGATATATTTTTGTTAAACGTACACCTACTTCTCTATTATATATTAAAATAAGCGCAGAGTAATCTGGGAGAATTTAATGCCACAGGTAAACGAAAGGTGGCATAGTCTGGTTATGAAAATAAATATCAGTCCGGCCATTATATTATGTAAAATAATCAAAATCATTATCATGTAACAGTTGTCAAGAACAAGAAATAAAAGTTTCTGGAAGCAGGGTGCAGATTTTCACTATGGCATCATAAAATTTGTTTTGCTACGTACAATAGACCTGTTCATACCGAGTTGTACCGAACTTTTCCGGACCGTAATTGGGGTAGGACGGTTGGAGAGAGTGGCGATCAGTTGGTCGGGGCTCTCCCGGTCGCTCTGCTGCGGTTGTGGCCCTGCCGGTTCGGACGGCGGGTGCCCGACAGTTTTATGTGGGTTTGTACAATGATCTTATGAATTCAATGTATGATTTATATTATTTCCATGTATAATTTATATTAGCTTTGTATTGGTTTGACAATGATTTTATGAATTCAATGTATGATTTATATTATTTCCATGTATTATTATATTATTTCTATGTATGATTTATATGTATATTTTACTCTTCTCCGTTTGCGGAGGTTCAATAAAGTTATTATTATTATTATTATTATTATTATTATTATTATTATTATTATTATTATTATTATTATTATTATTATTATTATTATTATTATTATTATTATTATTATTGTCTAATCAGCAAGTAGCCGAGTGGGTCCCACGCCGCTATATGTTTACAACGGATGCCACGGCTAACGCTAGGGATTACAGCATGGATTGTGTTGAACAATGCAAATGTTTTACCTAAAATGTCACATCAGTGGTCAAACGTGCATTTATAGTTTGCTGACGGTTTGATTTTTCATTAAATCCAACCACATCCTGTGCTTTACTTTTTTATGCTCCCACGTGTAATCCGGCCAGCATGGTCGAACACTTAATGTAAACAAAGCAGGGTGCGCTGCCCGAAGTAAAACGAATAAACCCGAGTTGTATGAACTGGTCCATTGTTTCATGGCGGTCTAGATCAGGACCTATGCTTCTTCAAGGCTCACACAGTTACATTCAGACCCACTACACTTTAATCCCGAAAGATTCGATCCAAAAAAGGGATTATATAGGATTTCATCCCGTATTTTTCACGTTCATCAACTCGCAATTTGCAGGCGGTTATCTATAGAATAAGATATTGTAAATTCTGTACTTTATTCTGAAATGGCTAACCATACTCCATAAATCATTGATAGGTTTGATTAGATAATATTATAGGTCGTCTAACCATTGATAGAAATTTCCATTTTGGGCTTCACAAATGCAAAAAGGAAAGCAAAACATTCACTGCATTTAGCGTGATTGGTTCATATCCGAGCTAAAGTGCGCAACATTTACCCCGACTCTATCGCCATACGCCACTTCTTGTGAGACAAAAGTCGGTGCATTACGAACAACCAAAATCCATTTTGGTACCAAATCCATTCAAATATGCTGATTGCTGAGTCACACAGGCCAGGTTAAGAATCGGGTCAGGAAAACAAAGGGGCACATATCAGCAACATGAAGTAAAATAAAAGTTAAATTTGTTCACTTGTTGCCGGTCCCAATTGTCAGTACATGACGGGATATAATTTTTGTTGTGTTCCAAAATAATGGTATGTGATCTAATATCATAAACAGCATATTATACGTTATTATACTGGTAGCCAGGTCTTTCCTTTATTTAAATAATTTACATTCACAGGACCCAATGTGAGTGGATGGCCGAACAGTTGAGACCTGAGTGATTAATGGTGGGTGGTCAGGGGTTCGAATCGGGCACCTCTTCGTGCTACTTTTTTCCTTTTCTTTGTTTTCTGTTCTTTTGATTTTGTTTTCTTATTTTGTTGTTGTCTTAGTGAATACGCACACACACACACACACACACACACACACACACACACACACACACACACACACATATATATATATATATATATATATATATATATATACATATATATACATATATATATATGTATATATGTATATATATGTATATATATATACATATATATATGTATATATATACATGTATATATGTGTATATATATATACATATACATATATATATATATATATATATATATATATATATATATATATATATATATATATATATATATATATATATATATATGATCTCTTCTGTAGTTTTGGTTCCTAATGCGAATGTAACATAATTTTGAAGGAGGACACTCTTCTGTCGGCGAGTTACATACAAACCATACTGACCAACTGGACTTAATTTACACAATATTAAAAGTATACGTGTTGCAAAATTGTGAAATATATACACATGTACAGGGCCATGAAAGACAGAGCTTTTGTTGCCAGAAAGCAATTGCGTACGTGAACGATTTAGTGGTAAAAAAACGAACACATTGTTGTGAGCGGAAACAAAATGTTTGTGTTTATAATAAGGAGTCAAGCTTTAGTGTACAAATAAAAGTCACTTTTGACATAACAAAGACATTCTGGGTGCATTTTGAAAGGAAACGTATAAAAGGACGCAGTGTATGCACATAAAGAGACAGCCGAATCGACAGATGTCAGCATGCCTCCTAGCAGAATCTTATCTGATGATATCAATCAGTGTATCAGACCAGCTCATTCGTATTCCTGGACGAGTAAAAAGGAGGGAAACCAAGAATATCTGCCAGTAAGGTCCTGATCAGAGTTGCTGCTTCTGATATCTGCCTATCTAAGCCCAGTATCTGCAGAGTTATAAGCAAACATGACAGAAGCGCTGATTCTCACAGGACAGGAGATTAAAGTAAAGGTCCGCTCTCTTGTGACTCTTTCACCATGGCAGTCCTTAGGCAAAGGACACGTCGATTTTATAAGGACAAGAACTAGCGAGCCTTCACAGATTGAAAATAGCAAGGAGAGAGAGAGAGAGAGAGAGAGAGAGAGAGAGAGAGAGAGAGAGAGAGAGAGAGAGAGAGAGACTATAAGTTTCGTTTACATTTTATTTGGCTTAAAAATCGAAGGAAAAACAGAAAAGCAGAAGCTCACATCATAAGATGTACGTGCCAACATCAGATGATATATAACGCGATAAATGTTAGAAAGTACAAAATTGGCAAACTTGGAGATTCGCTTCGGAATATTTATTCACTGGGATTTCTCATGCATTTTTCAAAAGCTATTCATTCCAGTGGCTGCCGCAAAGGGGCAATTTTCAGTCATACGTATCGAGTGTGTTTTTTTTCCTGCCGTCTTCTTTCCTTATCTCTGTTCCCAACACACAGGCGAACCGTAAGCTTGGTACATTTGATGCCCTGGAGATTGAGATAAGCAACCAGGTGCCTGACTTCAAAACACCGGCTACCTGTTAATGAGCACATTGAAGTCCCATACGTGAAGTATAATACCTCTATGGTCAGTAGGGCAGCAGATCACTTCTGGGTCCCATTTGCAGTTCAGAGTCCGAAGCACACTCCTCACTGGAACAGCCTTCGTCTCTTCAACATTTAGGCAGAAGCACATAATAATAATATCACCGTGGCCCTCCACTTATCTGATGTGGTTCTGTAAGTAACAGTTGGCTGAAAAAAAAAGAACACGAATCCCAGAAAATCCCGCCCGAGGCGCAAGGGCCCTGCATACTATCTCAAAACAGCGGAAGCCCCCCCCCCCCTTTCCTGGTAATTTCCCCCACGATGACCCGCCCAATTACATTAAGCCCTGCCCTTTGTCCCTATCCCCGCCTCTGAGGCTCAGGCATTTCATGGCCTGCACGTGCAGCTAGCTGCAGCTACAGTCATGGCAGCCATGAAAAGGGCTGGAGTGTGATTTTTTTTATTCTACAGATGACATTGTGCTCTTGGCAGAGCTCCAGATAGAAGAACACGATATGCTGAACATAGCAGGGGAGTATGGGAATAAATGGAGGTTGGAATTCAGTGAGGATGAGAGTAAAGGAATGACTCTTTGGAAGAAACCAGATGAGAATCAAAAATGTAGAATTGGACAGTCCCAAATTCCAGAAGGTAGAGAACAGTTGATCGAAATTGGGGAGGTCGGCAAGTATGAATACCTAGGCATTCAGATAAAAGCAACGGATAAAGTCATGTTAAGGTATCAGGCGGAGTTCGGGTGGAATAAAATCACCGAGAAGACTGCTAAAGTTAGAGTATTTGGGTATCTACAGTCCATAAGTAAAGAAAGGTGGTGCAGAAAGTTTATAATGAGGTAGTCAAGGAAAAAACAATATGGATCAAAGACATAGATAAGTTAGCAGAGAGATATGGATAAAGTAGATATGAAGAGGTAGATGACAGGAAAGTATATATTTAGTAATACTGTTCTTATATATATATATATATATATATATATATATATATATATATATAAGTTAGCAGAGAGATATGGATAAAGTAGATATGAAGAGGTAGATGACAGGAAAGTATATATTTAGTAATACTGTTCTTATATATATCATATATATATATATATATATATATATATATATATATATATATATATATATATATATATATATATATATATATATATATAACGCCATTATCGACACGGCCTAGTTCATTGTGAATAATCTAGTATGAGTATTGTATTCGGAGTTGTCCCCAACCCAAATATTATAATTATAAACATTGGCATTAAAGCTTTTCTGCCCAAGAGATATAGTGAGTAGTTCTTACCCAAAATAATTACGGCATGTTAACTGCCCTTTTTCAAAAAAAGCAAAACAAAAAAAAAGAAAAACACCCCCCCCCCCAAAAAAAAACTCAACAAAAACAAACAAACAAACAAAACCAAGCAAAACAAAAGAAAGAAAAAAATTAAAAATTAAAAGAGAAATGTTAAAATAAGAAATGATTATGATTGAAGGCTGCTGATTTATATTTTTGTACATTATACTGGAAAAATAACTTTTTTTCAGCCAACTAACGGATTTGAATCTTGGATCTTGGCACAATCGTATTGTCACACTCATATCTCTCATCAAGGTCAATTGCAGGTCCAAATTGTATTGTGGTGGTTGAAATTGTACCACGAATAGATTCAGGACGAGTGCCAAGTATGCGCAGTGGGTCACATGTTTGTGAATCTAAACGTGATTTAACCAGAATGTGCGTCACTTTTCGTGCTGCAGTCATTGCAAAATTCAAGTAATTTTAACAAGTCTAAAAAAGTCAAATTTTGCAATTCCCATTACAAGTTAGAGAAAATGCTTTGTAATCAAATGGTACATCCTAGAGAAGATGTGTGTGGCACAAGATATTAGAGAAAAAAAGAAGTTCTCCGACTGTGACCTATCTCACTTCTCGGGGTCACCCTTGGGCTTTCCCATGACTTTATATACCGCAAGCTGTTTGCAGGTGTACCCTGAAGCAAGAGAGACACCTAATTGTCCCGTTTTTATTTCAAATGGAGAAAAAGGAGGTACAAAAAAGAGAATGTGCCCATCGGAAGGAAAATCATACATGGACAATGTAACTCAAGGAGAAAGTCAAAGTGAAGCATACGTCTCGTGGACATGCTTTTCGCTGGTTGCAATCAGCGAAGCTTAACGAGTAAAATGAGTTTAAGATCCGAGGAGGACGTGACACAAAATAAATTGATGCCATTCTTTCACAGGCTGAACCATTGTGGCCAGTTGTGGCACGAATCGTGATTCCTTTATGGGAAGGAAACCATACGGGCTTTACGTCCCAAATGTCTCGTAGTAAACACGAAAGAAGTAACCACAATTGAGAAATTATTTTACTTAAACAGTCCGGAGGCGAACGTTAAAAGCACTGGTTTTGTGTAACATTGAATTGTATATTTGGGGAAGAGTCTGAACAAAACATAATTCATACTCACCACTTTATAAACAAGTGCCTTTGTGAACGGCAACATGTAGATTTTATTTTCTTTCTTTCTTTCTTTTTTTCTTTCTTTCTTTCTTTCTTTCTTTCTTTCTTTCTTTCTTTATTTATTTATTTTCCTTCTTTTTACGCTCTCTTTCTTCCTTTTTTCTTTGTTTTTTTTTCACATGCTTTTGTAATGTTATAATACATCAGGCTTTCTTCTATTTAAGCTAGGCTTCATATGACTGCGCGTTACACTTTAGCACAAAATCTATATTTTTGCCATTTTTTTGACCAGTATGTTGCTTTGAAATTGGAGAGAAAAAGGGTGCCAGCGAAATGTTTTTATGACCACAAATGATTTAGTCAACTCTTTCACTGCCAACTGCGACTAAAGTGGAGCTACTAAAGACCACGGCAATTACTTTGAATGATAAAGAATTAATAGACTTAAACTCCTTGTGAAGAGACCTTTCATTCAATTTTAAATATCGATATGCTCATATTTCCAGAAAAAAATAATCGTGCTGATCAGCAGCTTTCCTCGAGATGCTTTGGACCCAGCGCGTCAAGGAGCGGCGAGGAAAAGCTTTCGATTCAGTCCACAGCCAAAATGTTAAACAGAAAAAAGAAAATACCACTAATTTAAAGTTGAAAAGTTGCGAAGTTTTTTCTATGTATGTGAAGCATATGCGTGGGAAAGAGTCACTCAAATTCATTGATTTTTGAAACTGGGCATGTGACGACAGACTTTCATTCATTTCCCGTATCGTCATGGGTCATTGGCGGCCAGAGGTGCGGTGAATGTGAAAGCCTGCATAATTCATGCATTCAGGTTGTATTTGACACCTGTCATACACGTGGCGATTAAAGGCTGCTGTACTCATGCCACTTTCCTAAACTCCTATGTACAATTCATACATTTCCAAAATGTATGCCATGGTAAG
The DNA here is from genome assembly GCA_964020975.1 of Hermodice carunculata. Taxonomy (NCBI): domain Eukaryota; kingdom Metazoa; phylum Annelida; class Polychaeta; order Eunicida; family Amphinomidae; genus Hermodice; species Hermodice carunculata. Next base: position 6,502,461 of record OZ026628.1, read on the forward strand.
TGCAGTTACTCAATTTGAGTGGCAAGTTGCTATGTTTCTATAGTTAAATGATGATTAAAATATTGTTGGAACAGCTTTATTTATCTGCTGAATATATTGCTGAAGAGAGGCAGGGTTGCTCGCTTACCGCTGGATCTTAAACTCAATGTGACCACAGTCACGACGAAATAATTATGTGACACATTTACATGCAACTCGTTAGCAGGACGTTCGCGTAAGGAAGATCTATAACTCTCTATTCACGGGGGCTACTTCATAGTTTTAACGGAAAAGAGAGAAAGGGTGCATATGGCCAAATAGAGCGAAACGAAACGAGTAACGTCAAAGGATTTCGGACCAATCATTTTCACCCACTGTAGGAAACAAGAAGAATGTACTTTTGCACTTCGCTTATGTTGACATTAAACTAAAGCATATTCCTGCTTGATTATTGTTGAAAAAACGTACAGTAAACTGAATGTTATTAAGATGCAATTAATATCCCGATCTTGATCGTGGTATACTGCCCCACAACTTGTACCTGCTCGAACGTTTGTCAAACACTGGGGGCGCCTATCCATAATTTCGCTCATACCTAAGCGTTAGTAACCCGTTGTATTTGTGTCTTTTTGCCCAGAACCACTTCCTAGTAGTCAATATCCTATTCCGCAGTTCGAACTCTTTACTCTCCATAAGCTAACCTGTCCCTGTCTAACCTGTATATATATGGAATTACTATTGTCTATATTGCACACGTTCCTCTGTAAAATTTTGACATAGGCTGTATCAGCCCAAATAAATTAAAGGGTCTTCAGCGGGTAACTAGTCAACATGTTTCGGAGCCTTTTACCCGTACACGTCTCTCTGAGTAGCGGCTCCTTGCCTAAGCTAAATATTCAGCAAAGACAACCCATATAATAATGAATAAATATGAACGTGGCAATTGATGAATTAGCTAAATATGTGAAGTTTTGCTTGTAAATGCAGAGCTTCATATCAAAGAAGAATACCTGTCAAACAAACCATAATTACCAAATTTTCATAGTACAGGTTCATATAAGAACAATTTGACTTACCCCTGAACCAAAATGTACCTTTTCTAGCTGGACAGCTTTTCCTAGTTAAACCATCCGCCAATGTTTAACTGAAGTGGAAACAAGCTGGGGCATTATATTCAGTCCCAGTGATTGTAAAATAAACAGTTGCAGCTAGACCACCTGTACAAACCAAGGAAAATCCTAACAAGGACTGCAACAATGTACATCCTGTACCAGAGATGTAAAACAAACTCCATGATGACACCTACCCCTCAAACAATTGAGCTCTATTTAACTGCCAACCCTGAGTCAATGTGTCAACTTAATGTGTCAGGTTTGTGACACTTCAGAAAATACTGTCTATTTTTAGTAATTTTTTAATAGTGAGTAAATGTGCATTTAGGCATGTCAGAAAAGAATGGAAGTCATTAGCATTTATGCCAAAAACATGCTATCAAAACAATTTTATCTTAACAGGATTTTAAGTACAATTAGGCAAACATGTAACTGTCGTAGGGCGCTTCTTGCTACCTGTAGCCCCTGGAGGTTTACCTAACAGAAAACATGTAAGCCTAAAATGTCTGATAGTGAATATTAAAACAGAAAGATGCCAAAAGATAAAGTTAAGTAGCAAAACAGACAAGTCTAAAAACTGTAGATTATTGCAGCCAGACTTTCTAATAATCTTTGGATGTTAACAGTAGAATTATAGGGCAAGTCAGAAAAGAATGGAAGTCTTTTGTATTTATGTCAAAAGAATGCAATGAAAATAGTAACCAGATATCGAGTACAATTAGGCAAGCTTGTAATTGTCGTAGGCCGCTTCTTGCTACCTGTAGCCCCTGGGGGTTTACCTAACAGAAAACAAGCTAGCCTAAAATGTCCGAAAGGTGAACGTTTAAACATAATGGTGTCAAAAGATGAAATTAAGTAGCAAAACAGGCAAGTCTAAAATTTCTAAAATTATTGAAGCCAAACTTTCTAACCATCTCGGGATATTTACAGCAAAATTTGTAGAAATATTTGATCAAAAGTACACCTTTGAATCCTCTTGACTCAAGTTTATTGTAAATAAATTTGGTTCTTGATGCAAAGTCCTGAAATTTAGAACAAATACGACCAAATCTCAAAATTTGTGACAAAAATGTATTATATCCAATAGTATCGGAAATATTACTGTCCGGGAAAGGATAATTAACTACTTCAAAGTTAAACTCATCTATTTTGTGATAGAGTTTAATACAAAGCTGTCATTAGTGACCTGAATATCCAAGTCCAAAAACACATCTCTGAAACCATCTGAATTGTTACCCTCCAAAGGGATATCTTTTGGGTAAATTTCTTTAGCAATTTCACTGAAATTTTGTACATTTACACAAGCAATGTCATCAATATATCTTGCGTTGTTTGATAATTTTGTAGCCATTTGAAAGTCCTTTTTCATCAATTTATATATATACTTAAATTCTTGCCAGGTTAAATATAAATCTGCCAGTAAAGGGGAGCAGTTGCTACCCATTGGAATGCTTTTATTTGTTGAAAAACCAGTGGTCCGCATTGAACAAAAGTATTATCCAAGAGAAATTTTATAGCATCTATCAAAGTTTCAACAGTGTAAGATTTAACGTTACTTTTTGAATATTTATTGCGTGACCAGTATGCTTTCTTTGTATATGAATTAATATTTATGTATGGTTTACCATTATGTTTAAACATTTTGCTAATTTATTCTGAAAGTGAACTTTTGACTTCATCTATGGGTAGATTTGTGTACAGTGTAGAAAAATCAAAACATTTAATATTTTTTGCCTTTACATCTTTGATTTTAGATACAAACTCAGAAGAATTTTTAATACTCCAAAAACAATTTATTTCACAGTTTCTAGAAATTGCATTACAAAGTATTTACGAAAATGATTCCTAATTGCAGTCAAACACAATATTACTTCGTTTGATAATTGCTTTGTAGTACATTTCGAAGCACCAGCTATGAATCTAGATTTAAAAGGGTTTTGATGTAATTTGGGTATCCAGAACAAAAGTGGAATAGAGGAGTCCTCTTCAGAAATCTTGATATTAAAACTCCTTTTCATCTCATCTTTATGTGCATCAATCAAATTATCAATGGATTGTTTGTGTAATATATAAACGTCATTTCCTCTTATGTCTGAAATATTCCTTTTTCAAAACATACATGACATGTATGGCTATCTATATTTCACCATTGACACACATTGATAAATCATGTTGCCTAGCAGCATAGTGGTAGAGCGTATGTCTTTGAAACAGAAGGTAGTGAGTTTGAGTCCAGTGGTCGTCCTTTTTTTCATCATAGGGCCAATACCTTATTTTTTTCATGTCAAGGTGATATATATATATATATATATATATATATATATATATATATATATATATATATATATATATATATATATATGTATATATTGGACAGCCTCAGTGTGTCGTGGGAGATCTGTAAATTCGTTTTATTATTTATTTAGTTTTTTATTTATCTGTTTGTTTGTTTTTCTGTTCGTTCGTTTGTTAGTTCGTCCGTTCATTTACTTATTTTGTTTGTTTATTCTGTTTGTTTGTATTGAATGATGTTTCCCCAATTTTTGTTTTATTACAATTAAGAGTACTGTTATCGACTGGTACTCACATTTTTTCGCAAATGACAGGCCTTCAACTTTTATCCCGTATTGCAGCTCTATGTTAAACAAAACTGATCTTCATTTTGCGTGCTATTACTTCGTGATATTTGATGCTTGGGAGCAGAATTACCAGAAGTTTCGTTTATTTCTCAACCTGTTTTATTTCACTTTCAAACAAGAGCATGTTTAAAATTATGGTAAGTGCCCAATGAAACTCATCCCTTGTATAATGACATGGTTCCCTATTATCATTATTATTGCACCGAGGTAAGCAAGATACTTACCCAGTCTTGAATTCAACACAGAAAGACTCTTAAAAGCCAGGTATGGTTAACATGTGTATCACAAAACTTGCAAAACTCATTTACTTGGAATGTGGCGGCTTGTACAGCGTGTCTGACAGCGTTAGTGAACACGTGAATTGGATCCGACAGGTCCCAGTACTTGCTGTAATTTCAGGATGAGATGGCCAAAATAATCGATTTGACAATACCACGCCCCACAAGAACTGGGTAGCTTTAGATTTAACCATAGACATTGTTCCATTTAAAAAACCACAAAAGTGACTAAAATATATCAATTTCTTAATCATTAAATTAAGTTTTTTTTTGTTTTTTTGTGTTGTTGTTGAATTTTTTTAGAATATACCAAATTTTTTTAGAATATACCAAAATAAATTAATGTTGCTGTAGTGATTAATATGCCAAGATCAACACGTGTGCAAGATGTTTTAATCGAGAAGTAGATTATTTTTTTGAAAAAATGCCTGGTATTAGTAGTTATTATGAAGAAATAAATAAATCTTGTTCAACTCAAAGCTACTATATTTTTAGGAACAGTTGTTAGGGTCAATTGCAGTGCTTTAAGCGCCTCATAACTGAACTTTCAGTGAGAATTTTGACTTGCAGGATCCGATTCAGGTGTTAACTACCGTCAAACACTCTATACATATATGTTTATTTGTGTACTTCAATGCGCTTAATCCATTTGGGGAGTTTAACCGAAATACAAATGTGGGATACGGTCATATAAAGTTGATCGTTAAAGGAATTAAAGCGTACTCTGTATAATACTACATATTACAAAAAGACTTATAACGTTTCAATACAAGCTCAAAGCTACAAGTATGAACACGTTATGGCACATGTATACATGTTTTTATTTCTAAAGTTGACTGTTATGTTACATTTATAGGCTTAAACCCGTCCATACAGCAGAGCATCTGGATTTTTCTTTCTTTCTTTCTTTCTTTCTTTCTTTCTTTCTTTCTTTCTTTCTTTCTTGATTCCTGTTACATCGTTGAGCTGCTCAATAAGACTTGTATTGTGAAAGTATATTATATTATAATGAAGTGAGACACATGGATTCGAACCCGTCGCCTTTCGAATGTAAGCTATCCACTCTACCCATTGTGCCATACAGGTCCTTTACACTTGCGGTCAGTTGGCATACAATTGGACGTGGTGCTATAATCGCTGCTGTACCAGAGAGCTAAAAAGATCATGTAATTACTCTGAAAACCCAGTTAATATTGATAACAATATACACATCCGTTTTTCAACACTTTAAGTTTATTATGATTTACAGTGAATATGCGATACAAGTCTAATAATAATAATGCTTATACTACTACTACTAATGATAATAATATTAATAAAAATAATGATGATGATGATAATAACAATAATGATAATAAATGATGATAATAATAATAATTTATTGCACACCCATTCTGTTTGGAAAATATAGTCAGCAAATAGATCTAAAAAATATAATAAGAATGACTGTCATCTTGTTGAAGGTACGTTCTCCATAGTATAATAATAGATTTCTTGTATGATGGTACTAAATAAATAAATAAATTATCCTAATGAATTAATAGATAAATGAAGAAAGTAATAAAGAAAAATAAATAAATAAATAAATAAATAAATAGATAAATGAAGAAAGTAATAAAGAAAAATAAATAAATAAATAAATTAATTAATTAATCAATTAATAAATAAACAAATAAAGAAATAAAGAAATAAATAAATAGAACCCCCCCCCCAAAAAAAACCCCTTGCGCATTCTCACGCATGCTGATTCGAACGCGCCACCCATACATCTAACGTAAATCGTCGAAGCCATTATGCAACATAACTGTCTGGCTCCTCAACAATATGTTAGAGTGAGTATTCGTAAAGCTTGAGTGTTGTTTGCCACGAGCATGAATTTTCAAATATAGCAGTCATAAAGAGTTTATTTTTCATTTATTATTACAAATCGGTTTAACCATCACTGACTATGCTATCTCTTTATAGGTCTATAATCACCGAATGGTGATACCGTGTTTTGGCGTTCATGTGATTAAGTGGCGTCATGGGTGGCCAGGTGAAATACAAGGAAAAATCTTGCGTCTCATTTCGTTCCCCTGGCTCAATTGTAATCAGCCAGCAAAATTATTGTTCTATTTTATTTGTAATGAGAGGACAAGTGTAATACTACCAGTTGTCTGTTATGGGTTACGGCATGTCTCACTCCAGAAGTGAAATTTGTTTCTCTACATTGGTATTGAAAGCTTTATCTTTATTTTTAATTTTTTTGTAAATTTTATTTATTTATTTTTTATTTTATTTTATTTGTTTTTTTTTACTGTCATTGTTGATTTGGAATTTCCGAAAGTGGATCAATGCTTTTCTGAAAAAATTGGTCCCATTAAATCAGTCACATTTAATCACATGGTGCACTCTCAGCTCAACGTTGATAATTACAGAAACTGTTGTCACACTAGCGGAGTACAGGAAGTTAAATAGATATATTATATACAGACGTCGATTTTTCATTCTTTTATTAATATAAGCTCAAATGGATGATCGACAAACATATCATTTATTTAATTTGTTTGTTTTTATTTTGTTTTATATTATTTTATCTTTTTTTTTTTTTGTCCACAACCACTTCCTAGTAGTCATTACCCTATTCAGCAGTTCGATCTCTTTACTCCCCAGAAGCTAACCTACCACTGTCTAACATATAAACATATTGAAGTACAATTGTCCACATTGCGCACGTTCTTCTGTAAAATTTGACATACGCTGTCATATTATGCAATCTTTCTTCAAGTAGAAGCGATAACTTCAGTTATAATTAGAATAACTTTAGTTTGTGATGTCTGCCAACAGTCAGTTGTGCCCGTTATGTATTGATCCGAGATACCAACTATAAATCTCTAGAGCCTGACCGAGCATGCATTTTGAAACCAAACCGAGTACTCGGTACTTGGTATACATTACCGACCGGGTTCCGTATATGCAATTCAGACATGAAATAAATAAATTTAAACATCATAAAATGCTCATATAAAGCTTTATTTTATCTCCATAATCAACCAACAACTCATTTATTAATATTTTCAGTACTTTAAGACACAAATATTTTATGTCAAGATAAAAAACATATAAATAAATAAATATATATATATATATATATATATATATATATATATATATATATATATATATATATATATAAGCAATTTGCGCTCCGACACAGTGCTGCGGGGCAAGTGTTAATTTCCACAGTTTGAGTCAAGTTCAAAAATGAAAGAATCATTATTTTCAGTTTACACATTTGCTTTTTCAACAAACTGCTCTCCTTCTAGGAAAGGTGCAAAGACACTCATCAAGTTGATTTCTCTCTCTCTCTCTCTCGCTCTCTCTCTCTCTCTCTCTCTCTCTCTCACTCCCTCGCTGGCTCCCTCGCTCACTCTCTGTAAAGAACATGTAATGCATTAACATATATTCGATTATAACATCGCATAATAATTTATAACTTCATCGTCAGTTGGAAAGCATAGTGTGTCAGCTTTATTTTGCCTGCATCGTTTTCTTGCACTGTCTGTATAGCAACATGACGCCAAGCATATGACAAAATTTAAATCAAGAAGTAGTATTCGTACGCTTCACATGTTCACTACTTTCTACTTGCACATATGCTTAATATGTAAACAGAAATACTTTCTAGCTGTATGCATACTAACTATATACATGAATATAAACTTTTATGAACCCAATTCAAACTAAGTTTTTGTGATAAGTGATAATGCCTTATGGCTATGATGGCGTCAGCTAGTTCCACATTTTACTCAATGATATGTGTACAAAAAGCAAATGTAATCCTTCAGTCCATAGGGTTGACGAAGCAAGTTAGGGTATGACTTTAATACACATTCCCGGTGGACAAATAATGCAATTTACTACATGCATGATATGGGTTGAATGCTGTCCTTGGATTACTTTCCTGACCCAACCATAGCAGAACTGAAAACAGCCAGCAGATGGCAGTCATTTCCATTATCTGGTCCTGTTGCCTGGACCGAGTTAGTTTAAAACATCAAGACATAAGAATATACTAAAGAATATCTTTGCTTTCTTGTTATGCAGCTTGGAAAAGATTATTATGCCTGGCGCGAATGGAGATATTCTGTTTTCCAAGAAATCCTATCTTTCTTTCTTTCTTTCTTTCTTTCTTTCTTTCTTTCTTTCTTTCTTTCTTTCTTTCTTTCTTTCTTTCTTTCTTTCTTTCTTTCTTTCTTTCTTTCTTTCTTTCTTTCTTTCTTTCTTTCTTTCTTTCTTTCTTTCTTTCTTTCTTTCTTTCTTTCTTTCTTTCTTTCTTTCTTTCTTTCTTTCTTTCTTTCTTTCGTTCCCTCTCTTTATTTCTTTCTTTCCTTCGTTCTTTTCTTCCTTCCGTCCTTTTCTTCCTTCCTTCCGTCCTTTTCTTCCTTCCTTCCTTTCTTTCTTCCTTTTTTCTTTCTTTCTCTCTCTCTCTCGTTCGTTCGTTCTTTCTTTCTTTCTTTCTTTTTTTCATCCATATGACCAAATTTGTCGAGAGTCTTTCTCGGACAGTATTCTTCCGATAATCATCAAACTTACTATTGAGACTGACCTACCAGTGAAATAGTGCAGATCATTTGGAATAGTGATGTTTAAAATTATGCAAATTAGGGACACTCTCAGTTTTAAAAGCTCTATATATTTCAACCTATTGCAGATAGAAACAGAATTCCAATGTACATGTTTAGGTTTGTGTCACCTGCCAATATAATGGAGTGTACATACAAAGGTTTTAGGATTTCAAATTGTGCTAAATTTAGGCAATAAATATAAAAGCTGAATATATCCACAATTATTATAAATAAAGATGACATTCAAACTTTGAGTTATAGGTTTGTGGCACAACCACATCCAATGAACCATGAATCAAGTTGTAGGATTTAAATTGATACAAATTAGGTGACATGCACAATTGAAATCTTGAATAGCTTTAAAGCTATTGTAGGAAAAGGTGTCATCCCAACTTCAATTTATGGGCTTGTGACATAGCCATATCCAATGAACCATGAACCAAAGCTGTAAAATTTAAATTAATGCGAATCAGGTGAATACACAAAATTTAAATGATTTTTTAATCATTTCAAAGCTATCGTACAGGGATGTGCCATTCCAGCTTTAATTTGCAGGTTTACGACAGAGCCATATTCATCAAGCCATGAGCTAAAGTTGCAAAATTCTAATTTACGAAGTTGGGTTAACACACAAAATTCAAACCTTGAGTAGCTTCGGGTCTATTACGGATAGAGGCGCCATTCCAACTCCTTTTTAAAGGTTTGGAGCATATTTAGACCGAATGAACCCAAACTGTAAAATCTTATTTTATGCAAATTCGGTAAATATACAGAATGTAAATTCCCAATAACTTCAGAACTATTATGCATCGAGGTACCATTCCAACTTCAATTTGTAGGCTGAATATCTGCATCTATTGAACCGTAAAACAAAGTTGTATATTTTTATTTTATGCAAATTAGGTCCATATACAAAACTGAAATCTTCAATAGCTACAAAACTATTATGAATAGGGTGGCCATTTCAACTTCACTCTATATGTTTATGACGTAAATGCATTCAATGAACCATGAACAAAAGTTGAAGGCATAAAATATATGCAAATAAGGCAAATACATTAAATCTAAATCATGAATACCTTTGTTTCTTCACATTGGTTTTGGAAAAGAAATATTGATGCTTTGGCAAGTCTGGAATCTCTTTGCTGTCATTGTTGGGTTTGGAATTAATGAATATGGATCAGGTTTTTCTGTACTATTTGAAAATTACTTCATTGGCTATGTTGTGCTGTGGGCTTTGTTCTCCGACTCATAGTTATAGTGGAGGTAGAGTGTATTTGTAATGTTCCAGATTCATAAATATCACAAAAACGATGTAGGCCTACTTTACTCTTTTGCTGTAAACTTAGGTGACTGACAAGTCGGAAGAACTAAAAGGTGATAGGCCTAACAGGTCTCTTTTTATTTTTGGCAGAAGTAATGAAATTTGTGTTTTTGGTGGTTAGGCCTATACATTTTGGAAATGAACTAGTGTCTGCAGTTAATGATGAATATTTCTAAGGTTGAGAGGATCGATTTAAAACCACCAGTTGCCTTTTATGGGTGACTGCCTGTCTCAAGTCAGGAGAGAAATTTGTTTCTTCACATTGGTTTTGGAAAAGAAATATTGATGCTTTGGCAAGTCTGGAATCTCTTTGCTGTCATTGTTGGGTTTGGAATTAATGAATATGGATCAGGTTTCTCTGTACTATTCAAACCTTTATACAGAAAGGTACAATTATAACTTTCAGGGTTTTGTCATAACCGCATTCGAAGAACATGAACCAAAGCTGAAGGCTTTTGATTTATGCGATTTAGCAAATACAAAAAACTGAATCTTAAATAGTTTCAAAATTACTGTGCATGGTGATGTCACTTCAGTTCATCATACTATATTATTATACATTGAGGTACCATTCCAACTTCAATTTGTAAGTGTAGGGCAAACCACGAGTGTAGGGTTTTAATTCATGCGAATAAGGCAAATACACAAAATTGAAATATTCAATAGCTTTAGAATTATTGTAGATAGAAGTGTTTTTCAAACTTCAAGTTGTAAGTTCGGACATGGTTACATTCAGTGAACCAGGAACCAAAGGTTACCATTCTGATTTATACAAATTAGGCTTATAGACAAATTTTAGATTATGTTGAACAAGGGCATCTGTAGGAAGTGTAGTATTTGAAACGGTGCTTATTTGGAAGGCACTTGGCAGATCTCCTGTGAAGCAAATCTTCTTTTCTAGTTTCTATTTTGGTCTGCTTAATCAACCAGTGCTTCAGTTTACCTCCGAAAGATTTCGATTTTTTATGTCAAGAGTTTTTTATAAGTTCCCTTATTCAGGCTTGTATAGGACATTTTTTTACAAGACTTAGAATCTGTGTCAGCATACATGGTCTCTCACCCATGTAGTTGCGAGGCGAAAATATATATCCAAATCAGCAGGCATGACGAAAAGCTTTTCAAAGCGTGATTTTGACATCCTTTGTGAGTTAAAAGTATCTCATAAACATATATTATCGTAAATATGTATGCCTTTGGATCCTTTGTTCGTTTCTTTGCTATAGTATTGAGGGGACTCACATATGCCATTGCATGCATTATGATCATGTATTATTTTGATGTTAACACTGGACCTGCTTACCTTGATAGACTTGACACAGCATATATGCACTCATGTAAATATATTCGAATCACCCACCCAGAGACAATGAGCCAACACAAATGTACAATTTATGGCTCTGAGCAACAAGTGAACAAGTATTCTGCGAGAAATAATTTATTCGCTTAAATAGCTGTCTGACTGTGTATATTAACGAGTCTATATAAAATTTACTAGCCAGTACCATTTACCCAAATTGTGTATCTTTCAAGAGTGCCAGTGCAAAACGTTTGCATGAACATATTGTGGACAAGCGGGGTGGGCATGGGCATATCAATCACAGGTCGTAAAACAAAAAAGCCCCCCACAATTATATACCCCATCAGCCCAGTTTGCCTTATCATAGATAGGTAACAAATGCTGACTACACGGTACTCAAGCTATTATTGCATATATAGATAGATACAATAAACAGAGGACATTCCCCTTGGCACAAATGCTCCATGCACACCACGTAGAATCAATACAGATGTGTCGTAGCTTGTTGTGGGAAAAAACGAGCAGAAAGGAACATGTTGATTCCGTGCTTTATGTAAGTCACTTTTGAATGGAAAACAACTGCACTGTGCTCAATAGACCTTATATGAATGGACTGAAGTTGTCCTTAGCACTTCAGAATCATAAACAGGTGACTTTTATCACTTTTGCAAACATGTACAAGTCGCCATGTATTTTTTTTATTATTTTGTGTTTTGTTTTATAGAAAATTATTGCACAACCTTGTGGTAATGGCAAACTTTTAGAGATAAAGTCTAGATAATTCTCAATAAGTTCAAAGAGGTTCTGACATGCAGTTTGGGAAAAATATAAAACAACGAAGAAAGAATAAATAAAAAGAATCGCAGTGCCACCTGTGGAGCACATTAAGGCCTGCAAGTGCCCAGAATTGTCGCTAAGCAATTGTCTTGACGGTTTGGATATAGCGCCATGATTTTCTACTTTAATTTCGCCCAAAACTGAAGAAAAAATAAATCACAAAAAAATCTAAAAATCCCTTAGGCCTGACTGTATAAAGAATCATAAGAGAAACCCACCTAAGGTACATCCCCATGAGGTTTCAAGTATTTGTGGCACCCAATTTAGGAGATATTGGGAATGTAAGATACTTTTGAAATCTCTATTGACTTGCAAAGTAATCAAGTGGAATGCATACATTATCTCACAGGTGCCGGAAATTTTAAAAGAAGTTAGTCAACTAAGAGATCAAGAGTAACATCACCAAGTGAAGAAGTTTGTTTCGCTTACCCACAAGCTACATTTTCACTAAATATCAGAACAATAGCAAAAACCCATACACGAGAAAGTAAAAAGAAGAAAAAAAAATAGCTCCAAAAATGCAGCACCGCCATTTGAACACATTCAGATCTCCAAGCCTTCGGACTTGCTTCCATGCAATTTTAAAGCAATTGGAGATACTGCATTGGAGACATTTTATTAGATTTTGCCAAAAAACGAACAAAAGGATTCATATAAAATCCAAAAAGTCACTCGAGCGTGCCAAATTTAACAAATATGATACATATCAGGTAAATAAAAAAGTACCAAATTATCTTAATCATGTTTGCAATCAACTACGTAAATCACATTTGTCCCTAAGCGATTATCTTTGTTTTTTTATCATAATGTTAATTGCTGGGCCTTTATGTATCAGTGTTCTACTGTCAGTTACCAACATGTGCTGGAGTTTTTGCAATGTAGCAAGTTACACATTGTGCTTTCATTCGCAGCAACATTTTCTTTCGGTAATATTTGCTTTCGATATCAGGGTTGTCTTCAGCTTGTCTTAAAGAATTTCATCTAATAATCTTTGGAGTCTGTCTGTCTGTCTGTCTGTCTGTCTCTCTCTCTCTGTCTCTGTCTCTCTCTCTCTCTCTCTATATATATATATATACATATATATATATATATATTTAGTGCCAATGAAAAAGCATTCTAGATTAAAATAGTGCGACGGTAATATGGTTTCTGGGGATGATTCATCATGGGGGTAGTTTTACTCAGCTCCTTTTCCCAATTTTTAGCTGGAAGATGTTAATCACGACCTTGCATCAAGATATCTTTTTGATATGCATGCCAGTCTAGCCTGCCCTTTATGTTGTTTGCCAGAGGATTAGACTGCTTCTGTGGGTATTACCCCAGCATCTCCAGTCTCACAAAATGTATTGCTGGCAAATTAATTCAACAGCCTACAGCAAAAATGTTGCCAAATAATACATGAAATGTATCCCTATATTTTATAGTAACCCTTATTGCCATATATGCAACAAAGATTAATTGAGAGTTTGATATAGCACATTTTTAATTTTATTTTATATACTGAACCCCAATGAAAAGTATCCACATGCCAATTTTGAAGTATTTTATTGTTTATACTTGAAACATTTCATACCCAGACGTGCTTAGAACTTAACAAAGCATTCACTTTTCTGGCGTAAAAATAATGTCACGCTCTACCGACATTAACGTCACTTACAGGCAAAAAATGTCATTAACTGCCCTAATTGAAAGTCACACAAATTTTTCTGTTCAATATGGGATGTGGCCACCTCGAGCATCAACACATGCTATACATCTGCGGCGCATACTGCTGACCAGGGTTTGAATTCTGTGTTGGGGAACATTATTCCATTCTTCCTGCAGAGCTTGGATCAGCTGGTTTCCGGTAGTAGGCCTAGGTGCCCTCCGTTGAATACCTTGGCCTAACTGATCCCACAAATGTTCAATAGGGCTCAGATCGGGTGAGAACGCTGGCCATTCCATGACATTGATGTTGTTCTCATTGAGAAAGTTCATTGTTAATCTTGCAGAGTGTGCACGTGCATTGTCCTGCTGAAAGATCGCCAGATCTTGATGCTGCTCCATAAATGGGACCATGTGCGGCTCCAGCACCTCATCAATGTACCGCCTAGCATTGAGGATCCCTTGAATGACTACTAGGGGTGTCCGGTAGCGGTTGCTGATGCCTGCCCACACCATGACAGAGGGTCCATCCCATCGATCTGCCTGACGGACACAGGCATCTGCATATCTATCCCCAGTCCGGCGCCACACACGTTCTCTGCCATCTGCTCTGCTGACACAAAAACGGGACTCGTCAGTAAAAAGGACGGTATTCCACTGCTGGCGAGTCCACCTGGAGTGTGCTCTACACCACTGCAGTCGTCTTTCTCTTCTGGGTTGGGTCAGCAGGTTACCCCTGTAAGGTCTTCTGGCTGTTAGGCCACTGCTCCTCAGTCGCCTCTCCACAGTAGAACTACTGACAGGACGGTGATTCACCCCTTGAGTCTCACGGGCTGTTTGGGCTGCTGTACGGAAACGGTCTCACAGGTGCATCAGCCGGATGTGACGGTCTTGGCCAGGTGTTGTCACTCTTTCTCGGCCAGGCCTAGGCCGATCATCTACGGATCCAGTTTCTTGTTGCCGTTCAATTAGTCGTTGGATGGTGCGCCGAGTACACCCCATTCTTTGTGCGATTTGAGTGATTGGGACTCCACCCTCTGCAAGCCCCAAAGCATGGTGTCTTTGACCTTGGCTCAGACGCGGCATGATCGCCTCAACACACCTGAGACCACTGGCTTTTTTCTTGGCTGAACATCCCTTTTTAAAGCCACTGAAAACATCAGGTCATTTTAGCCATCCAATAGGAGTGGTGGTCAGAAGCCATATTCGGTGCACAAAAGTCACATGCATTATGTAACAACCCAGCAAAAGTTAAAAAGTTGTCCTGAATGACCCTGATGTAGGCTCCAAACCATGCATATATGCACACACAGTACTTAGTAACTTACAAAATTAATTTTGTTAATTTTTTTATGTGGATACTTTTCATTGGGGTTCAGTATATATCTTTTTCAGTCCCACCATTACCTAAATTACTTTTTTGCCTCAGCCCCAGATAATTAGTGTATATATAATACACAAGCAGGTGCTAAAGTAATCCTATGTTTTCTAGGTATCTCCAGTGATAGTGGAATTATATATTCCTTAACTGAAGTTGCAGAAAACAATAAAAGTGTAAAATATGAAACAAAAAATCCTTACATATATCAAGGCTCACTGACTGCGCGACAACTAATACAATTGATTCTTGTTATTGTCAACATTTACTGTCTGCATTAAATCTTCACAGACAAATTATAGCATTAAAAGCATACTAAAATACATTGCTGTTAGCACTTACTGAACTGGAAAAAATGTATAAATACATGTGTCTTATTTTTATTATTTTTGAAATCATTTCATCCTTTTGTGACTGTACCTCACATAATAGAACACTCTATAATTTAGGGAAGTCACCTATTTGAAAACAAAAATAAATTAAAACAAAGAAATGGTGTACTTACTGTAAATTTCTCCTACACTCTTGAGATTGATTCAACCTTCAGCTTTCGTTACGATGATAATAATCCAAGCACGCAAGTGTTGACTTCAAGATCATTTGTTTACTGTAGAATTTACATTTCCCAATACGGAAATTCACAGAGAAGATACATAAACTAAGGATTGTGAAATGAAGTCAATCATCCATGGAAAACAAACCTCATTAGAGAAATGATTGCAAACATGTAATACTGTGACCATGGTACAATGCATGTAGACTTGGTGTGTTAATATCTTACACGGATTTTTCTGTTTTGGTGTTGTGGTTACAGTAAAGTTCGTAAGCAAAACGCAATCAAATTAATGCAATGGCCCCACATTCATATTTCTCATATTTGAACCTTTCCTTAATTGTCAGCATAACTTAAGCATCACATAAGAACGAATGATAGGGGTATACGACTTCCCTCTGTACGCTTTTGGTACATTGTACCCACAGCTATCCAAGGATAGCTGTTACCTCAGTCTTGCATATGGGCAAATCTATAAAACAATCTCAATAGTGGTTTTGAACTCTAGAGGGTCGGCCGTTCCTATTACATACGATGTTCACAAAAAAGAAAAAAAAATACAGCCGCAATAAGCCTCTCCCCTCATGTGGCGAGACTATATGAAACGTTTTTTTCCCTAGTAAACAGTGGGTGAGAACTGGCTGACTCCCGTTTACCGAGATTGAGGCTGATATCTGAATGTGTCGCGGATTGGGAGCTGTGAGTGTAGCTTGAGTCATTTGAGGGAAATGCTTGAGCGCAGAAGTGTGACTGCAAGTGATCCAGAGCCACCAGGTTCCAGGACTAACAGGACATGCATCATACAGTGGACACAATGAGCAGATTTGTGATTTTGCAACTGGGGAAAACATGATGATAATGAAAAACAAGAACAAAAAAAAAAAAAAAATACCAACATAATGGTAGATGTTAGATGCGGGCATTACGTGATATTAAAGAGAATGATATGTCCTTTAAGGATTAAAACTGTAGATGGAGTGGGTAATTACATACACTCCAACGTGATTTACAACTGGGCGATAAATATTATTTGATCATAATAAGTAAACCTTTGTTTTCTGTTAATCCCCCCCCCCCAAGAAAGAAATACATGTGATGAAATCAATGTCCATCTCGCTTTTTGAAAGATATAAACAACTTCATTGCTGTTTGTGTTTACCTGCTTGCTAAAAGTACATCTCAGCCGTAGCTAATTCTGACACTGCGCGGCAATAGGGTCACAGTTCTAATTTCACATCACGTGGCCAAGGCAGTCTCTGAAATTGTATTGCTGAAACTTTCAAATTGTGTTCGTATCTTTTCATCTGTTCTTGCCATCTGCGTAATTTACCATTGTGCACACAGTAACCAAACCGTTTTTTATCTTAGTTTTACTACGGGCAGGCATAATATGCTTCAGTGGCATGCACTGTAAAGTGTGACCTCAGTTAAAGGATAGACGCATGATCTTATATTGTTTCATTCCAGTGAGAGGGTTGCATGTGATATGATTCAGTGGTGCACATTGTGTATCTTGACATCCAGTGTCCATTAGTTGATACATATGTATGCTCTGAGTAGACGAGCAGACCTGGAAAATTCAAGCGTAGAATATGTATAATTTTCATGTGGTGCACAATCACAGAGAGATTATCTCCAGCTTTTCACCAAAAGCTCATACACTGCTTATTTGTCCATATGCACAGCAAGTGTATGGAGAAGGTGGAACATTCCACATTTTCATTGAGAGTGCTGAAGACATTACAACATAGATTAAAAAAAGAAGCAATGAAGGAAGAAAAGAGGGAACAGAAATAAAAAAAGCGAAATTATCACAAAATAAAAATGTATAATGGCATAAGACAACCAATTTATACCGTATCTGGTGAACGAGAGAGTAATATGTAAGTGGAAAAAACCACCAGTGACTGGCAAACGCTACTTGAAGTGACACCATGTAAACAATGACACAAAAAGCCTTGGTAGGGACTATTACACCGGATCTCTACATCCTGTCAAAAGTAAAATTGTGGTTAAGTATGATACATTGTGTTTAGCCTTTCTATATCTTTAAAAACAACAGCCGTGTTTTTTTTTATCTGAACACATTTATTGATGCCTTTTTTCTTTTTCTTTTCTTTGTTATTCTTTTATACAAGTCTCAATAAAATCCACATGAAATAATACCAGACACGGTTTACGTGCGATGCGTCAATACAGGGTTTTGTGAAAAGGAAAATGCTTGAAAGTTGCTCCGTTACAGACAGATGCATCCAGCCAAATTATCACACAGTAGATATAGGTTCATAAACTAGTAGGCTCCTGGTTACAAGAACTCCGTATATTAACAATGTTTATGTTATATGCGTGATTAGCATGCACTATATGGCTTTTGAAAGGTCAGGCGAGTTTGTTTTGAATGTCTTACGGGATTTCCCTTTTTCTTTTTGCAACAAGTTTCGCCTGACAAAATCCTTTGTTGGGCAAAGGTTTTAACTGCTGTTTGTCCTACAGATGCAATTATTTTGTTTCAGGGTCAAGTGGATACAAACGTTCTTCTGTTTACTCTTTCAGTGTTTCATTTGGACGGAGCCAACAGCTTCTTTGTAACTTAAGGCATGCTGTTACTTGAATAAAAGGGTTTTTATAAGGAATATTTATCTGGTACCCTTATAAGTTAAAGCTGTTCGGTATAGATCACTTAACTTTAGTCATAGTTGGCACTGAGAAAGTTAATATCATGCCACGTACATATTTATACATACAAAAAAAGTCCCCAGCAAGGGCTTGCTCCAAATATCACTATGAATGTTCGAGCTTTTTAGAATACAGTGCATATTTATATGCAGTACTTTAAAATGACTTATAATTTCTAATTCCTTTACCACAAGTGTTTGATAATTATGGCACTGAAAATTAGAGGGAGAGAGATAGATAGATATATAGATAGATAGATAGATAGATAGATAGATAGATAGATAGATAGAGAGAGAGAGAGAGAGAATGAGAGAGAGAGAGATGGACTCCAAAGATTATTAGATGAAATTCTTTAAGACAAGCTGAGATCTTATGTTCAATGCAAAATTAAAAGGATCATAAGGTGTCAATATGCTTTAACTCCTTTTTGAGTTACATAAATGTTTTAACTGCGTGTACATTATTGAAATAGAAGGAACTACTGTTGAGTTTCAAATTGTGTAAAAATACAGCAAATGAAATGTATTTCTACATTTTAGGGAGCAAATATGGCCATTCAGTGAATATCTTAAGAAATGATTTAATTTTTTATGATGGTGCAAAAATTCCATGTTTGATCAAGTAGCACCTACTTCAGTGGCACCCTCTGATTCTACTTGGAGTAATAATCACCTTCCAAAGGATTGTCTCTATGATAGATTATTTATTTTTTGTTTCAGATATCTTAGTAAACATTTCCAAATTTGCCCAGGTGATGTCATAAATATACTCAACATTGACTGATATCTGTTCCATAAAATAAAAGTCACGTTTCCATTTTGGATGGATTCAGGCTAAAGCGACACAAGAGTTAGATTCGGGCTTAACTCAGATATTGCTTTATCATAAATCCGTGAGTAAAATTGAACAGTCATTTCCAAAATGGAGCATTAATATTTTTGTCCTAAAACTCTAGCTATTTAGTCGCAACATACGTTTTATGAAACACACACACACATTATATATATGTATATATGTATATATATATATATATATATATATAAATATATATATATATATATATATATATGTGTATATATATATATATATATATATATATATATATATATATATATATATATATATATATATATATATATATATATTGCATTCAACAGAGTGCCAGTAGTGTATGAGTTTAAAATACTTCTTCATATACTTAATTTTTGTATATTTATTAGAATTAACATTTCAGCTATTATTCAACATTTTCAAATAGTTTTTCTGGCATTCATATTGTTGGTCGACAAATTTCTGCATAATTTGGAAAGATCGAAATTCGTAATATTCTTTCCATTTACATTTTGAATTTAGATTTGGTTATCTTTCCAGACGTTTGCGTAGCCATATGTACACGATTGCAAAATTTACGGGAATGGTCTCTGATTGTAGGCAAACGAGGTAAGATTATAGCACATATGTTTATTTATCAGGAAGGGTGCCATTGACGACCACCCCAAGAACTAAGTTCCTTTTCGCCAGATAGTAACACGCAATGAAACAATAGTTAAAAAAACCCAAAAATTATTTGATGTCACTCGCCAGGTGAAATATAAAAAATTACCTGTCAGAGTATGTACTATAACTTTGTGTGATATGGTTGGACATAAGAGCGGGTCTGCACCATACCTGTTCCTTGATCACACTCCCAGGACACGGAACAAGCACTTAGTGAGACGATCTTAAGAAAAATTGTTGTATTTGTATTCATGGTTTTTTGTACAAAAAAAGTCTCTGTCGCAGTTGCAAGACAACATACAGGTCACCATGCTCGGTTTGTGTTTCATATTGAAACGGGTGTATGGTAGGACCACATATAACGAGTTGTCTTCTTTCGCTTCACCTGGCCACCATCTGTGCCTCGACCAGTCACGTAGAACGTATAACCATTGTTGTATTTACTCTGTTGCTAAACTCATGCATGCTGTATAAAAATGCTGCATTTGGTACTAACCTTCAGGTGTTAAATGCCGGTAGTAGCGTTTGTGCTGTCTAAAGAAAGGTTCTTACTAATGACAATGATTAATATGGTTATAAGCAATGAAAGTCCTTGACCCAATAGCCCATATAAATGAACCAATGAGTAAGCTATTCAGGGATTTTTCTGAAGTTAGCAGTCAGAAACACAGAAAGAGAATGACCTTCAAAAATGTCTTTGGTTTTTGTACAGAGAATATCTCATCTACTGTACGATTTTTTTCTAATAGGAAATAGCGGAGATAGATCTCAGCATAATGGATAATATTGAATATTGGCATACAGTACTGTCGTTTGATAATTATATATTTATATATGTGTATATATATATATATATATATATATATATATATATATATATATATATATATATATATATATATATATATCAGAGTGTGTGGGGGGGGGGGGTACATACACTTTTCAGGGGTACTAGTCACTACCAAATTGAAAGTAGGATTTTTTTGCAGGTCCAACACCACTTGTCACAAGAGGAATCAGTGCGTAACTTTCCTGTCATGTAGCGTTTTCAAAGGCACTGCCATTCTGGGAAAACAACAGAACTGAGTAGTACGTTTCATCGTGGGCAAAGGGGGCTGTCATAGCTGGGCACGGTACGAACTACAGGATTTTATATCACAGTACAACGCTTTTTATCCTGTTGGTGAGTTATTGCCATGTTTTGGGGGATGCAAAGAGCGTGTCGATGTAATTGTACAGCATGTTATTGCCATACCTTATGTCTAATGTGGTGAACACTGGGTTAATATTCCTATGACAACGGCTGGGACAACAGCCCTGGGACAGCGTCGATGTGATGAAGCGAGGACATGCTCTCTAGAAGACTTGCCAGCGGTGACAACAGACGTATTGACCCTTTTCTCTCTGCACTCCATTCTCTCGGCAACGCACTCTTCGTATTTATACTTCGCCGTCGCCGATCGCCGATCACCGCAGGCAACTGTACAGCCAGATAAGGTAACTATTCATATACGAGAGATATTGTGACACATTACATGTATATTCCAGGCAGCACAACACTATGTTGCAGAATACCACAGTAGGCGTAAAATTTTTCTGTTAATATTTATTAAATATCAGACAATGGGAATATTAGCTCTTCTTATTACCACATGCACTTCTATAAAAGCAGGTAAATTGGGGAATTATGATGTCAACGAATGAGACGTAGAAGTATGTTTGCCCAGCAGTGACGTCACACGATTTCCCAGAAAATCGCGTTTTGGTAAGCACACTCCATATCTTTCACGGCCTACTTGCTTCATGTTTTTTTTATCTAAATCACATTGCGCAGGGAAACATGGTATCCACAGGGAGACCAGCAATATTTATGATAAACTTCATTTGGGAGATAAAAGAATCGCTCTAAATGTACTCTTTATAACGTTATATATATATATATATATATATATATATATATATATATATATATATATATATATATATATATATATATATATAATTTATTTTGTATACATTATCAGTATATAGTGATTGTTGTAGTCAGTCGGAATTCCTGACGCAAATGCCTACAATATGGATTGCTATAAACTTACAAACTTAAACACATGCAGGCGGTAAGATGTACAGATTTGCGAATTTCTAGACTCAGATCGATTTAGAATCTAATCAAATTGTCAAATACGCTCATAGTGGTTTGGCAAGGATAATTCAGGATTACAGCTGTTCTCCCTACAGACCAAAAGGCGGACATGTACTGTGAATCATTGGAAAGCCAGATGTAATATCTGTCGTGATATGCAATCGTTTTTACAAGGCAGATTAGTCACAAATTCAAATGACATGCAGAATGCACATCAAATGCAAAGCACGTAAAAAACGGACCAAAAGAGCAAATAGGCACAATGGAAAGAAATATTTAAAGTAGAAAGAAATGTGTGCATACCTATTACATTCGTGGCTATGTATTAACCCTTGCATCCCTAAGCTGGCCTCAAGTGCCTGATGATCAACGGTCTGCTATGACTTTTCCAACAGTAAAGATAATCTGTTTTTACAGACAATTTAGTTTAGACCCATAAAACTTCACTTCGTCTTCATCTCTGTCCTAACTGAAGGGGAAAGATCAAATGGTGCAAAGTGAAATAGAAGTCTTGATAACCTGATGGAAAAAGAGGATATGTCTTAATTTTATTTCATGCTGCATTAGAACGGGTGAAATGAGAAACATTATGTGTCTCCCCTTCTTTATTTGGCCCATTGTAGCAAAAAGAAGTTATGCACTAATCAATATGCATAAAAGGAACATTTAAAACTACGACATGGCGATTTTATAAAATATTCCGCATGTAAAATATATCAGGAATGCTATGTTGTAATGATGATTTGCTTCTGCATGTGCCCAACTATTCTAAGTTTTGTAAACTGCCATCCAATATTCTCGAAAACTACATGGCAGATTGATTTTTTTCCTTTTTATTTTATTTTATTTTTTGTTGGGGGGAGGGGGAAGGTTTAAAGAATACTAACCTTATTATGTGTGAACTTCATTTGTTTCCATAACATATGGATTTTAATCTTAAAAATAGTATCGATCCAATCATGAATTACATGGAGGTCTGGTGCATCACCATATCTATGACCACAACCCACAGTGCATGGTTTCAGCGAGGACCTGCATATCATGTTCATTGTACAGATAATTAAAATGTATTCAGCTACAAATTAAAAAGGTTATGTTTCTTAACAGTGGAATATATTGCACAGAACAATGGTGACGATTTTGAAAAAGTTTTGGTTCTTAACGTTCGGTCGTGTAGAAACAATTAGTGCAAAGAAATGAAAGAGGCTGGGGCCTGCGAGTCCCGCCAGGTATTAAATGTATGTATTGATATGCAAAATCTATTAATATAATTTGTAATTAAAGATCCGGGACTTGTAAGTCCTGCCATGATTGTACGGGCTAAACTACTGGACTCAAAATAGAGCCTCCCAATAAATACATTCCCCAATATCTCAACCAATGAATGATCAGTTTTAATCATCATTATTTTGTTTTTATTTTGGTCTCCAATAGCTCCAATATTAGCCTCGTTTTGAGTTTCAATTTCAAAGGTCCTGTGACCCCAAGAAGTAGAGTGCAATAAGTATATGCGTCTTCTCGCAGCATCAGAGTAAATGGCCATGTCATATGCCAGGAAACACACATCGTGTACGATCTGAAAATTGACATAATATGCAACATGCATAGGAAAACAATGTTTCTCCTGTTTTCAAATAAAAATACTTACTTGTCTGCTGCACCAGCATTCTATTCCAACAGCTAATTAAGACGTGTCACGAAGTCACATAACTGATAACGCATTTGACATAGGGTAAATGCTGAGTATCCACTGAGGCATATTACGGTTAAAATATGCCTAGATATGTTAGCCAACTAGGGAAGTACACCTATATTTATCATTTTGCGTTTTATGATTGAGCAAGGTACTTCAACCACAGGATGAATCATCACACCATCAATCAACATGAAAATATCCGACCATACTGGCAATACCTGTATCAAAACCTGTAAAATAAGTTGCTTTTACCAAGCTAGAAACTTAACAGATACAAATGTTAACGTCCTGATTAGTAACAGTCACTTTCTCCGAATACAAGCTACGCATAATATAAAAAGTAGTGCTATGTATGTCATAAAAAATTATGATCCAAACTAAAATTATATCCTAGTGTCTAACAAAAGGAAACATGCTTAACCTTTCCTTGGCAGAATTAACATTAAATCATCAGCTGCCTGTGGTGTGGTTTATACTAAGAAACTGCCAACTTGAGACTTGTTACCCTGAGAAACAATACCAACGGTTTTCTCTAAAAGGCTTTGTCTGTTTATTCAACTTCACCATATTTTTCATGTTGGCTTACAGGTTGTGGATATCCAAACCCATCAACACTATTGTATCATCCATGTGGCATGCTCTCGTGCTGCCCTCAAATATTTGTTTTTCTCAGGCCTGGAGAGGAAGATTCCGTGCTCTCGTCTAGGTCAACACATAAGTGTGCATTTGTTTTGTTATACCAATATAATAAACAACACAGGCATATGCTACTTCGTCACTTGTTTGTTGTATCGCTGAAACTACCACTGAGTCCCACTATGCCCCACTCGTGTCCCCTGGACCTGGAATATATGAAAATAACAGCTATAATAGTAACTAGACAGTATCAATGGGAACATTACAACTAAAACAATCCTTTAGACAGTTGACTTTACATACTGACTAATAACTGATAAATACTTGTATGAATAATTGAAATGCAAATTTGCTAAAATTGCCGAGATACTTTTTGTCCTTAAGTAGCCAATCAAAAGCCCTACCATAGCCCTGAGAGGGGGCCATGGTTGTGTTGAATATCAAAATGTTTAACATTAGTAGCTGTTTATTTATCAGGTAAAAAGGACACCAGTATACAACTTACTTAACAATTAACAGCTAAAACAGAACAGTTCTAATGTTATCAAGCGAATGCAGCAATTGACTTTAATATTCCTATGTCATTCTGTTGTGTTATTATATCAAGGTTATCTGTATGCAATGGCCATGTGAAACAATAGGCTTACCTCAGATTGTTCTGGTGTTATATTTCAAGAAAATTTACAAAGACAAGCACATGACTTTGCATATTAGGTCAAGTTTACCCAAATATAACGCAACTTAGTTCTAATATATGGCGAGTTCAGTTTCAAAATCTATCTCAACGTCTGAAATCTAAGTTATTTTCATGAAACCAAAATAGTGAATTTCCCTTTCTTTTTGTAATTAATCTAGGTATCTGAATATTCACCGTACCACCTGTGGCTACAGATATCTCTTATTCTATCTCAACAAAAATGTTCAACCAGTTTAAGGGTAGAAGCAATTGTAAAGATACACCAAATAGAAAAGTCAAAAGTACAAATTCATCCTTAATATTTTGAACAAGGTAAATAGATACTTGTCCCAATTATTTATTCACATAATTTTAAAAGGATCCTGTCAACGCTTTTCTAGACACTAATGCATGCATTATTTTTGTGGTGCCCCTGTGCCCTTATTGATTAACACGAAGTTTGAAAACTCTGTTGAAGATCAAAATTTTGACTATGTTTAATAAAGATGTGTTCAATGGTTCCACGAAAAAACTACCTGCAGTAAATTTTGCACTAGTATCCCTGTATTGAAAATCTTGACAGCCACTCTTTCGGACCACTGAATTTCTTAACTCTGTGAACGTGGAGACTCATCTGACTGATCTGATGTTCACTAGACAGAGTGTTATGAACTTTTTCACTTTGTCCTCGTTTTTTTCACTCCTAAACATAAACATTTTGAAGAAACCTATATGTGGATTATTCTTGCATATGAAAATTTAAATTTTTGGACTGGTAAATGAAACACAAGTGACACGTCTGTCGGGCAACCTGTACAGATCTCTATCAACAAAGTCTCAGTACTAAAATATGAAAATTATGGAATGATGCTGGGCTAAATATATTCATGGCTAGCATTTGTATCAATAATTTTAGGTACTTTACACATATTAGGACTTTGCCTTATGTTTTGCATTGCTGGGAATCTTTCAGTTTGAAATACGAGTGACTTAAAGATATTATTGAAGTAAATATGTTTTAAAATGACGTACAAATTGTAATCGACTTTGATTGCTGTCACAGTCTATCATTGAGCCAATTGTGTAATGTATACTGTAAAAATATGGTTGGGCCAGCGTGACTAAACAGCCAACTATCTCTGAGAATGCAGGGTTCATTTTGCTTCTGTAATTGTTTTTGAAATAGATCAACTTAATGTCACATTTTGTAAAAGTGGCCAACGCACCCCATTTTGGATGTTGACGGTATGGTAACTCTGAAAGCCCTTTGCTGTCATTATTAGGTTTGAGATTTATGAATATGGGTCATGTTTTTCTGTACTATTTGATACATATTTCATTGGCTATGTTATGCTGTGGGCTGTGTTCTGCGACTCATAATTATAATGGAGGTAGTGTGTGTTTCTAATGTTCCAGATTCATAAATATCACTTAAACGATGCACTCCGACTTTCTTCTTTTCCTGTAAACTCAGCTGACAGACAAGTCTGGAGAACTAAAAATTGATACGCCTAACAGGTACCTTTTCATTTTTGGCAGAAGTAATACAATTTATTTTTTGAGTGTTAGGCCTATATACACTACTGGATAGATTTGAATGCATATGGACACCTTCGGCGGAAAACTGCGGTCACTGGCGGCGATGCCGCCGTTGTCCGCCAAGAACGGCGGTCACTGGCGGCGGCACCGCCACTGCACGCCAGTGAGACGGTCACTGGTGGCGACGCCGCCATTGTCCGCTGCATATGGCGGCGATGCCGCCACTGCCCGCCAAGCACGGCGGCGAGTGGCGGTACCGCCGCCCCCAATGCCCGCCAAGCACTTTCTCTTTTTGCCCAGGCTCGGCATTGACCACCGACTGCCGTGAAATCACGCCATCCCCCGCCAAAGACTTTCCCATTCTTTCCTTTACGTTGACGTTGACAGGTTAGGACGCACTAAGACAGTGCCAAGCATGGGGGATGGGGGAAAGAGTCATATATATGTTAGAAACTGAGAACAAGATCCGCCAGACCAAGATGTGGTAAAGGGCAGTATTAATTCCATTGTTTTTGTATGGAAGCTTAAGAGCAGGTAAAAGCAATCCGTCTATGTTCATGACCCAGTTGGGAAATATTAATATCCAGTAAATTGTAGGCTGAAAGGCCTGTGGCTGTGTACAAGGAGGCTGGCCGCTGCCTACTTTTGTATTATACATGTATACATGTATGAAAGCACATAGGAAATCACTTATCATCATGGGACATTTTTCAATAGTTAGCATATAAACAAATCTGATTGTCTTTCTACATCAAACCCCAAATATTTACTGTCAAGTTCACATACAGGCAGGCACTTATGCAGTAGATGTCTGACCCAACAACTGCCCACAGCTTGGGTGCTGTATGGTTCTGTCCCAACCAGTAGTCAGCAATGGTGTGAACTCAGAAGTCTATTCAACAATGTACTCAGGACTTGCAATGGTTCAGTGAATTCACTTGTAACTGCACCCTGGCCTAGGTGTTTTCTACGCAGTAGAAAACCGATCATGTACACCGGCCTTTTAGCTCATTTTACCAAATTGGACTTGTCTGACCTTTTGCTCTATCTGGTAGACAGCCATAAATTTGTACTACAATTTTTTCTTTTTAGTATGTTATTGTCCTCATGCGCTTTAAGTAATTTCATGTTGCAGCTATGGCCTTTTTCTGTGTAGCCTAAAAAGAAAAAACAAAATAAAAACCTTTCCCGGCCTGAAAGACCCCCCTGCATTTTTACAGCATTAGTATAGACGTCTTTTAGCTGGCAGTGCAAATGGAATAGGCACCATATTGCACATGTCCATCCCTCCACATTTGTGCCGACATGTACATCATGCATAAGAGTGAAACCTACAACTTAATTGCCACATGGATAGATCTACTGTATCTATTTTCAGTGGTCCCTGTCTTGAGAGACCACTCCAATGAGAGACCATCTGCCTTGAAAGACCACTTTTCAAGATACTGTGCTTACTTCATTTCATGTTATTTATATCTCCTATGAGAGACCGGTTTTGAGAGACTGCAATTTGGCCATCCTTACGGGTGGTCTTACAAGACAGGGATCTCTGTATATATATATATATATATATCCCTAATTACCAGTACCACTTGACAGTTCTTCTGGCCTACTAGCTACTCTTTGCTGAGTTTCTCCTGTGATCTTACTAGATGTAACCCAAGGACCATCCCTTTAAAAGTAATAGGGACATACTCGCATTTAATGTGCACATTCCTGAAACATATGTGAATGGTCTTTAAAAAGTTAAAACAATAAGCAAAAAAAAAAAAAAAAAACAGAAATAATCTAGAAGGTAGTGTTGCTATTATCTTAATCTCTATTCAGTATGGTTATGCATTTAAAGTGAGCTAACGTTAACATACTAGCTGATACTCCACATCAAGGTAAACTGTTGCAACCCACCCCATACTAAATAACAACACCTCCCTCTAGTGTCGTAACCAGAGGTGCCATAAACCAGTTTGCAGGTAGGCCTACAGGGAAAGCTTCGATCTAGCTGGTTACGTATTGGCCATTCTCAAGTTTCTTTTTGTGTGATGATGAGGCACTTTTGGATTGGACAATCACAAAGTGTGCATCGATAATTGTCCGCAAATATCTCATGTGCTGGCTTGGACAGATTTTTATTTTATGGGAAACTTTGTGAACATGATCACAATTAGAGCAATATTATAACCATGATTACTGGAAATAAGCTTGTAGGCCATGAGAATATGACAAAAATTAAAGCTAGGGAAAAGCATGCATTAAACCATAGAGCTACCACATGGTAGCTCTATTATAAAACGAAGGTTCCTGGCCTGTCCTGTAGACAAGGGCTTATATCAATATAGTCAGGAAGGCTAGCCAGCCATGTGCATGTATACCCATCACTTTGGGCCCACCAAAAAGTATTGTATTGCATGTATTTTAATTTGTCCATGCACTACCCAGTAAAATCGCTTTCAAGGCAAGTAACAAAACCAAAACCAAAACAAATATGCCCATCACTTTGGGCTCACCAAGAAATATTGTACATGTATTGTATTGTAATTTGCGCATGCAGTAGCCTTGAACAAGTGAAATCAATTTTTTTCAGGGTAAGTAAAAATCAAGAAACAAAACACTATCAAATATTCGTAAATAATTTTTCTTTAACACAAATATTCAAAATTTCTTTTTAAAGAGTGGGTATAAAGTTCAAATAATAAATCCGTGCAGGTTATGAATATTTCAATAATTTGTGCTAGCAAATAGCTACACATATTCCTTTGATAGTGATATGGACACTTAAGTGTTCTCTGTGTAACTTATATTTAAAAACTACACAAAACGCACTCTCATTAAGTGTGTCTATAAACAGTTTCTAACATTTTCAAATGTAAAAGGCCTCATACGTTACCGATATTGACAAACATACAAATAAACGTGTTTTAAAATTTATGTGAATGTTGCTAAAGTTGAGCTCAAATTTACTCTGAGGATTGGTACTTTTAATATGCATCACTCCATACCTTCAAGTTTCCACCCCTGTGATGCTCTCTCCAGTCAGTTGGAGGTGAGAAAATTCCAAATTGTTCAGTCGGTTAGGCTTTCAGGGCAACAAAAAATGCTAATAGTACAATGGTTTTACATGTTTAAGGAGACAGAATTTCACCCTCAAGCTTAAAATAAAATGGATTTGTTTATGCATGCAAAATTAATGTGTTAGTAACACACTCACCCAAGTATTTAAATGGTATGAGGCATTTTTTCCATACTCAGTGAATGAAGATAGTGTACAACTCAAAGATTCAAAATCAAACTAGTCATTAAGGAATTATTTAGTTTGGAATCTATCAGAAGGAATGTTATGAGAATTATTACCCTCCAAAGGGATATCCCTCTGGTAAATTATTTTTGTTTCAGATATCATAATAAATATTTTCACATTTGAACTCGCCATGTCATCAATATACTCAACATTAAATGATATCTGTTTGTAAAACAAAAGTGACGTTTCGCAGTTGTTGGACCGTTTTACGCCTAAGCAATCTGAGAGTTAATTCCAGATCATACTGTTGTAATGCTTAAACATTAATCCTCAGTGAAAAGCAACATTTTTTTAAATGAATCGGCATCAGTTTTGTCAAAAACCCACCTATTCAGGCACAAAAAAACGTTTAATGAAACACACACAGAAATATTTACATTCCCTTTATTGTTTAACATTGAAAGAATAGGAACCGTTGTTTTCCTCACCATCTCATGAAGACATCGTCTACACGCGAGTCTGCACGCGCCAGCTATGCAGCCCCTTCACAATTTTATACGCCAGTGCATTGGGCATTACTTTGGTGTTAATCTTGTATTCATTGTGTTATTCTGGGTATTTTATCCCCAAAAATAACTTACTTGTATACTTTTTCCGTAATGTGAACGAATCTTGTAGTTTGTAAAGCTATCTGTTCAAATAAATGAACATTTACAAAGGGACTATTTTTCTTTCCTGTTTGTTGCTCTTGGGATAGACTGGCTGCCAGGCAACGGGGGCGTGGTTAGCGCTTATCTTTCTATTGATCACACCCCCCTTAAACCAAGGCAATTTATGTGGAAAAAACGTTCTTTGGCGACCGTGCATCACTTGTAATTATTATCAAAAATCGAAAAAATAGGAAAAAATGTAAATATAATAAATAAATTGCACTCGGAGTGTGAATAGTACATGTATTAGTATTAACATATGTCAAATGTGATTGAACTTCTATTAATCAGTTTTTGTAGCGTTTATATTATTAATGGACAAATTTGTGCTCAGTGGACAAAACTCGAAATAGTATATAGTCTTAACATTTACATTTTCTACTTAAATTCTGTTAGATTTCTAAATGGTCCCATACCCATATGGTCAATGATACGATTGCAAAATTGCAAAGTGTATATAGTCAATGTCGTTTGATCACTATATGCATAACTATATATATATATATATATATATATATATATATATATATATATATATATATATATATATATATATATATATATGTTATGGTGATTTTACGCCAGCTCTCTCCTTCAGAATCACCCGTGGCATTTTATGGGCGTCTGACTCGGATCAGGGATGAAATTGATTTTTTATATTGAATTTGACAGATTCCTATTTTTGCTCTCCTTTCTGGGTTAGAATTTATGAATGTGTGTTTTTTTTTTTCAACTTTTAGATCCCGCCGTGGCATTTAAAAAAACCCACTGTCATCTATGACATACGGAGTTCACAGGCTCAGCATATAATATCTAATTAACAAATGTTTTTCTGTAATGAAATGATGTTGATACAGTTTTTGACTTACATTTTTAGCTTTTGCATCACGCCGCACTGTATGCAACTGCCAGTTTCCCTAGCACACATACGCACATTGTGTATCAGACCTGCAAACATCGTCCTGCACACAAATGCTAGGGTCATTGATCAAATGGTATTTTCTCACTTTTAATGGTCAAATGGCAAGAGATATCGACCAACCCATTACCCTCGCCAGTCTTGATATCGATAGTCCTGGTGGTTGTGCGTTTTGGGTTAGAATGTTAGAACTCTGAGACACGTAACACATACCAGTGGCTGGATACGTAAGGAAAATCAGGTGGTTATATAATTATGATTATGATAAATTTTGTTTTTATGCCAACACTTCAGTTTTAAAGACTAGGACCTGTTGTGTCAGGTAAAATTGTCCAAGACATTTGAATAGATGCTAATATCTGCACTCGGAATGCATTTACTTGGGACTGTCATGTTATTATCTACTCAGATCTACTGGCAACGGGTCCAAAGACTCGAACGAATATATATATATATATATATATATATATATATATATATATATATATATATATATATATATATATATATATATATATATATATATATATGTATGTGTGTGTGTGTGTGTGTGTGTGTGTGTGTGTGTGTGTGTGTGATTGGTATTTTAACTCTTACGTTTGACCATCTGCATGTAAGGTATCGTTTGAGCTGCCATAAGAGCACATACTTTTTGTCTGGTTTTTATGAGTGCGAAACGAGGTGCAATGGCCTCCAAAACAGGGGGCATTTGTCCATCTATATATAAAATTCATGTACACCTTAAAATCCACAGATGTCCATGTACAACAGGGCGAGTTGGCTTCCATGAAATTTTGAGACTATCGGTTGTTGCAAAAAGCCTAAGTCGTTTTTGTTTCGGGTTTAGGAATTATGTGCTCTTGTGCTGCAACAGCACCGTAAAAATTATATGCATCAGTGCAACCTCCTGTGCAGTGACAAATAGTGTAATGCAACGTTATAAACACTGGTTGATATAGCCAATGCATCCATAAAACATTGCTGCTTTATGCAGATGGTCTATTAAGATTCAAACGGCGTAAACTGATGTCATGAGTGACTGGCTGCCAATAAATATAGGGCTTCAATTAAATATTCAAGCCTTAGTTGTGAACCATGTACACACACATGTATGAATATGTTTTATCTGAACTAACATATCAACTGTCCTGCACAAGTATAGTTTTTATCTGCAGAGACTCGTCGTGGTCACTGTGGTCACAGATGCAGTACTTTAACCAAAGGTGACAATACGTAGTATGCTCCATCATCTTAAATGCAAATTAGAGTAAGTTGGTAGTTGGTCTATCTGTGGAGAAAATCCCTTGCACACGTAACATTTTAGTTCCTTCCTTAAAGGACCACCCCTCAGCCATTTCTCACAGTGGTCACATAAAGCAGGTGGTCCCTGAATGGAGGTAAAACAGCACTAGGGACCTACCATGTGTGGGCTAAAAAGGCATGTTGCCTTTTCCTGTAATTGATCTCTCGACGATAGACGGCAGGTTTGGCAAAAACCAGTGGACCTGTCATTCCGGCATTCAGCATAAAAGCTGACAATATCTGTGGTGGAACTGGGTGCTTAATCTGACCATAGTGCAATCTAAACTTCAGTCGTCAGTTATCTCGTCTTTCGGAAGAAACACGTAGCTTTTGTTACACTTGAAGAATTTGAAGTGCACAAAGTAATCCCAGGTGGTACTATTCTTATTCCTTAGCACAGTTTAAATGTTGTGCAGTGACCAGCAGAAGTATGTGTAAACATTTCTATCATAGGGATATATTTTTTTAAGCAAACTTCGACTGTAAAACAGCTTTTCCATTCAAATATTTGCAAGGAGAGTCACCGCACTTTAAGTTAAAGAGGCAACTGTTTATAAATCAAGTAAGTAGATATATAAAAGCAGACGGTGAATTCACGTCTTATCGTAAACTAAATAAAAAACCCAAAGCTTACATCATTTACTATTCATTATATGAAAAAGGAAACGAATTGGAGCAACTGAGCAAACATCTCTCCTTAGCGTGTTTTGGCCAAAATGTGCCCTAATAACGCTAAAGATAGCTGTTGACCTGGACCATTTGTACCTTCCTTAGAAGTTTCAAAAAATGCTGGTACTTGCGTGAATGGTCTTGCTACACGGAATTTGAATGTGGTGTGCAGATATTTTTGTCAGCAGTTTGACTCAGTTGTGATTACTATTTGAAAATTAATTTTGTGCTTTGCCCTTACTGATAGAAATATTATAAATTAATGAGTTTTGTGATAACAAAAGTCATACCATAGACCCATTCATCTTTTAATGCTTTTATGGATTACATAAATCAGTTTCAAGCGCCCTTGCATGCAACTTCTATGTTAAGCAATGCTATCCCCTTGGCCTTTGGATGGAATGCACATCAGCCAGTGGTTTTACAAAGTAGCTTTGGTGTGAAACTTAAATGTTTTCACCATTTTGATTTAGTTAATGGTAAAAATGAGTGGAAAACACGGACAAACAAGGACCGACTTTCTATCATTACCCATGTCCTGGGTTGAATAGTCTTAACAAGTTGATGTAGCTGCCCATTGTAGTGTGTATGTTTGATAGTGTTAGTCAGCCTCGAAGACTGGCTACACGGTAGCTCTTTGTTCAGAAGGCGAACTTGGCTTGTGCTTTATAAGTATATATTTACAGTGGGAGAATGAGCACGATCACCTTTGATTACCAAGGTGGACCATCCACCTGGCACATTGTCTGTTGTTCATGTAAGTACAGGTTTAGTTTGTTTTGATATGCAACAGTATACAGCCCTGTTTTATGGCTGAGAGTGTCAAATAATTTGTTAAAACAATTAGAACCACCCGATAGGGAGGCTAAGGGTTTGCAGTGTTGCAATGCATGGTATGTTATGACAGGTGGACTCTGTAGCTAGCACAAGATATATATGTATGTATATAGCTTAGTGAATTCTCTGAATATCAATTGGCATTTATTAAATGCCAGTTGTGTTGACTCATGGCTGCATAAGTAAGGTAGTACTACAATATAATACACACACACACATTCTCTACCATACAAGGCCTGCATCTCTTGTCGTGCTCCAAGTCTTGTTACTTTACCTGTTTTTAGAGATAATAGTTTTGAGA
Organism: Hermodice carunculata; assembly: GCA_964020975.1. NCBI lineage: Eukaryota > Metazoa > Annelida > Polychaeta > Eunicida > Amphinomidae > Hermodice > Hermodice carunculata. The sequence continues at coordinate 6,536,945 of OZ026628.1, forward strand.
TACAATGCCCCCCCCCCTCAAAACGAGGTGCAGTTTCATTAAAGACACAATTACATGGGAAAGACAGCACATTATTCTAAGAGAGCGGTCTTAAAAAGATATGCAGTCTCTCATTGGAGGGGTCTCTCAAGAAAGTTATGTTATCTAGTTGAGGAATCAGCATGAATTTTACGGGTCATGAAATACGAAACATTTAAGGATGAGTACAACGATGTCTTGAGGCATATTGTCTGCGCTGTGCACGTGTTTAGCAAACAAACAACGCACTTTTTTGTACAATTTGACAATATGCATCAGACAGTCACTCTCTTTGCAAATATTGAAGTTCAAAACACAAAATATGTTTCTTTCAGTGGACAAAAGCGCTATAAAGGTTGCCTTAATAAAGGTGTAACACAATTACGCCTCTGACACTTTTGGCCGCATATAATATATGCTATAAACATAAACCCCTCCTGCAAATTGTGTCTGGTCTGATAATTATGAAAGTGTCATCGTTTGTTGCTAGGCTGTTCCCCCTTGGTACTCACAGAAAAGGGTAATATAGCATTGCGTGTCAAATTGTTTTACCGGCAGTAAGCCCAAAATGTATAACCTATCTGGCTAGCGACTTGTTTCTAACATGCATCCTTCCAGTCATCATTAAGCATTGAGTGTAATGAGGCAATTTTTTAAGCAGACTGTTTAGTTTTCAGTAAATACGGCCTATGTCATGTTATTTTTGTCGTAGACTGTGTACGCTTAAATTTACAGTATTTCATGGAACAGATTTGTAGTTAACGGATATCGTTTTGTTCTGTGTGCTATTAAACACATCCTTGTTGACTCTAGGTGTTTCTAGAGAACCACGTGACCTGTCTGTTGACACTGTTTGGCTATCCAGTTGATATAAATATGTTTATAGTAATAATATCTGAAAAAGGGAAAACACAAAACCAGTTGATTAAGTTTATGTTATCCTTGTTTTATCTCCACAATTATCCAACCAATAGGGGGCCTAAAGCCTGTAAACTATTTTACTGAACTCATTAATTGCTCACAGTAGGCCATTTTTCGTTGCCACGGCTGCAGATTGCGCAAAGCAGAGGAGTATTTTCCAAACTTCGCTGCTTTATTTAATACATTATACTGTTTGCTTGCTTTGTATGTATCCCTCTTAATGATTGTTGGATATTGGTTACAGTATTGTATGCATTGCTACATTTTTTTTCTTATACTTTGTAAATCTATGGACCATTTGTATGTGTTTGAAATAAAGATATATATATATATATACATATATATATATACATATATATATACATATATATATATATATATATATATATATATATATATATATATATATATATATATATATATATATATATATATATATATATATATGCATTCTCGAAAATAAACAAAGCATGGGCTGTAGCCAGCCGACACGACACATGGCCATGCTCTCCCCTCCCCATATTTTTCGCAATTTTTGTAATTTCCATACCATTAATGGTCGGTGAATTGAAAGATGAAGTGTCACAATTTATGAAAATGGAAAAATAGATATAGACTGTAGAGAAAACAGATAATTCAAAACACATTCAATATAAGAATATCCTGGTAATTCACTGGCTGGAACTTGCAAGTTACATACATATGTGCAATAAATAAGCTTTAAAGCTTCAATGAAATTTACTTCCCGTACAGAAGTTGTCAGGACATTCCATAGCCTGCCTTCTTGATATTGAAATCGACTCGTGTGTGATTTAAGATTGCCCTGGATGTAGCAAGGTTGTTTCTGGCTGTTGCTGTGATATTCTAGGAGTAGTGACCTGATACACATATACAAGTTTGAAAATATTGAGGAGAAGGTCCTTTTAGGCTTTGGAAAAATCGCTTGTTTTCAAATTTACCTGATCCTGGAAAGGCATCCATGTTACGTTTTTGAACAAGTCAACACTGGGAAAGTATCTGATTTGCACTTTTTGCTATTTTAAACTGTTGGTGTGAACGTTGTTAGCAGGATGGCCCAAAACTGCAAAGCAATAGTCGACATGAGATAATACCAGGGCATTGTATCTCCCTACAACATCATCTGGAACTTGCGTATCCATTTTGAAAAGTCTGTCCTTTCGGAAACTTTCTTGGAAACAGAATTATGTTGTGAAGCCCAAGTTTGGTTAGAGTCTATTGTAATTTTGCTTCTGTAATTTCCTAGACAGTTGTGTCCCTGTATTGAGTGTTCAATTTGATATTTTGATTTACTTTCTTAGATATGCCAGTAAGTTGGAACTTTGGCGTACCAACATGCCATTTAAGTTTATTCCTAGCCATTCTATCACCAACATGCCCCGAATCCTCAATTAGTTTCCCTTCAGCTGTCGCTATAGTTTGACCAGAAGTGTATTGGCTACTGTCATTTGCACATATGTAAGTTTACATGCTAGAACATAATCAAAACTGTGTTTTTTTACTGAACACTAATTCAAACATCGTTCGAGCCCGGTAGACTGGAATGAAATGCTACTTTGTAGTCACGTTGCCATCAGTATCACATGTTAAACGAAAATTATAGAAGACGTAAATAAAGATATAAAGATAAACCATTCACTAGTAATTTAGTTGGGGACTTTATTGAATGCTTACTTAAACTTAGACCTTTTCTTGGTGAGTAGAAGTGTTCATTGACAACTTACTGCAATACGATAGCTTGAAAGACACACTACACTGTGTTACATTGTGAGTCATCCAAGTGAATGCGTATTTAGTACAGCCAATCAGCGCATTGTGCAATTCAGTCGAGTTCACTGCTTGCTGAATTGTAATGAGGTACCCTTAATTTAATGTGCATTCACAGGGCATTTTGTCTTCTCTTCTTTAATGTTTCTGATGCTGGCCAGTGCTTTATCCAGTACACAACTTCGGCAACTGATTATATATTTTCCCGTATTAGTAAGGGATCCAATTTATAAGCGCTCAACTGGCAGATAAACAAGCAGCCGAATGTAAAGTTCTGTACCAACCATGGCCCGACTGGACAAGCTGAGCCAGTGCATGGACCCCACCTGCCACAGGGACAGTATCAACCATTGTCAGGAAGATTTTCCACCCACCAACTGCTCAAGATGCTGCCTAAACTTACTTCGAAAATGGGCAGGGATCATCTCAGTCAGCAACAGAATCGAGACAATATCGACCATTGTCAGAAAGACACACCCCTCCCCCCCCCCCCCCGCCCCGGCCATATCGGACTGCTCGAGATGCTTCCCCAACTTACTTCGAAAATGGGCAGGGATCATCAAAACCAGCACCAGAATCGTTTCCCTCTACCTGAACTTATTTTGAAAATGGACAGGAATCGTCTCAGCCACTGTCAGAACAGTCTCTCTCCCTGGACCCCAGCCATCAAAAGGACATACAAATCGACATACCTTTTCTCCCGTGCATGAATGAACAGTACCTCACGACTTTCTCATTGGACGATGCCTTGAGACTGTTTCTTCTGCCATCTCTTATGGATATAACAGAACTCATAGGAACAATATAGTATGAGCCACGTATCTCAAACATATTCAATACATGGACTGGTACAATTATTATGATATGTATGCAAGGGAAGCAATGTAACTGGGCATGTATTTTGGAGTACATCACTGACATTGATTGATATTATGGCTGCCTATAGTTGCATTAATACGGACGTTTATATAAACTTACCATATGTAACGATACTGTGGAGCCCAGCACTCATATAATTATCAATTAAAGCATAATTGGCGTTGTAAATCGTATCTGAATAGTATGTTTGTTGACAGATGGCCCCTCTAAACGGGTTATTGTTAGTCATAAATACCATGACAGACCTTGAAAGTTTCTATAATTGCTAATCCTTTTAGTTTGTTATACACTTCTGAAATAAATAGGGGTACCATCCCAACGTCAATCTAGCAACGACCTCAATGTTAATTGTATTGTCACTTTATTAAACAGCCAAAAAAAGTTGTTCTGCTGCCCGACCTGATTACCCTGAGAACCTCAAAGAGGATGTTGCATGTGAGAAATCTTCAAATATTGCCCGGAGGTGCATATATGGACGTATAGAAATTTGTTAGTTTGTGCAAAACAAAAACATGTCAACCTTTGCCAGTCTTCCCTATAAATAACACCTGTAACTACCTTTTAACACTATATTGTCGCAGCATAGTCCCTTAGAAAATGTGAAAGAAATGTGAAATAATTGCCCAGAGGTACATATTTATATGGGTGGTGTATTGAAATATGTTAGAAAATGGAATGCAAAGTATGTTAGATAGTGCCAGTCTTTCTTATAAAGGAGACTTAAATTCTAACCGCCCTGTGAAGAAAAGTGAAATAATTGCCCAAAGGTACATATTTACATGGGCGGTGTATTAAAATATGCTAGAAAATGGAATGCAAAGTATGTTAGATAGTGCCAGTCTTTCTTATAAACGACACTTCTAACCGCGCTTTAACGTTTCATCTGTGTCATTCTGATCAAGATGGCTCAAATTGGTTTCACTTCTATGCACCCTATGTACTTGTCGGCAAAACTTAAAATCCAGGCAAGGAATGGAGACAGAGGCACTGGACCATATATTATGCTATATCGGTTGAACAAATGGGGTTCTTGGAGATCCACAACCATACAGGAGAAGCAATGGCACATCCTCACATACCAGGTACACCAAGTCAATCAGAAACTGGCCAAGAAATAAGAGTATTGTTTTCCCATATCCCAAAACATTAGACTATACGTAAGTTTATTTAAACCTGTCAATCCTTGGTTCGTTTGTCTGTCCTACATGGAAGAGGACCAAATGTTGATCACCAAAACCATCAATTTAAACACCGACGAATGGGAGGCCCTACAGTCCCACCTCGATAAGAATGGAAAAGAACTGAGATCATGGACAGAAATGAATGTAGCAGGTAGCAGACTTACAAGATTAAGATGGAACTTGGATTTTCCATCTGTCGAGCGTCAGTCATGTCAGAGCTTATGGTATTGGTTTGAAAAGCAATGTTGGGCCAACGCACATGTTGCAAGACTATTAAATGAGTCTGAAGCAGGGGCCAGGGGTATTTTGACAGTCCAGGGAAGCACAGTTCCCGTTCCAAATATATATGAAGTTGCGTTAAACTTTTGGATATATCTGCTTGAAAATGGAATAGAAATACCTGCAAAAGCTGGATGCGAGGGTTGTTCTAAAGAGAACGCTGATCAGCATGATCATGTTAATGGAGGCTGAGTGACTCCCTGGCCAGAAAAGGGTCAAAATTTATCTCGACAAGGCTAGAGCAGAAGGGTGTCATAGGTCAGTCTCGGCAGGAGTGGCATGCCCATGCTCACACCCCCAGGTCTCCTTCTACTGCGACACTGCCTCCGAGGCAGTGTTTTTTTCACAACAGTAGATGGCATGGCAAGGGATATGGTTGCAGGGCCACAGGACCATGGCTATTAAAGAGACCGTTGTGTATTTGGTAATACTTGTTATTTTCTCTAACCTAGATGGTGAGGACGCTCCTTACATTTTTTCTATTATGTATATTTTATGTATCACGCTTCAGTAAATAGTTTGGAATATTAAAGATTTTTGTCCTTACCTGGATGGAAAAGCCTTCAAAGAATATCATTCTCTGACAAGTACAGGTGCACTTCCTTTGAAATTGCATTTGAACAATACTGGGCGCCCTTGCACCCCAATTTAGTCCACACATGGTCGTATGATTGTTTTCTATTATCAAATAATTTTTGTGTTTTTGCTCTTTTTTGAATTATCTGCATCTGTCAATCCACAAGATAGTTGCTCCTAAACTTGGTGAGTAAATAGATTGCCTAAAGCTGTTCACATGGTAGGATCATTGTCATTTGTAATTTTTGAAAAATTGTCCATTTATGGATGGTTTCTAAGAAAACATATGTTTCAGCATTGTTTAATGGGTACATTGCTCTAGAGTTTCTTCAACGGTCGTAAACTTGATTTACTTTATTGGTGTATATTTTTGGTGAAACTCTCCAAAGATGCTCACCAGATCAGGGTAGCTTGGATAGCAGGTGTTGCATTTTGTTAAATCATATTGATTTTTTTTTTTTTTAGTTTTTAAACATATTTCCCAAACCTTACTCTGTGCTGTCATAAGACAGAAGAGGCACATTTCTCTACTAAATACCCACCAACCTATACACAGAGTTTTGCCACAATGATTTTGTAATTTTCTTGAATAATTTAATGTTTGATAAGAATGAGTGTTGGCAAGAGTAAGAATGGGATACTAGTGTACATACTTGTGTCTGTATTTTTCCTCAAAAGCATGCGCCAGGTCCACTTGAAACTTGTCGATGATGTACCTTGACAGGTCTTTTTGTCCCCTTTGTCACTACTGTTTATCATCAGGGCCAACGTCAGTCATATCCATAGTCGTTCAGCTTAAATCAAACTAGGCTAAGCTTAGATGATGATAGTTCAAATCAAACTACAGCCTCACTCGGCTTTGATCTTTTACGGTCACATTTCGGGCAGAACATGTACAATTGGTTTACAATTTTTGCTATTTTTTTTTTTATTGTGGGTGTATTTAACTTGAATAAAAAAATCTAAGTTTGCACCTCAGTGGTCAGTATTCTGTTCAGAAACATTCTGAGGATACAGCGAAATAATCAAACTCCTATTGCAGCTGTCATAATCCATTGAGCAAACAACAATTGAGCCAGAGGTCTCTCTGCAACAGTTGCAAAACTGGTAAGGTAGACATCAACATGCAGTATAGGCACCATTACTTTGGGTATACTGGCATAATCTTGTTCTTCCTAAGGAACACACGTTTCCCGTCTCATATCTGCATTGAGACGGCAACGCTATGCCGCGGCTCAGCAAATCTAGTGTCTGTGGATCTGACCTGGTCATTGTGGATGACACTCTGAATGCCCACTGTTTCACGTCTAAGATGCCATATCCATGAGTATGTGTGTTGACATGTTCAGATAATACAAGAAAACAATATATATATATATATATATATATATATATATATATATATATATATATATATATATATATATATATATATACATTCTGCATTACTCTATTAGTAGCCAATCAGCTGTCTGTATTCGTACCACGTGCCTGCCCTGTAAATGTTATATTGGATCGTTATATTGGACAGCTCGAGGGAATCCCCGTGCGCGCGTGACGTCATAACGCAAATGATGTTCACTGGGCCTTTTCCGTAGGTTCAGGCAAAATGTGTAGAATGTCAATGGGAAATAAATTTTGTGATTTAACTATTGAGTGTTTCAGACTTCTATATTTATACAAGGAAAACCATGCAAATTGCAGAATATAAGCAATTTGCATTAGATGTTGGATGGCAGGTCGTTCAATATGAAGTTTACGGGACGATGAAACGTTATATTGGGTGAGGCGAAGCCGAACCCAATATAAAGTTTCATCGTCCCGTAAACTTCATATTGGACTCCCTGCCATCCAATATCTGTATAATATATATATACATATATATATATATGTATATATATATATATATATATATATATATGTATGTATATATATATATATATATATATATATATATATATATATATATATATATATATATATATATATATATATATATACACGCATACATATCCATTCAGGATAATGTCAGACAAGGTTTTGCTAGGTACAAACCCTACTTTGAAGGAATATCTTTATGAGAATGGCATTTCTCTCATGGATGTGCCATGACCCTCCACGAAATACCAATGGTCATTTGTGCCATCCACTTCAGAAGGGAACCTAGAGGCACACTGACCACATCAGCAGTCTGCAAGAGGACCATGGACAGCTGGTTGAGGAAAAATTAATAGTGCACATTGTACAAAGGTGGATCACAAGTTTGATTCATTTCATGACCATGTGTTCTTACCCAATTTTTAAAAGCTACTTTTGTAATACATCATACTGAACCATACAGTTAAGCAACTTTTGCATGGAGGCCTTTTTACATGTTTTTATATGTTCAGTGAGACATGAAAGCTACAATATGACGTTGATTGCTGCACAATCTTTGCGCAATATTTTTGAATAAAAACCATGAACCATTGTTTATGTGTTGTAAATCTAGATATGATATTTGTATAACACACGATAAATGCAAGGTTTTTATTTGAATGGTATATTCACATCGTTCCCATAGTGCCCACCAAAAGAGTTATTTCTTATATTTTATAAGAAAGCTCTATGTTATCACGATTACAGATCAATTGCCAGGCACAAATATACATGCTGTAGCAGAATTTGAACCAACTATCCTCCAACACTGCAGCAGGTTTGACATCTTTTGAAAACAGAGTTTTTTAAATGAGGACAAGTAGGCATTTTTTCTGGCAAACGTTCTCGTGTATAGCATGGTTTCAACATTTCAATGTCATTTAAACTTTGGCTATTGAGAGTCCAGGCAAATGATTCTCTGGTATTGATATATTAGTAATATTTATGTTCATAAAGTATCTAAATATACACTGTTTGACTTTCCAGTGTAATCCTTGTCAAAATGAACAATGTTGGTACAACACTGGACTGGAGTTGCAAAACAGGCAATTTTCAGTAGAACTTCTTAGGTGATATCGAATACCCATGAAAATTAACCCATAAAAGAAGATACCATTTTGTTTGGCCCATCTGTCATGTTGACAAAATTATAAATCAATTAGTAAACAAAGAATGCAGAACATATAAGCTATGATGTGCTGCTTTCTTTCTGCAGGAGCAGAAATGTATCTACTAAAATACATTTATTTTTTCGTATATACTCAGGTCCTAAACTAGAAAACATCAGATCTGTAACGGAAACCCCAAGTTCGCACGTTTGGGCTTTATTCCCATTAAATCAATGTATCTTTGTGTTTTTGTGCCAATATAGAATTGTGTTATCGCAAGACTTCCACATAATTATGTTCATTTGCAGTTTAGTGATATTAGCATCGGCGAATATGTATGTGGCCGACAACACACGTCTACATAAGAAATCAAATCAAAATTAAATTAAAAATGAAATAAAGTAAATTATCTGGGATAAACCTCAAAATAAATTACTGTGTTTTATTCACATTCGCATGCTCAGGGAATAATATGTTATAAAAGTACCGTCATCTGAGATGGGGATTTACGTTATATATGTGCATTGCAGTTGTGAACATGCGCCAGGCAGGATGCTAACTGGCGACTGGATGTCACATTTTGAGCATGCAGATATACAAGAACGTGCTGAAACTGATTTTGCGTTTTGCTTTATATCCATAGTGTGAAGATATCTTGAAATAGCCATGGCAAACATTCAGCACATTGCACTTCGTCAGCTTAGTAAAGAAATCGAGATACGATTATCATTTGACAACCATCTTCTGACAGATTTATATGCAAAAAGGATTATTACTGAGATGGAGTTAACAAGAATACAGGTAAGGGTATGAAAATCCGTTACTTAAACTCCTTTAACATGTGTGATACAAATTAATTCAATTAAAGTAAAATTACGTTTTTGAAAATATTAAGTCCGAAAGTAAGGTCAATTTTATGGGAGTACTTCAAATAGTACAGAAAAACATGATCCAAATTCATTAAGTCCATACCCAACAATGACAGCATAGAGATTCCAGACTTGCCAAAGCATCAACATTTCTTTTCTAATACCAATGTGAAGAAACAAATTTCACTCCTGACTTGAGACAGACAGTCACCCAGAAAAGGCAACAGGTGGTTTTAAACCGGTCCCCTCAACCTTAGAAATATTCATCATTAACTGCAGACACTAGTTCATTTCCAAAATGTAAAGAGAGTTTCATTTTGTATACATTAACTTCTAAATATAATTAGCAATGTGAATTGCATGAGTATCACGAGCATTGATCATATATGTAGATATAAATGACGTAAAGGTATGATCAGGGTTTGTTTGTAGTAATTTCTTCCAGTAATAATGCACTACATTTAGACAAACGTAAGTTTTTTTTTTTCATAAATTTTCCAGTGCATTTGACCATGAATGAAATTGTCAAAGGTGTTTTTTATAAGGGCTTTTAACATGGACATCAGGGATATACCTTTAATGTTATTTGTCACTTTCAAATAATTTGATTGGTTGTACTGGTATTTTCCAGATTAATACAGTTATTCCATGTCTTCAATCATTGACCTGCCATTTCAGTAGCTAAACAACGACAAGGCAGACAATCCACTGATCTTGGGTCCATTGAAACCAGAATGTAGCAACTGCTGAACGACTTGCTAGACTAATGCAGAAGCCTTGGCTAGAAAATACTTTAAAAACCCTTAGAATCATGAATGCAAATTTTGATTTTCAACAGATGTGATTAGATTTTATTAACTTTTCAGGCGGCAGGAGAAGTTGCAGTGGATAAAACTCGTAAATTGCTTGAAATACTGAAGAGGAAGGTTCATGAAAAAAGTGATGTTTTTGAGCACTTTTGTCAAGCACTCATAGACGATCAGCAGGCAGCTTTGGCACACCGTCTGAGACAGGAATTAAATGATATAAGGGGAATGAAGAACAGCCCAGACGCTAGTCTACACAGTTCAAGCTCTGGTATGATTTTTCATGCGGGCAATTTTGATTATATTTATTTATGAATATTATATGTCCAGATAATTTGTCCTCCAAAGAAAGGAATTTTCAGTCAACATAGCGTTGAATTTCTTTTTTTTAAATGTTTAGCAAAGGAGACTTTCTTCTGCCTGCGTCAACCCTTATAGACCCTGATTCAGTACTTAATAAAGAAGATCACAAGCAAACCTTGTGTATAGCTGGTGGTCGTACAATATAGATCAAGCTATGAGATAAATTACCTGGCCTCATTAAAATACGGTCATAAAGTGATATGTGTTGTTTACAAGTGATGATCGTGAGAGCTGGTTCCATTATTTCTGTCATTGTACATTCTATATCTAGAGCAATCGCAATGTAACTGCCTTCAGTGCAATATTTGCATGACCATTCGCAGCTTCTCTGTGTAATGTTTAATGATATGCAATCTTTTAGCGACTGTAACTAAACTTAAGAAAGTAAACGTGACTAATCTGTTAGGCTAAGTAATTCCACCAATCTAATCAAGCTGCAACAGTATCTTAAAATCAAATAAGATAGCACATACAGCTAATAATGGATGCTGGGTGATAGGTCGGGCACCTCAACTCTATGCACTATTTCAGCTAAATCAAAGTTCCCTTTATAGGTCAATCTCGTTTAACTTGCTAGTGTTACAAAAACCTTGTCAGATATTAGGACTAATGTACTCATATGGCAAATATGATAGAAGTAAAAAGTCTTACAGGTCAGTTCAATTTATTTTTCCAAGATACATATATTGTGTGTTTGCAATTGAAACTGTCATTGATCAACATGTCAATTAAAATGCTCCAATTGCAAATCTGACTAATCATAATCAAGACAATACCTATTAAGGCAGGTCTTACAAAAGCAAGTAAGATCAGTTGTTTCCTTTGAATAATACTTCGTAAACATATGGTCATCGGCGTGCCCCGCGTGTGGCAAGAATAACATGAAAAAGGACCTTTGCCACGCTGGCTGCATTGGACACTGCAACTGCATTCAGATGAAGTGTAAAAATGTCATTTCAATACCAAAAGCTGACAGTGTTTATTTTATCCATTTTCGTATTGTACTTTCTTGCGAGTGATTGAGTGCTTCTCTGTGAATGAGATTCATTTGGGTTATAATGAAGTTTACGTTAAAGGAGAAAGATTGTAGTGAATTTCTAATATAAATGAATTCTTGTCTTGATCAAACTTTTTTTTTTGAATGCAACGTTTTATGTCTATAATGTTCCACATGCATAAATATCACAAAAGTGATGGAGTCTTACTTTCTTCATTTCCTGTAAACTCAGCTGACTAACAAGTCAGGACAACCAAAAGGTCACTGGCCAATCATATTTTTTCTCTTTAGCACAAGTGACAAAATGTTTGTTTAAGTGGTTAGATTTCTTTCTTCTGGCAACAGTAAAGTCTGTAGTTAATTAAAAATGTTTCAAAGGATGAGACGACTGGTTTAAAACCACCAGTTGTATTTCATGTGTGCCTGCCTGTCTCCTACCTGGTGAGAAATCTGTTTCTTCACATTGGTATTGAAACTAAATGTTAATGTTTTGGAGATTCTTTAATGTCTACCTTTTTGCAGTATTTGACTTTGGTCTCACCTTTTAGCTGAAATTTGTAAATGTGACTATCTTTTCCGGAACTATTTCATCATTCATATTCTACTTTCTATGCATAAGCTATGTATTATTTTAATTTAATGGCACCAATCAATCACCAACAGAACAAAATTAGCTATTCCCTTTGGCACACGTTTCTAACTGGCAGCACAAGAACAAAATTGTGTTAAGACAGAAGGGTAACCTAATATGTAGCAGCTTACAGAAGACAAATACAATTGAACGATAGGCACTTTTTATAAAAACACAGCGTTTTATTTTTTTTTTACTAATTCTACAATTGCTCTTCTGCTGATAAGCATTTGAGTACCCTGCCTTCTTTTTAGTAGCATGTATATTAAAAAGATATATATGTATATATATATATATATATATATATATATACATATATTTATATATATATATATATATATATATATATATATATATTTATATATATATATATATATATATATATATATATATATATATATATATATATATATATAATCAAAATAAAACATTCATTTCTTTACATTACAGGTTCACATAAGAGAAAGCTGAGCCCCGAGGAAGCAGCAGCAGGCCCAAGTGCTACTTGTGGTATGTGTAGTAGCTTCATATATATATATAGTCGTCCCTGCCTCCCGGGCCTTTTTGGACAACAGATTAAACATTATCTGTTGCGTCATTTAATATTATTCGCAATTATCATGTAACTCAAACAGTTTGCAAGGAACAGTTTTAGAAGGGCACATTTTATGTACACTTACACGTGAGCGTGAGTTGTACGTGCTTTGGGTTTAGTTTCTCAAGTCATACACCAATGAATTACTATGATACTTGCATTATACGGAAAATTGACTTATAAGGAATGGAATCTAAGTCTTTAACGTTAACTGGGAATATGATGACGGCGGTGGACCATTCGGTGTTGTGAACCTTCGGATATATTTATCTGGGAGCTAAACCAATTATTCCGTACACCATAGGCGTATTTCTCCTGTCGTTTTCAGACTATCAACACAACTTTTTTCCTAATACTTGCGACAGTTTGGGTGTCCTTGGGCCTTAATAAAATTTGTTTATCTGCTAGTGCACAATACACTCTGAAGTATTTAGTGCTCGTTTTGTTGCAAAAAATTGGAATTTTTAGATTTAATTTTTTAGATTTTATGCAGATGAAAAAGTGACCAAGATTTTGTGCTTCATTAATTTCTTTATCATCATCATCATCATCATCATCATCATCATCATCATCATCATCATCATCATCATCATCATCATCATCATCATCATTTTGTACAACTAGGCTCCTCTGTAGGATTCCAAAAACGTGTGGTTTATTAGTTTATTCATTACCTTTATCATCATCATCATCATCATCATCATCATCATCATCATCATCATCATCATCATCATCATCATCATTTTGTACAACTAAGCACCTCAGTAGTCCCAAATACAGCCCATTAATTTTTTGCCCATTAATTGTAACAAGCATACTTATGTATTATATATAATTGTATCCGGTACAATTTTTATAGATACGTCTTGTCAGAATTGTACCTCTGATTACCATACAATTATAATCAGATTGATTCCCACGCATGTGTCAATACACTTGTAAAAATTGAGCACTCAAGTCCTGTGTGACTCAGTCAATGTTACGTTGCCTTTGCATTTTCCAGTAAAACCTTTATTTACATGTAACATCTTTACAGCCCATGTCTGCTGACTATTATCAGGTTTTTTTCACAGTATAATACCAACAGCCATACTAATGTTAAGTTTACATACCTATATTAGCATTATTTATTTACAGTTACGCCTCTTTGAAAGTTAACAGCAAAACTCATCGCTGGCGTTTGGCTGTCTTTATACTTCTATTAAGAACCGTTCTAAAGTGTTTTATTTGCATTTTGAATATATTTCCTTTGTACTTTTGTATTTTGAAGGCGATTGAAATACTTGAAGCAAAGCGTTCAAAACACTTTCATGAAAACGGTACACTCCCATTGAGATGTATTGTGTTGGCTCTGGCTCTATGGGATCGCTTTCGACTTATGTCAATGTAGTGGACTCTAAAAAAAACCTGTGTTTCTGGCACAGTGGTCTTTCCGTTTAAAAAGCTGTGTTTGAAATGTGATGGTGCTTCAGTTTGAATATGAGTGGTTTCATTGTTGTACAGTTCCATTTACAAATGAACAGGTTGTTCTTTTTTTGATTACTCCCGGCAATTTGTTTTCATTTCTACACATTGACAAACCAAATTTTACCTTCATTCATTTCGTTGGTGATATAACATTTAATACCTTTTTTTCTTCATCTTAATTGCACGTTGAATCACTAGGGCTATAATTAATTTAAATTTTGGTAACACATTTGTCAAATTAAAGTTTACATGATGCATATACACAATGGAGCACGAGTTAGGCCTATTCGTAATGACATTATTGACTGTTTTTACGCGTATCCTGCCATGCACGGAATTTTATTTATTCTATCTGCTTGAGCTAATATGCCGCCTACATTGCCTAAAGTTGATTAAATTGTAAAGAGCTAACATTATAATGTGAAATATTTATTATAAAATACTCAAAAAGACTGACGAACCGTTGATGTCTTCAAATTGAAAATAAAATTTCAATAATGAACCGCAACATCAAGTCCTTCAGGCAGATCTGGACTAATTGGTCCAATATATGGACAGCATACTGTAAAGAGGACACGATCATTATAATAAAATGGAGGACTATTGTTACCGGACGTCAGTCGGAGACTGAGAATAAAAACTGACGTAGGCCTGGGTCATGATCGATGCCTAATTAGTTTAAATATATTTATTTATTCTGGATTATCTAATAGCACATCAATATACTTGAACGTTGGCTCTCTAGACACAGAGAGACATGCAGTATATATACAAAAACACAGAGGACGTAACAAGAATGTTACCAGTACAATCATGGGTGAAATAAACAATAGAGAAATGACAAAGGAACCCGAATACACCTTCAGCATAGCGATAATACATAAACTGCAGTATGGCACTCTTGTATCCTTTTTTGATATTATCTGCATACTGGTGTTTTTCTCTCAGAAAAACACGGGCAGACGTAGTGAATACATGGAGGTAATTGATATACAAAATATCTGTTATAGGCTGTAAACTTTTGAACGGCTCTGAAAATTTCAGTATTTAAACTAGTTGTCAATTCTTTGCTACCGAGAAGGAAAATTTCAAGTGAACGGTTCCAGGCAAAATGGACTATTAAAGTGGGGTAAACATTGGGAGAAAGGATGGGTATGGTAGTATTTCAGAGATTTTTCCTGAGAGAGTTAAAGAGTGGACAAAAGAAAAAGAAATGTTACAAGTTTTCAGTGGAGCTTGAACATGAACAATCGGGATACAGAATAATATTGACTTCATGAAGATCATAGTTTGGCTTCGAGAAGCCTAGATGCATTTGACTGTGGCAGATGTTGCAGAAACGGTCACCAGTAGAATAGACGTCCGGGAAATTATCAACAGCAAGCAAAGTAGCTTTTTGTCTGGATTTGAATATTTCAAGAGAAATAGAATCTCTGATGTCAGAAGGCAAGCTGTTCTATAGCTTGATAGTATGGAGGAGGAAGGAAGTACTGTATCGCTGAGTTTTGTATGTAGGAGGTCAAAAGGAAGTAGAATGTCTTAAAGTCCGAACACTAAAAAGTGGAAGTAAGATGTTGAAAAAGTATACAGGAGGGAGATTATCAAGGATTGTATAAAACTGAATCAGCTTGAGGAATTTGCGTCTGTTAGCATGCATAGTCTAGTCGAGTTCCTGAAAAAGTTTAATGTGTAAAGTATGTCTTAGGACACTGGTACATATTTTGGCTGCCTTATATTGGATGGATTCAAGAAGGTCGGATAGGCCTTTGTCACAGCTATCGAAACGATGACAACCATATTTAAGAATGGGTTAAATCATGGAAAAGTACAACCTGAATACTGCTTTGCGGGAGGGTTTATACTTGGACCTGCGTATGAGAGCAATATGCTGGCCAGGTTTGTTAGTGATGCGAGATATATGAGCATGCTAGGGCAAGTTACTACTGAGAGTAATTCCAAGGTGGGTGTGGTTCTCAGCCTCAGAAATGGTTGATTCACCAAGACAAAAACAAGAGCGTGATATGGTTAATTGCTTTGACAGAAAAAATAACTGACAGGAATTCAGGACATTAAAGGTGAAACACCATAATTTACCTCAAATACTAATGTCGTGTTTAAGTGACAGCAAGATTGATCTAGACTTTGAACAATTTCAAGTAAGCATGTGTCATCAGCAAAAAGTTATTTCATCAACAAGATCGTAAACATAAACCAGGAACAAGAGGAGACTGAGTATGGACCCTTGGGTTACAACTGCTTGAATAGGTAACTAAGAAGACGTTTGAACATGAATTATAACATGCTGAATGCGATTAAATAGGTAACTTTTGATCCAAGACAGTAGTAAGGGATTGCAAAATACTTTAATGACAAAGGTTAAAGAGAAGACCAAGGTGCCATACCAAAGGCCTTAGAAACATCTACAAAGACCATTCCAGCTTAATTGGAATGTTCAAGGCCATTCACTGAAATAGGCCTATAATTTCAAACAAAACTTTTTGCATTCTGTCATGTGAAAACTAGATAAGGTTTTTCCCCCTATGGACCTTTGCACTTACGTTTTGGTCTCTTTTGGATAAATACGAACTAAAAATTTATATGTTTCAACTATACATACCAAGGAACATTGCCTTTGGTCGGAATTGACTTGGATTTGTTTCGTTAGGACTACGGTTTGGATATGGTAATGACACTGTCTAAATTACATATGTTATGGACAATGTTTACGAGTTGATTTACGGTACATTTGTTAGACTTGTCAGCACTTGTATAGAACATTGTATATCAGACGTTCAAAGACTTAAGAGACATTGCATAAAAGAGAGTTTGGGTGGTAATAACTATTGAGCTGTCGGTTGGACTTTTTATAAATAGAAAACATTAATTTGTCCAGGAAGGGGGGAAATGGGAGAGATGAAGGAATAGTTTAAAAATATTTGCCAGTGGTTGGCGTATAGATTCAGTAGTATTCTTGAGAAGTATATTCCCCATGTTGTCAGGGCCAGAGGCCAAAGAAAGTCTGAGGGAGGATAAGACATTTCTTATACTGTGGGTATCGATATAAGTATCACGTAGCTCTGCCTCCATTCAACTATAAACTCTGGCAGAGGTGCGGCATCTATATCTGGAACTGGCAGTGAAGTATGTGTTGAAAATTTTACATTTTTCGGCGACACAAGTAATAATCTTATCTTCGTCAATGCTGGAAGGTATGTCTCACTGGATTTTGCAACCTTGAACAGACTTATATAAACTTCACCATTTGTTAGAGTTTATGGCTTTACCGTCACGTTAACTGCAGAGTGTGTGCAAATATGATCTTATAAAGTATTTTATAAAACTTATAACTTTGTTGCAAGACTTGTTATAAAACTGGTAAAAACTTTTGATTTATTATGGACTTCTTAAGGTTGGGCACGAGGTTTGTTGGCTGTGGGCTTAAAGTGCTTGCAGGCTTAATTATTATGTAGAATGTGTTTTTTAATAACTGAAGTTATCCATGGTTTGTCCCTGGGCCGAATGATGACTTACTCTTAGGGGGCATCATCTTTAGCAGTAGTTAGAAATAATTCATACCAGTATGGCACTGTGTCATCAACTGTAGCAAAAACAGCAGTGCCAATGTCCCAAGGAGCAGAAGATAAGGCGGCCTTGAGGTCGGGAAATTTGGTCCCTTTAAAGTCCCAAACTGGCCTTTTGGAGGATGTATACTTGAACTTCGAAAGGTTGAAAGTACAATAAACCACTGATTGGCCAGAGTAGAAGAATAAGGATAAAGAGTGGCAAACCAAGTTCACTGTCAAGGTGCATGGAATTCCAATCAGTACACCTATCGTTAAAGTCACCGGTAACTAATAAGATATAAGGTTTTTTTACATAGATATGGAAATGGAATAGGCCAAAGAAGCTAAAAAGAAGTCACGTATTTCTGCACACACCTGGGCTGACGATAATATGATCCAATTAACAGTGAGGACTCTGCAAACGTCAATAAACCGCCGCCACACTGATATCCCAGCTGCTCTAACATTTGCGCAGCCAATGAGAGAGTAGCTGGGAAACCAGTCCATGTTCATCAAAATTATGGCTGCTAAAAAGTATTGATGGACACAAAAAACACCGATAGAATCAATTTTGGTCAGATTTCATGATTTGTGAAAATACACAAAGGATAAAAACGCAAGTGGATCAAATACATGGTATGATTGACAATTGCCACAACCAGTGCCACCTGATTTGGCCAAAAAAAGAACAACAAATTCATAAAAAAATCCACGTCACTGGACCATGGCCCTTTGAGCAAACCTGGTAGAGACCTCCTCAAGGCACATTCCCATCAGGTTGGTAGGCGAATGTGGCCGGTAGTTTTCAAATAGAAGTCGAAAATGTAAATTGTGGACACTGATGGAACCATCAAATTCATAAAACATCCAAGAATCATTAAAATGTGACCATTTGAGCCAACTTGGCAGAGATCTACCTAAGGTACATTGCCATCAAATTTGATGTCAATCTGGCTGTCAGTTCGGAGAAGCTGAAAATGTGAATTAGCATAAAGATGCCTATCAATTTGCATAGTAATCAATAGGAGATGTGCATTTACCAATAAGTCACTGAATTTGAAAATATCTTTAAAAATCAGGACAATACAGGAAAGCGACCTAGTGAACAAATTTATGGGTGACCGGCTGCCTCAAGCCAGAAGTGAAATTCGTTTCTTCACATTGGTATTGGAATATGAATGTTGATGCTTAAGGTAACTGTGGAACCTCTTTGCTGTCATGGTCTGGTTTGAAAATTTTTAATATGGGTATGTTTTCCGTAAACTAGTTGATTTACCCTTTCACAAGAAACGTATTCAAAATATTTGAGCTGAACCTCAGTGATGGTTCTGGAGAAGCAGTTGAAAATAGTGAAAACAAACAAAATCATAAAAGTAGAGAGGTATTGCAGGCCTACCTGGTGAACAATTAACAACTAGGAGACCTTGGAAGTGTTCCTGTGTAATTTCAACGCAGTTGGGTGAACGGGTTTGGAGATTTTTTAAGAGCCCCCCCCCCCAAAAAAAAAAGTGAACAAAAAATCCAAAAATCACTGGAGCTTAACCATTTGTATACACTTGGTAGAGACACACCCTAGGTGCATTGTTTCTAAGTGTGAAGTAAATCTGGCTAATGATTTTGGTGAACAAGTCAAAAAAGTGAATTGTTACGGGACGGATAGAACTGAGGGATGGCTCAGCCACTCTAAAGTTCAGCACGGCAAGTAACGCAGCTGAACTAAAAGTGATTATGAGTCAAAAGCCATGTTACAGGTGGTAACCTTATCGGGAAACTTGAAAATAAGACTGTAATGTTATAAGATATTCATATGCATAATTATGCCTATGATTTTCATGGAATTAGCTTTTTATTTGATGCACATCTATGTGTCAATATATTTTTAAAATCTTGAGGCGTGTGTAACTGAAGTAGGTTCAACTGACTGAGGGCAGCACAATTTGCAGACACGAGAATATGACTCATGGGTGTGGACTTTGGACCCAGGCATCTGTAAATTACTATCGTATATTCATTATGTATTAAATGGCCAAACGAGGAATCTTTAATCTGAAATATCAAAGTAATGACTGCACTTGACAGTGTGGTTTTAAAAACGTCTGGTCTATGCATTTGACAGATGAATTGATTATTCTTTAGAAGGAAAAAATAATAGTAGCATGGAAATGAGATCCATCGTTGGTATCTATTAGACTTGGAAGTGCACAGATTAATACAAATCTTGGAAACACACGAAAAGTGTATGTTACTAAATAGACATTAAGAAAAAATTTCCAATGGTGATCATTTTTAACTTTGTCAGTTAATTCCTCAGTAAACAGACATAATTCTGACAAAAACTTAATATTTCATACACCGATATAAATATTTGGAGAATTTATCAAGCTGTAAATGTGTTAGTGAGTTCATGTGGACCAAAATGCACCGGAGATTTTTCTTATCTGGGTTTGTGTTTGAAATTTTGGCCATTTCAGATTGGAGTTCCCCCAATTTGGCTCAGCGTCAAATTTGAGAGACTGCATTAAAGCCAAAAAAAAAAAAAAAAAAAAAAAAAAAAAACTGTCATGAGTATAAATATCTCAGACTAATATTTGAAGTTTATATAAGCTTTCGTTCAGGTTTTGCTGACTGCGTGAAACTGCTATTTTAAAATAACAAACACACGTAACACATCAAATCCTTCTTTCAAATATGTACTTTTTTCAATATTTAGCTCACAAGGATTACATTATGTTCATATATGATATATTTGGATAATGTTCCATTGAAAAATATATCTTTAAAATGTTTGCATTCATACTTTTCAATCCATCAACTTTTATAACTGCTTTTTGCAGAAAAAACTATAGCTAAATAATCTCCTCTTCTTGTATTTCCCAGAGCTCTGTATAATTATTCCAATCATGAGTGTTTTTTCCTACCACAACTGAACTGTTAAACTCTGTTCCAGCAAAGAAACCTTTGCACACGGATGAAGGAAAAGAAGTGGTAACACAAAGAGAACCTGAAGTCATTACTGTTCCTGCCTCCAATGTTGCAGAAAATTTTCAGGTATTCACAAAAGACGCCAGCGTACAAACAAACTCATCACAAAGATGAGAATAAGAGATAGATTTTTGTTTTATGAGAATAGAGGATTGATCTTTGTTTTTTGAGGTAGACATGGCCCAGATGCACATTAAAGTTCTTTTATATTTTACCTCGTAATACTTGAACAAAAATCTGACGTATTTTGCCATATCAGGAAAGTTGTTGACGAAAAGAGAAGGTTCATTACAAATTACACATGCATAATAATGGCAAAATCCAGATGAGAAAATGTACAAAAAGTGTGACAGGGTTCGACTATACATGTAGTGTTCAGTTATTAATATTGTATAGTAGACACGATTTAGTACAGCTGCATTCAGAATCATGCAAACCCCATGCTTGTATGTACTACATAAAACTCCCCATAAAATAGTGACTATAGGGGCTTAAATTATGGCAAAGAACATGCAGTCTTCGTCACAAGGACCACTTTTGCGCAGGTCAAAATATAATCACATGAAGCAGTTTTTAGATGTCCATGTCATCCTGACTACAGCAATTTTTGTAAATATATTAAGTAAAGCTGTTTGCACAGACTGCTGCATCATATAATGACTGATAACAACAAGTATCCTTTTTTTTTTAAATATGTGCACAGAGACAGCTACATCGATCTGCTAGACAAATTTACTTTTTATAGACATGCAGACACATACTACTGCATCAGATACATTGATACACTTGTGTGTATGTGTGTGTGTGTGTGTGTGTGTGTGTGTGTGTGTGTGTGTGTGTGTGTAGACATGACCATTGCATCATGGAAACATGTTATATCCTGTTCAAACACATTCCTGCAGGAAGTTCCATGAATCAGGTACATATTTTTTGTGCATATGCTTTGTCATATACAGATATTTGTACCCTTTTGAAAATATGTGGACAAAGACCATTGACCCAGATTCGTATAAAATTTGATTTTCAAGATAAAGGATCAACGATGTATTTTGAAAAAAATATGTAGTTTTGTAGTTGCAAACAGTACATTCTAGTGATCTGTACTGAATAACTTTGAGAAGCCATATGGCAACAACATATTGTCCACTGGTCTTTCAAATGTTGGGGCACTTTACCGCTCAGCTTTAACAAGCAACGGTTCTTGTCATCTCGTGTGTTCGTCCATCGGTTAATCTTGCACACAAGACAAGGTTTCGACAATTTGAGCTACCACAGTGGAACCTGCACTCTTTTGGGTGAACATCATATATTATCTAAATGTACACACAACCTCTTCTATCATGTATGCACTAATTATAGTATGTATATCACAATTGTATCTAGTATAGCATATCATTCAATTCCCTTCGAGTCACCATTTATCTGACCCAACTTCTATTTTCAGTCACAGAGTAAATGCAGTATGGACAACAGTGATTGCATGGCAGAGACCTCGGGTACGTAGAGCCCAAAATATGTATGTCAGATATGCTAGAAGTTAATTAGTATGAATATGATAAGGTGCCAACTAGAGTATGGGAACCAAGTACCTACAACATGGACAACTTGGTCCATTACTCAACTAATAGGTCACAAATATGGATAAAGGTTTGGTCAGATGACACTGCTCCTGTGCTTTGGGGCATCATTATGAGAGTGCAGTTGTGTTTGATGCAGAGTTTCAACCAATGCCTCATATCTCACACACTTCTTGATCAAGAGCGTGTTCATTTGTTCAAAGGTGGCAATGACCATAAACGTCACGATTTTCAGGTAGCATGATTGACAGTACAATACATATAGTTCACAAATCATGACTCGCATTAAGATATCAAATATCAAATATCAAATGTGACATGGTAGGCAAGTTACTTTTTGGCTGTCGTGGCCTACATCGTCTTTATGATATTATTTAATTTGAAAACACTATAAAAGCACGCTATCTCAACCATGTCTTCGAAAACTCAGCCCACAACTCAACAAAGCCACTGCAGTATTTATCAAAAAGTTCAAAACAAAAACAACAACAAAAAAACCCATGACCCACATTCACAAATTTCAACCCACCAAAAAAAAAAAAAAAAAAAAAAAAAAAAAAAACGGCAAGGATTTATGAATTACCAAAATATCAATTTGGGTCATCTTTTATAATTTACACTAGTTTCATAAACACTGAGCTGACTATTTCGAATGACTTTTGGATGGATTGACGGTTATGTTACTCTCCCCAATTTTGAGAACTTAATCCAAGTTTCCTGACCTCTTCCCAACAAAGAACACAACATATTCGCAGTCCATGGCCCAAATCCATAGTAATGTTACAAATGTAAAAAAATGTGGCTTACTAACTGTCATATCAACAGCGTGGACTTCAGTATGGCCAAGGAGCTGCAAGAGAGCTCCATCTCAGAACTGGTGGTCACCTTAGTACGTTAATGGGACAAAAGAAGGAATAAAAGGCAGGCAGAATTTTGGTATCATAGAAAAGGTCGTCAGTCCCCCCCCCCCCAAAAAAAAGAAGAAAATGGTTACTGTTTGCCCTTTTGGGTATGATGATCCAGTAAAAGGTGTAGGGAGTGTCTCTATAAACTATTCCGAGATTGGTTGTTTGCACTGCACAGTTGATAAATGCTCAGATAAGGAATGTGCGTACACACGGACATTGTAAACATTCTAATTTGTCCCATTTTAGTTCGATTAACAATATAAGTTTGCAGATGTGTTACCCATGGACCATCGCGAATTTTTGCAGCAATATTACATCTCTAATTTCAAAACTTTTCATGGTGATATAATTTTCTATTATGCCCTAAATATTAAAAAAGCAGAGTAAGAGCACTCTCTGATATTTAAAGATAGACAGACGGATAGATGTACACTTTCCAATTTTTGTTTACCTGTCAGAGAGTTTAAAGTATGGCCTCATGAAATGTTGTATATGACATGGGAACAAGAATGATGCAGATCAAAGGAAAATGCTGTCTTGGTCTTCCAGGACAATTGGTCATTTGTGTACATTGCGAATGCTTGCTTTCAGAACGGTTTGAACCATGGCCACTATCCAAGGCAGCATATGACATGGGACCAATTACCGTACACATCAATAACCAACCAGAAAAAAAGGAATTGGAAAACGTAGTGAGGCTGGCGAGTGCTATAGCCAGTTCGAAGGTCAAAGGATACATTAGGCTAGAAAATACACAGTGTCAGGATATCGATGCTGAGACTTTCGACAAATGGAAAAACAAAGCACTCTTCTTGTTGAAGCGACTGATTGGTGAAAATTGTGAAAAACTCTTCGAATTTAGTAGAAACACTGCAAGTGAAATGAACTTCTACTTGCATGTAAAACCGGCAAGTACCCCATTGTTAATTCCTCCCTTTTTCAGCAAACTTTTTTTGCCAGTAGTCATGCCTGAAACAAAGGAAGAGCTAATTGAAGAAATGATAGAAATATCTGATCACTGCAGATGTTTTGTGTTAAATAACGATGGCAACCCAGTGCAATTGCGGCATGAGCACTTTACAGAAGAGATGGAAAGAATTCTAAGGTTAATTAAAGGTAGGTTTGTTTTATATTCCTCCCAAACATTTTAGAATAGCTATAAGTAGTGGCATTAGGAAGGAACAACTGTATTTCCATTACGAAAACAAAGCTCCTTAGATATAACAGAATTAAATTTCAAATCCAGATAGCGAGTATGACCCTAATATTAACTGTACTGTGACAGCAAAAGTAATACAATAATAATATCTGAAGCACGCACGCTTCAGGAGATAGAAAACACACACACACACACATATTTATATATATATATATATATATATATATATATATATATATATATATATATATATATATATATATATATATATATATATATATATATATATATGTATACCTCCGATATATATATCAATGAATTGCACAAAATACTATCAATTGTTCAAGCGTGTGGCTTCTAGAAGCATCTCGTAATACAATATTGTAGTGATGATACCAGAGCTGGCAGAAGCCAGTAAGATCTCAAAAGATGTTGTGTTAATCATGTTACAGTTGGTAGCATGCTCAAAGACCTAGTATTGGGTGCAGCGTTGTGGTGTAATACTACAGTAAGTACCTACATGAAATATCTAAAAGTGTGGTATTTTATGGAAATTGCAGCTAGCAACAGCTGGATAGATGGATCTAGCAATGAGGTATTGCGATGTTGTTACCACAGCTGCCAGAATCTAAAGAGATTTAGCTACTGAGAAATTGTATTCATGATGCCACAGCTGATGGCAGATAGATTGGGCAGTGTAGAATCGACGCACTGTGATGACGATATCAGAGCTGGGGGAATCTTATAATGAGATTTTAAATTAATGACAACACAGCTGGTAGCAACTATACTGTTCTACCAATGAGGTACTGCATTAACGACATCACTTTGGTAGCAGCCAGACATGTCCAACAATGATGGGTAGTAATGATGATACCACAGCTTGCAAATACAAGGAGGACCTAGTCATGATGGATTATGGTGTTGACAATACACACAGATATATAGTAAAGAGGGATTGGGTTGATACACAACAGAACTATACACATATGATAGTGAAGTATTGCACAAATGATACCACCAACTCCACCAACAGCACCAATCAATCTTGTGCGTGCGGGAATAGATTCACAATGTTTGTCCTGATAATGTCCATATCCAGACGTTTATAATGATGTGCCTGCTCAATGACATCCACTTATGCCATCTACTGTCCCTAACACCTGCTGCATCATTTGGTACATATATACCATTGTCTCATGGAGTCCCTGAAAGTCTGTAATGCTTCTAGTCGGCAGAGGCAAAAAATTACAGGCTTATCTTGTGCTATCAAGTCTTTTGTATTTTCAGCACAAGTAAAAATGTTGGCATTGAAAAGGTTAGGCCTATGTAGTTTGAAAAAGCTACAGTCTATTGTCAATGAAAATACGTCTAAGGTTGAGAGGACTGGTCTCAACCACCAGTTGCCTTTTTTGGATTTTTTTTTTCACTTGGTACTGGAAGTTGAACGTTGCTTTTGGTAATTCTTGAATATGTTTGCGGTTATTGTTGGTGTTTGCTCTGCTTACTTGACCCTCATCAATTTAATTGGCTCAAATTAAAGTATTTTATTATACTGCTCTTTCCTTTTCCAAGATATTAAGTGAGATGATCCAATTTCTCAGCACCCCTTAAGCGATATCTTCCAGCCATTATTCACATTGGAGAAAATAAATGGTCTGCAAATCTGATTTCCACTAAAAGTAGAGAATTGTGGCGCTGGGGAATGCCAAATATTGGACTCTTCTTCTTTCGGCCCTGATGAAGCAGGATCATTGTGTACATTAACCCTTAGTGTCTTTGCAGGCTGATCAATTTTAAGTGAAGTCAAGGTTTTTTTGTTTTTTATTTTTTGTTTTGTTTTTGTTTTGTTTTGTTTTGTTTTTGTTTTTTGTTTTTTGGCAAAGGTCTTATTTGTCTCTTTGAACATGTGGGAATTGAAGACCGATTTCCTCTTGACCTTGATAAACATGTGCTTCAAATGTAGGCTGGGCAGGTTGCTGGGCATAAACAGGAGCCTGCGGCATAAAGTCGGCAGGGGCCTCATATGTACCACTGGTCTCTGTGGTAGCTGATTATGTAAACACACTGTGGTCTCCATCTTCCACTAATGTTAGTGCCTGATGACTACGTTCGAAAGTATGATAGTAAAGTTTTTAATGCCATGGCGCATACATAATAGACTCCACTACATGAATACCTGGCCTCTAGCCGCTTGTACAGCTGCAGTAGAGCCTGCCCCAGAAAATCTCATGTGATCTGCAGATAAATGATACCCATGTGCAAAAGAGGATGGAAGCGTGGTGGCTACATTAACCTATCTGCCGAAAATGGGGCGCCTTTGAAGCTTTCTCTACACCACCAGGTGCTACTTTCAAATGAGTCTGTACTGCAGACAGTAAGGAATCACCACTAATTGTACCCAAAGATTGTGTACAAGTTGGCTGAGTAGCTATCTTGGGCCATATTTCTTGTTAAACTGTGCATGGTACATGTGCTTTTTGAATTTTTTGTTCCATAACATTTTGTTTCTTTTAAAACTTTGACACTAAATTTGAAAAGTGCTCCATTCAGTTCCATATATCATAACCTGTGCCCCAACCCTTGCTCCTAAATTTGCGTCTGCTCGAAAATACTGAATATGAAGGCTGTACCATTCTCTAATGCTTTATTGCAGATCTCAAAAATTTGTCTTGCTTTTTGGTACCCATATCTATCAGTGTCGCAAAACATTTTGGACCGATTAATTTTTTTTAATTCACGGTAAACATTTTGACACAATAATTTAATTTATAAATAATATTACCAAATTACAAAAAAAAATAATACCCTCTGTCTAGGTGCTGGAAGGAAAAGTGACCTCCTGGATCGTACCTAATTGGAAAGGAAGGACATACAAAAGAAATACTGTTGTAACCTGTATGTTCAAGCATATAGAAGTTGTATAGTTGATGTATGCAAAAGTTGATTTTGTAATTTTCACAAAAAGAAAAAAGAAAAAAGAAAAAATAAAGATCCCAGTATAAATAAAGAGGCTGAATGTAGCTGAATTGAAGCAATTGAAAGAGATTTTTTTCAGCTAGTATAAAGAATTGGGTAAAATATGAGTTCAATCTGATTGAAACCCCGACATGAACTATATGAATTTTGCAACACTAATAATGCACTATGCAATTTAGAACTCTAAAATTTCTTAGATTCCGGAATGATGCCAAACATGATATTTATTCCAGGGAGGGGTTGAATATTTGAAAAGTAGTGGCTAAATCTCTATAACACAGAATGAAACCAGGTCATGCGCCATGTGTACAGTCACCTGGGTGCTCACCTCAAAATCTCTGATAGTATGAGTAAATATATATATATTTGGAATTTATATTATTATTATCCTTACCCCTGCGTACTACCAAGACTCGTCATGAACAAGCACACCTAAATGTGTGTGAAATAATTGTACACAACCAGAAAGGCACAATTCTTAATATTTTATGATCGATAAGTTCCAAAAGTTTCCTGGACTTTTCATACCATATCTACTGGATAATTATTCATGCATCTGTCGTACCAATTGTTGTGTGTGTGCATACAAGTAAATGATTGCTTACGTGGAAAAACTCGCTATTTTCTTTAAGATTAATATGTATGTGTGGAATTGTACGGATATTGCTGCCACTTGTTGCAACATTAAATCTGCTACTTTGTTTACCTCATTGCTCAGGGCCAAATAACTGTAAAATAGAATTAGATAATTATTCATATGCGCTACTGCATGTGCCACTCACTTGAGGAAGTTGAGTTGTGAAAGTATGCCTTTTCTAGCATTAGCGACCGTCCACATCAAATTACCGGGTACATGTGAATAAAAATGTGTACTTTCTGTGTAGAACAATAATGTTTATTAGACATTCTCAGCGAAAACGTCTTGCCAAAGTGATTGCCTATGGCAATTAGTTGCTTAAGCAAAACATTTTCTCCTCACTTGTCCAATAATCTTTCCCGTTTTACCCAGAGGCTATGCTTTATCATAGTACCTCATTCTGGTATCAAATATTGCGAAGTGGCATGTATACATGGAAACATATCTATGGTCAGAGAAAAATAACATTGACTACAACATGTCTGCAATTGACACATGACCAGTACAACTGGGGTTAGGGTTGTGACATGTAATGGTATTAAATTAATTTAACTACCTGTATCTCATAATTTTACAATTGCCAGACAGATTTAGTGATGGGGCATTGTATTCATGACACCACAACTGGTAACAGATAGATATGTCTAGTAGTAAGGTGTGGTATTGGTGATGTTACACATGCTACCAGCTAGCGATGTAGTTTTACAATGTTGTATTTATGGTAGTACAGCTGACAGCAAGCAAGGTCATCGAATGCTAATGTATTTCAATACTCACATAAACCTGTGATCCACAGTTTTTTATCATTTACCACAGCTGATAGACTTAGTAATAAATCATATGTCTGCATTACTCAACTCAAACAATGGTGACAGGTTATATAAAGTTTTAAATATGGAGCTATACCAGTCCCTCTTAGAATGGAGTAAAATAAAAAAAAATACCCAACATTAACATGCCACCAACTGCGTTTTGTTTATTACCAAATAAATTGTAACATATTTTGTCAGATTGCTTAGTTGCACAGATCAGTACTAATTTGTGTTTATTAGCAGACCAAAGTCATGCAATTCCGAACATTTCATCTTATTATTGTAGGGACCATCATCTGCTGAGCTTCTCAGCTGAACCTGCAATTCCATGTGTTTTTTCCTGTTTTTGTTGAAATGACCCTCTGCCTAATACTGCCATGCATTCACATTTTCAGCAACTCTGTACAATGCCAAACCAATATATTGCGCTATTCCTTGTACACGTTTTATTATCAGTTTTTTTTTCTTCTTTTTTTTTTTATAACAGTGAAGAAAATACCGGGGTTTCTCGATAAGGACATGCAGAAGTTCGAACGAGTTGAGATGCCAAATGCAGATTGTGCAGTCTTTACAATGCATGGAGCCGATGATACAATTCAAGGTACACTTCAATTGTGCTTCTCAAGCCAGGGTTGACTTGCTGTTTGTAATCACATACACACATTATTACATAACCATGATAAATCAATCATGACAGTAAAAACATAGTGCCAATAGTAGAAGTACACTCAACAACGATACAATAATCAGCTGATCATAATCTGGGTATCAGCGTCCTATTTATTTATTTCATGGCCTGAATGTCTGACTGACTGGCCCACAGAAGATGCCCTTACATCACTCAAATGCAACATTGGTGTGCCATAACTTGAAAACTGAGAGCCTAATTTTGATAAAGTTGACTTACAAGATCCCAAAATAGACAACGTCCTTGATCATATATTTTTTGCGGCAGCTACCTACCTGTAAATGCAAGTTATTTTGGCCTGCTTCCATATCAGATAGCATACATCAATATATGTCTATACACCACTTAATTTTGTCAGGAATCTTTAAAATGCCAAGGTTAACTTTCCTCTTATACTGTACATCATACTTTGATAAGGCTCGATAATTGGGCAGACAGGTATGATAACATGATGCGACAAACACATATTCATGAATGTAGGCCTTTAAAGTTCCTCTACTTTAGTTACTCTACCTTACCAAAAAATGCACACACACAAATATATATATATATATATATATATATATATATATATATATATATATATATATATATATATATATATATATATATATATATATATATATATATATATATATATATATATATATATAAAACCAAGGGACTGTACCTGTTCCATGCTCAGGTATCCCAGAGTGAAGAATCATATTCACTGTTTGTAATGTCTGGGTTCATTAATGCAGTCTCAGGGTCAGCATGTTAAATGAAATGACAGGATCTGCTTTTACCAAGACATAAGCCAATATGTCCTTTTGACCTTTTAAGGTCGCTCCAATTCAAAATTAGCAACACCAAAAGAAACTGTATAGGCATTTCGCTGCTAGTTTTTTTATTACAAGCAAGGGCAGCCTATGGTCCTCCATTACATAGAAAACAGCCACAATGCCAATGTGACCTTCTGACTTGCCTCACCTTTGAAATTAAAACATCCAATGAAAAATCTGAGGTACTACCATATTAACGTTTAATGGTAACCGTCGGTCTAAGATCAACCAGTAACAATAAATAATACAATTTTTCAGATATGCCGTTTTTCCACATGTATGGATGCCAACATATGCTGTTTTTCCATATGTATGAATGCCAACATGTTATATACCTTTACCATTTCGGGCCTACGTTTTGCTCCTAACTCACTTGGCTGTCAAGTTAGGAGAACAAAAGTGTGGCAGGCATCCCAAGTCTCTTTCTATCTTTGGTGCAAGTGGTAAATTATGGGTTGTAAGTGAATAAGCCTATATTGTTTGGAATAACTGAAATTTGTAGTTCATGACAAATTTAGTTTAAAAGCGGAGAGGACTAGTTTTAAATCAGCAGTTGCCTTAAATTGGTAACCTCATGTCCCAAGTCAGTTATGTAAATTAGTTCTTTACGGGGAAAGATGAATGTTTATTGTATTTGTGTCTTTTTGCCCAGAACTACTTTCCGGTAGTCATTACCCTATTCCACAGTCCAAACTCTTTACTCTCTTGTTTATGTTTTTGTGACAACCGAAGTTCTGCTTTTTGTAGTATTTAACTTTGCTGCCATTGTTTGGTAGAGTTTATGAATATAGGTAATATTTTAAAGTATTTCCCAATTTGCTACCCATCAGGAAAAAAAACTGCAGCACCATTAATTAAACAATTTAGTGGTGATTGAGTCAATGTATATCCCAACTAATGTGAAGAGAATCTAACATGCAGTTTGGGAGAACTCAAAAATGTAAAAACCTTGCACATATTTAAAACAAATGCAAAACAATTGCAGCACCATCAGAATGTAAAATGTACTTAAATTTCCACTGCAAGAGGTTTTACATTTTCATGACTCTGTTTGCCACGAAAAAATAATAAGCAATTAATCAAAATACATCTTGAAAAGAACAAATCTATATTTGTATTGTTAGTATAGCATAGAAATATTGTTGTAGACGCATAAAAAGGACTTTTCAACAATATGGTTGATGCATTTTCAAACACAGCTAGCTTACGTACTGCTTCTACACCCCACATGTAGAATTTTATAATGCTTTGGTGAACAGGTGTGCAGTGTAAAGGTGCCAGTATGGTTTGGTCTAGGACTGTTGGGACGAAAAAAAAAACAACACAGAATGACTTGTATTTTTCATATGATAGAAACACCTAAAACCAGTCGTTACTAAATATTGTTTCAATAAAAGTAAAGAGACAATCAATAGACAACTATGGCAAGTTTTAGCAGGACGCCGCAGGTGTATATTATTTTGGTATGGTAATTTCCCACCATGCATGAGCAGCCATCAGCGCTGCCCACTTGCCCTAACAAGGACAAAGTCATATGACTATGAGGATAAAAAAATGGCGACAAGATTAAACAGCTATTTTTGTTTCGCTATGACAATGGTTGACTGACATTATTGGGGATCTAGGGGTATTTGGCCCGATGTAGTTTACCTGAATGGAGCATAAACAATGAGAGAGCAGTTGACTGACTTGAAAAGGTTTCATCATGCCAGCTTCCAATATTGCCAACCCAGAACGGGATTAAACATCTTGCTTCCCTGACCAATGTTTCTTCGTGCATTTAATGTATAACTAGCTTTTGTGAGTTATCTACCCGATGGTGTTCACTGTGGTATATCTGTAATTTCAGGTCCTTTGGCTTATATTTCATTGCATGCATATAATGCTTAGTTCAGATCAAATGATCGCAGTATTCAACCTACCGTTGTGCACAAAATACATAAAGACAGCTCTAAGCACTAGAAAGTGATACTCGGTCCTTTGTGACAGAGATCAGTTTCACCTCGACCTCACCGTAGGAAGGAGCACACTCCACAGGTATGGCTCTGTCTTTATCCTGGCTGCCCAAAGAGTCCTTGGCCATGCCATTGGGCTGGTGACCTACTGTCTCAAACAAAACGTCTGTCGAACGTGCTGTTATCTTGGCAGACTGAATTTTTCGGAACTGTGATTACTCCTTGTCATCTTATGCACAGGTTGGACTCTAGCTTTCTGAAACACTGTATAGCCAGATACTTAACTGGTGGTCTCGATAAGGACTCTGTACATTGATCCTATGTAATGAGAACTGAGTGAGTGAGTAAATTGGATAACCCTACCGTCCAAGTAAACAATGCAAAACAAAGTGTCAAACCACACGTAGTCCCATTTGTTGGCTGCCATTTTGATACAAGCTGTTGTTAGGGTCAAGGGCAGCATACTACACTTATGTTCTCTCTTTGATCTGGGGTAGCAGCTTGCAAAATCACAAGCGTAAAACCAACAATGTGGCTTGTTTCACAACATTTTATATGAAAACGTTTATAGAAGAAAACAACGTCTCTCAGTAAGAATACCTCATAGTTAAAGGTTCTTATTAGCCCCACTGATTCTAACAATTTTGATCAGAGCGAATGATCATTTTTACGTGATAGCCTATGCTGTGCAAAAACAGAGCCATGCCCACAAAAGCAATTTTCTGGGAGGTTAATTTGCAAAACATCAATCAAATTCTAAAAATGATGTGATCAAAAAATTGCATTAATGCATCATCTACAAATAAACAGGCTATGCAAGATAAATGTCTAATTTAGGGAACACTGTTTGGATCTGGCTTATTTGCTGATCCTTCTATAAGTTTTGGGGTCCCCTATACAGAAAAAGTGTACAACACTGTGGTACCAACTTCAAAAGTCAATTATTTTATCCCAAGACAAAAATCCGTTTCCTTCAAAGGGTTTTATACCACCTTGCCAGACAGTCGCATGTCTTAAAATTGAATAGTCAGTGAATGTACTGAATTACACTTGTGACTTTATACCAGCTCATAACACAATACACTTCTAAAATAATTTCTAAATTCATTCGAAATTTTGTGATAACCAATCTAGACACCCATACAGAAATATATATTTAAATGGGTAATACGATCAAATTAGGTGACGTTTACAGGGTCAAAGTCGGCAGAGTCAATGTACGCATCAAACCATCCTGACACCTTAAATTAATAACGTTATAAAGACCTGTGTCTCTGGGTTTTCACATAAAACTGTTAAGCACACCTGTTTCAAACTTGGCTTGAATGTAGGCTTACAAAGAACAGGTTGTATTTTACAGCTGTTTATAAGAGCACTTCATGTACATATAACACTTGGTATCTCTATTTATTTCAGTCCAACCAGGATTACAAGTGTGGCCAGAAGAATATGAGAAATTGTTTGGCCTTGATGCTAAAACACAATTGGACAACAAGGTGAAAGTAAGAAAGGTGATTGACACATTAAAGCAGCATTATAAAGAGACCAAGGGGCTTCTTTATATTTCACCCTATATGAAAAATGACATCATGAAGAAGAAACACAAAAAAAGGAAAGGTGTCATATGCGATATCTTAGCTATCACTTCAACTGACATGCCTTTGCTACTCAGCATTTGTTTTGCAGACAATGACGTGACTGAGTATTCAAAAAGCGTAGTGCCTTGTTTGGATCAATGCCTCAGCTGTACAAAATCAGAGAAAAGTGAAGGCGCATTTTATGTAAATCATTATATCATTACTTACAAGACTCTGGAGAATTGTAATTGGTTTCTAGAAATAATATCTGAGGTGCAAGAGAACAAGAAGTACCCTCAATCTTACTTAAAAATGGGGGAAGAGAAATGCAAGTCCATGGCGTGTTCCCTCTACACAAGCCTTGCATCATTCGTTCCTAGCACCTTTGTTTCAGACAAGAAATGCATGGATTATGTTCAGACAATGAATCTTCTGACGGTAGAACAGCTCAACACCTTAAGGACATGTCAAGCTGACACGGCAAAAGTAATTTTACTGAAAGCATTGGCAGGTACTGGCAAGACTGTAGTTGCAGTGGAATACATGAAATGGATTCGTAGTTTGGGTTTTGACGCGGGAGATATTCTGTATGTGGCATATAGCAAGGTTCTGGCTAAAGAAATCAGGTATGTGTCATGTTTTGAAATACAAATCCTCTATATTCATGCAAAACATATACTAATCAACTTCTTACGTTTAAAGAAGAATCCATATATATATATATATATATATATATATATATATGTATTGTTAGAATGTTGAACCCACATACCTTACTGCTAAAGCAGGCCCAACTATATACCAAAATAAATTATACACATCCCAATGTAGCCTTGAACAAAACACAAAGACATGAACTGTTGTATATGTTTACATATCAATCAGACACTTACAAGATATTTACAGTTTAATGATCAGGCAGCACACCTGCCAGGCAGGGTTGTCTGTCTTTATCTCTTGGGCCTCACGTTGTGTGCCATCAATCCCTCTGTGCTGCAACTCAAATTCAAGCACAGTGTCAGGTTCTGGGAAAAAATATCTAAACTTTAGTCTGATTAATTTATCATACAAAAGGAAATCCACATAAACTGGCAAAGATTTTATTTCTGAACTTGTATTAATTACAGACAGGGTCATTTCTTTTTCGCTGCTTCAAACACTTTTTTTTTTTGGTGACCTAACATAAAGTACAGACCATGACTTTTGGTCTGCATTGCTTGCACCGTTTTTCTTATTTGAACCAGTGAGACCTATGCTAGTTTTGCCTGTATGAAACTTCATGTGCTCGCATTGGGCGAAGTGTGGTCAGTAGAAAAATGGCATTGGCTGGCAATGCACAGATTCACTGTAGGGTTCAAATGGCACAATGCTATGTGATCCCATCAGATGCCATTGACTAAATGCATGTGGCTACATTAAACATGAACATACTCAACATGCTCGCCAGCTGATTTGCATGAAATTGACCATCCCCCACATTCATGGTCTTGCTACTAAGCAACACTGGTCACACAACAGAGGCAGGTGCACACAGGCATGCTCCCAGTCATGATTTTCCGCTTGTGCAAATATTTCTTCTGGCCTTAAATCATGAATTCCATTCATGTCTTGTTCTGTCATACAGGTTTGTTTCATTCAAACATTTCAATAAAATTAAAACAACAAAATCTTGCTACGTGACACATCAAAGACTACAATCAACAACAGATTGTGTTTACTCAACTCTTCACTGCATGGTGACTAACCTATGTATTTTTCTTGCTTTTCATGAGGGATTTTCACTCTTGCTGTATCTGTGTCAAGATTTGTTCGATCAAAGTCTTTTTGTGAAAAGATGTGAAAACTTAGCACATTGGTCCCAAAATCATTGCATGAGTACACCTTGTTCACTCCCAACATTGCGGACATGAGACTTGCACATGGGGAACGGTATATCGGGAATCACAAGTTTGAATGGAGAGTCACTGGCACATGATGAAATCCACCCAATGAGGAGTCTGGAAATGTTCTAAGCGCATTAGTGATGAGGTAAAATGACGTCTCCATTCCCATTGTAACTGTATTGTAACTTTAACAATCAGATCCAGGTGCTCACATGACCCGTTTCTGCAATGTGGGTGCACAAACAGATGCAGGTACATTAACTCTTTAGCTTCCTGTTTAAGCTAAGGGTCATAGTGAATCATGATAATAAATAATATCGTCAAATCTTCCAACTTATTAATTTTAACTAATTTCAGTCCATACATTTGTAACCATCAAATTTCCAGGAATTATACATAATCTACACATATAACACTAGAACTGATTTATTGACTAATTTCTTTGGAATCAATTAAAATGATTATGCTTGCAAGAATTAATAATGGTCAGCATTTCATGGTAAAAGTACAGCATAGACCTCTGACCTTAGTCACCAGCTACAGCGTGAATGATAATTTTGCATGTGCTTGTATGCACATTAATGCATACACGCTTTGTCGCAGAAAATGGCCTATTACATCAGTTTCTCACAACGAACAATCCTTGGAATGACCCGATGCTGGGACAGCTGGGTAGGCGTTTGTGCAATGGATGCATAAGTATCAAAAACAAAAATGGAGATAATTTCTTTATTTCTCAGATTGGTATTACAAAATATTACCTATACACTACAGATCCCTTAGGGGACTCATAACTGTGGAAGTAAACGAAAATAACACTGTAACAAGCATCAGATAGAAAAGGTTAGCAAGAAGATCCAGAAAACAACTTGTACATTAAAGCTGCTAGATGCCTTTAAGCACAAGCAGTTGTGCCTCAACATATGGCAGGTTCCTCAAATAGAAGTCAGAGAAGTATTGTGCCACCTATGCCTACATGTTGCTACAATGTCGCCAAACAAAACCTGGATCAATGCATCACAGAAAGGCCCAATGGCTCTCACCACTTCTGATCTGATTTTGGTGCAGTTGCTTAACCTCCAGCATTTTGTCTGCCACAACACAGGCCAACTTAAATTCGTTTGTGACCCAGTTAGAGATTGTATTTGCACAGATTCCAGGCAGATATGCTGAAATCTGCACTAACTTTCTTAAAGAGACCACCTTTCCTGATGACATCTGTGTCCTTAATTTGGAAAAAGCTAAAGTTTATAGTTAATTTAAAATATTTTAGAGGCTGAGAAAATGTTTAAGACCTCTAGTTGCCTTAAATGGGTGACTGCCTGTCACAAGTTAAGAGTATAATTTATTTCTTCTAATCCATACTGGCAGAAGCATGTAGATGTTTTGGTAATTCTTAAATCTCTGCCTGCCTTTTGTTGTATTTAACTTAACTCTCATTGTTGGGTTGAAATTAATTAATGTGCTGTATATTTTGTAACTATAATAAATAGAACTTTGGTGCTCTAACTGGACAAAGTGGTCTATCAGGATCTTATTGATCCTATTGAGAAGACAGAGTCCTGATAGAAAAGCATGCAAAGGCAGTGATTATGCCAATCAGGAGAATGCATTTACCCATGAATAAAGAGTTAAGTTTCAGGAACACATCTGTGTGGTCCTCATACCACCCTAACCTGGAAAAATAAAGACCATGTTTCACTTCCTTAAGTCCTTGAAACGTACATAACCAAAAAGACCAATAACCTCACCAAAGCATGTCTATCGTATTTGGTTCAAAAAGTGGGGATTGAAGGCCAGGGAGAACCACCAACAGGCCCCATTGCCGTCAGACATGGCACATGACTCGTCTGTAAGGTTAAGAGACAGAGCCATGCTCCAGCCAACATTTGATTTTGATGTCAGCATGACCTAATTTGAGCAAATGGCAGCCTAATTAAATGCTCGTTAGGGCTCATTACCACAATATCTCCAGAATACTCCAATGTACTTTGCTCAAATTTAGCAGTATGTTTATCTAGCATGTCAAGATAAACTGATTAGATTTTGGTGTCACCGTGACCCAATTTGAGCAAATGGTGGGCCTTTTAGTCAATGCTTTGCATACAAGATATGTCTAGTTTCAGCTTCTGTACGCGCACATTGTGGGATACGCTTCTACGATGTTGCCAAAAAGATATACATTACTACATTTGATACGACGAGATAAAGCTTTATCTTACCTTATCTTGTCCATGTTAGCCATATTGGAACCCTACTCCCATTATGGTGATAGAACTATCAGGGACAACAATGCATTGTGCAGCAGGCAATTAGGTTATGCAGGGAGGTGCTTACACCTCCCTGGGTTATGCAGCGCACCTGACTGTGCTAATCACCTACTGGCCACGTTCATTGCTATAGTATACAGTTGTACCTGCTGTATGTGGCCACCCCTTCTGCCAAGAAAAAATGACCACATACAGCAGGTGACCTGCCACCACAGGTAAATTTTACAAAGAAATTGACTTCTATGTCCGAGCCTGGTGACCACAAAAAGCAATGCGGCTGTTCACGGCAGTGGTTGCATACAGCAGGTACCACTGTATATACATTCAGTATAATTGGCTTAATTTGGCAATAATTTATAGCATAACAAGTGCATGTATAGGGAAGAGAAGGCACTTTGGCTTCTTTCTTCTCAAGTGTCCCAGCTGATTAACACACTAAAATACTGCTGGTGTTCATATTGTTGACCAGAGATAAACAAGAAACCAGGTGTGTCATTTCATGTTGATGTGGTGTTGTGAATACACACAGTATTTAAATGTTACTGTACACATATAATTATATAATGCATGTCAAAAAATAAGTCCTCTCCGGAATTATGTGTATTCAAATTCTCAGATGTTCATAAACAACACTTATTTAGTGCTTCACTTGAAGTAACCAGTCACAAAACACTTCAAATAAATCAACTTTGTAAAACATTACAAATGTACCTTTTAAATTCAGGTTCCAATGGTAATACGTAACATACCTTTACATATACATGTGTATACTGAATCTAGCTAAATGTGAATTTACCATTGTATCTATCTGGACCTATAATTGCAGGGTTACTTAAGAATTAAACTTCCTCTCTAGTGTAATTACGGGCGCATGTTTGCAGTTTGTGTGACAGGCATTTCTGATGATGCGCGGTAGCGCATCATCAAAAAAATGCCTGTCACACAAACTGCAACCATGCGCCCGTAATTACACTAGAGAGGAAGTTTAATTCTTATATTTACATTTAACATCAATTTCTATTGACATAAGAGTAAGTATTATCATTGATAGTTGATTTAAAATCGTTTTTAGCTTGTTAATTTACAAAAAATCGCCTTTTTGTTTACTAGTGGGAGGAGCCAAGTAGGCGGGGCTACTACATCAGCCATCAGTTGTCAAGGCAACTCCTGGAACACAAAACTAGGAAAAAAATAGTTCCGAATAACACAACAACTTTATTTCAATAAAGCTTGCAAAACCGGTAAAAGAAAACATTTAGGCAAGTTTTGACGAGTAGATACGCAATTCTTGATCATCTGATACCGTCTTCCCATTATGCTTAGGCCTATGAATCAAACGCTTCGGAGGCGCTAACAATTGGGAGGTGAAAATAGTCCCAGGCCAAGCATGAGGATATTATTGCGCAGCACGTTGGTTGCACGAGATGCTCTAGTGTAACCATTGCCTCATGAACTACACTACCGTTCCTATTCATTCAATGCTAACAAAAATAACAAATGTAAATATTAAAATCTAACAACAAACAACTCTTGCATGTATGTCATTCTTGTTGATGACAGTCCATAAGGAACACCATTACTTCTTTGAAAATAACATTTGCCAATATTGAATACACATGAATGGTCATTGTCAAAAACTATTCCTCTCCGGAACAATTCATATGTGGGCTTAAATGATGGCCACAGGGAACAGGTTTACCAATTCCACGCTACAAAAGTGAAAAAGTCTGAAAAGAAACATTGACCTGCCTGCTATATTCTGTTGGATAGCTTGATTTAGTAATCTAGATATAGTTCCTGTCCATAGCAATGATCACCACCTATATGGAGTACATGATAACCATAATAAGAGCCAACTGTGCTGAATTCATTACATTTACTTCATGCTGCATTGACATAGGTTGTCATTTGGTGCCACATGAAGCATTGTTTCCTTCAAAAATGGACTTATCTTGGTATTTGAAATTATTTTTGTTCTTGTCAAAAAAAAAATCCTCTTCGGAACCAACATGCTAAAATATGGGTATAATATTACATTTCATAAATGAAAACAAGGAGTGGAGAGTCAATTTTTCTGGTGATTGCATATAGTTATCCCAGCTTTCAAATGAATGTACCTGATCTAAATTCTGACATATGATATAGCATCTACCAATCATTCTTCTTCCAATAGTTTGAAATTAGTATGTAAATTGCCTGTTAAAAGTGATTTTTGGTGAACACAATGTATCCAGTGCTAAAATCATGGGTTTGACTGGAAGATTTATGTATCGGAAGTGTAGTAGGTCGTGAAATATGTTTCTGTGTTAATATTTTTGAGTGCCTTGGTCATTAATTAGATTTATTTTAATTTTATTATAATCCGAGGTTTTATTCTATATGATAGCCCTGAAAAATAAATAGTGACGTGTTTGAGGTCTATTCGGACCACCCAATATATTGTGTCAACAGACATAAGCATATTTTGTACTCAATATGAACTTTATTTTTGACCCTCTGTGAGACACAATTTGTACCCTGATTGTAAAACAGCCCATATATATATATATATATATATATATATATATATATATATGATGTATCTATATATATATATACATTTGTATGATGTATCTATCTATACATGTATATGTATATTTACATACATACATACATACATACATATGTATGTACGCATATCACAAATACATTGCTACCATTATTATGTTTTATTATATTTTCAGTGAAATAAATCTGCCATGGTGTCATGAAAAAGCAGGAGAGCCTCTGGGTAGAGTTACCACCATATGTGATATGCTGTTGTGGCAAGAGTTACCTGCTGAATTTAAAGGGGTCAAATGGTGGATACTGGATGATGTTCAAAACTATGCCTCTGTGAAGAAAGTTCTTGGATCTTCGAGAAATCATGGTGGAGACAGCTCTCAAAATAAAGAAAGACCCATACCAAATGCCAGTACCCAAGATAAAGACAAG
Source organism: Hermodice carunculata (assembly GCA_964020975.1). Classification (NCBI taxonomy): domain Eukaryota; kingdom Metazoa; phylum Annelida; class Polychaeta; order Eunicida; family Amphinomidae; genus Hermodice; species Hermodice carunculata. The sequence goes on from OZ026628.1 coordinate 6,578,125, forward strand.
CCCATACTTAATACCAGTCTAGAAATTACAGACAAGCCTATACCACATCCTAGGCCCCAAGACAGAGACAGACCCACACCAAATGCAAGTATCCAAACTACAGACAGGTCCATGCCAAGTGCTAGTGAGGAAAACACGTCCTCTAACATAACTTGTGGTTCCATGTTAACCATGGAAGATGGCTCTGGAGATGTCATGCCAAATACCCCACTGGTCACTGAAGAGAACCCAATCCGTGCCATGCAATCATTAATCACAAAAGATCCTGTGGAAGCAGAAAACCAACAGACACTTTGTATTTTCAAGAAATCAGCACCATCACATCATTGGCTGGCAAAACTGGATTTCCTAGCCACTAATTCAAACATTGAAAAAATGTTAATACTTTGTGACCCAACGCAAGCTCTTGATAAAGATGCACAGAAAGATCAGAAATTAATTGAGAAAGTTGTTAATTTTGACACTCACTTATGCCTCAAACAAATAAGTCGAAATTCCATTGAAATCAGCAAATTCATCAGAAAACATATACCAAGCCACGTGGTGAAAAGCATCGGATATACTGGCCTGAAAACTGAGGATATTGTGGCACATAAATATAAAGGGAAAAAACCTATTAAAAATGTCATTTCATGTGACTTTAATGCCCTCAAAGACATGATGAACAAGCAGCAACACGATTTAGGCCAAATAAGGGAAGAAGATTTGGGAATTATAATTGACAGCAGCGCAGTTACAACAGAGACTATGATATCTAGGCCAGATGATACTGATACATTGATCCAATGGGGTCCCTTGGATGATTATGTAGGCATCGAGAAGCCATATATAATTGCTGTTCTAGGCAGTAAAGCACACTGGAGACAGAAAGTGGCTATAGCATCAAGAGCCAGGGTACAGTTATATTGGACAGAACTACAAGAACAAGTTTCATCCGCTGAACTGAGACAGCTATTTGGGACCAGGAACAAGTCATACATTGCATGGGCTACCACAGGTAAATGACTTTACACGGCAATGTGTGTCAATTATACAGATTAGGGCAATAGTGCTAAGTCTTTTCTGCAGTTTGAACCCATATTAAAATAGCATACCCCAATCTCCCTATGCATGGTAACCGATCCAGTCACTAACATTGCCTAAACCTATGCCTCACTTAACCACAAACTTTACACCTGATGGATTAAAAATAAAAATTCAAGGTTTTAACAGCCAAATGAATTTAACAGCTGGTCATCAGCAGGGAAGCACATTTCACAGCCTGAAATTCCTGCAAATGCTTAAACCTTCTGTGATGGTGGCTGTTTCTATTCACCTTGTATTTGGTCAAGACAAGCCAACGAATTTAAAGAATGTAAAACCCTAAAACAGTAGTAAACAACATATAAAGATTGTCACACAATAAACTTCATTAATTATGTAACACAAGTTCTAACATATAATGGCAAGACATGGATAAATTATATATGAACTACGATATGCATCAATGTATTGAGAAAATAATGAGTTCAAATTTCATCTGAACAAATGCTGTACAAGTGGGACTTTATTTTGTAAATTGTTTTTTTTTTAGAATTGATGGTTGGCCATTGTCAGCACCATGAATGTCATTGAATGGCACAATACTTAACTATTGCACTACAATCAGAATCATCATTATAAAGATCAATTTTCTAAATGACCAAATATATATATATTGAGACAAACATAAATAAATAAGTACAAAACAACCTTGGCATTAACAACATGGTATTTTGTCATATTTCCTAACACTATATACTACTAGTATAACAGCAGAAACACATGTTTCTTTGTAATTGACACTAATTACATAAGATTAAGCCACATGTTTGTACCAAAAAATAAGCATATAATTGTACTAAAAACTTGCAGGCGGGCCCAGCTGCAAATTTTCAAATACACATATGCTAAAAAAAATGCATGAAGCTAAGTGAAAGTTAAATGATGGAATTTATTGCAGAACTGTGCAACAAAAAAAAAAATAAATAAAAAAAAAATAAATAAAAAAACAAAAACAAAAACAAAAAACAAACAAAACACAAAAACAAAAATATAATAATAATAATAATAATAATAATAATAATAATAATAATAATGATAATAATAATAATAATTACAATAATAATAATATTAATAAACACACCCCTCCTCCCCCAAAATTGTCACCTTATATTAGCAACCTCATATTCAGACCGTAGCCCTCTCTGGTGGTCACACTGTACTTCTATGTGGCTGGCACACCATCAAACATTATCAGGTGCCGTCCTCTCTATTAGTTGCACTGTATTAATTTTCTTATGGCCCAACAGTAGCTCTCTCTAATGATCTTTTTACAGTCCTTTGTAATGGTCAGGTTATATAACCTCTTAAATCATCAACAGTACCCATGTCTGGTGCTTAAACTGTACTACCCATCTAAAATGGCCACATTGTACTATCTGCCAAACAACCAGACTATAGCACTCAGTAATGACTGGACAATTAGGATATGACTGTAGTCTTGTCCATTCTACATCAGTTGTCAGAGTACAGTCCAAGCGTCATGTCATATCAGTTTTCTAGGGTATCCTGTAACCCACTCGACATGTAATGTTCAGACAAGTCCTTTCCATGGAACATGTTTTGTCATCTCTCTAGGGGGCATTCAGTAACCCACTCTACTTGTTATAGTCACACATGTCCTTTCTAATGATCATAATACCTTACCTCTGCAGGGGGTATCTTGTATTCCACTCTACATGTAATGTTCAGACTGCTGTCTAATGATCAGACTGCAGTCCTTTCTAGTGATTATGCTTTGTTAGCTCTCAAGCGTGCCCTGTAGGCCACTCTAACAGTTAAAATGTGGTCTTTTCCCTGCAACCAGAGTGTAGCATGCATCTTTCTAATGGTGATGTTTTTGCCCTTTTCTAATGATAGGCCTGTATTACATCCCTCATAGTCAGACTGGTCATACATTGTATTTAATTCCCCATCAAACGTTCAGGCTCTTAGCAGTTTAGTGGTCATAATGTTGTCCATTCTAGTGGTCATAGCATAACCGTCTCTTCTGGTCAGACCACATCACCCCTTCAACTGTCAGACTGTAATTTTAATGGTCGGATTGTTTATTTCTGCTTGTCGGACTCCAGCCTTCTGATATAATTCGCCTGCAACCCTCTCTACTGTCCACACCATGCTCCTGTGGAATGGCCTTCTCTAGTGGTTACCTTGGTCAAAGAGAACTCATGTTACTGAAATAAAATTGCTTTTATTTTTGGATTCTTTGAGAAGTATAGACTCTCTTAAGGTTTAAAACAAATTCTTTTTGCAATAAAATTTGTCAAAAGCCATCACAAGGAGCTTTTTTTCTGGGGCTGGAAGAATACTCTATAAGACAGGAGTAAATATGCATTTTGTACCGTAAAAAGACGCATTGCAGAGACAGTCCCGCCCATCATACATTGTTTGGTAGGAAGGTAGTCATTTTGGTGAAGTGACAGTCAGAAACGTTGCTTAATAGAAAGATTACATGTGTGATGGAACTTTGGGACAAAACAGGACATGGGCTACATTACTGCGGCAATAAGTCTTCTGCACACATACTGAACAAGCAGTGCTTGTGTACCAGCTTAAAAATGTGTCACCATGATCTTTTACTCCATCATGGTATGGAAGCTTTATGCATGAACTTCCAGAAATATTGCTGTCAAATATTGTACATCAGGTGAATATGATTGCATATATATGTTTGTTCTATAAACTCACTTTATGTGTGTGTGTGTATGTGTGTGTGTGTGCGCATGTGTGTGTGCATGTGTGTGTTCTTTCTGCTTTTAATTGGCCAGAACTGTAAAAATAAAATCACAGTAAATAAACATTTTAATTTAGGTATGATAGGAACTGAAACCAACATAGTAAAAGTAAACATCAGTGAAATGCCTGAAATGCAAAAACACTTAAAGTTAATACAATAGCGCATTCACAGTATTTTATCTGACACAAAGTTTATATCATGGAGGGTATAGTGCAAATAGAATAAAATTCTACACATTGATCAGCTAGTTTTGTGTTAAAATAACATGAAGGCTTAAAGTTTCAATAAACTTTCAAAATGGGCAAGTATACCTTAATTGTCACCCCATGGAGGTCAATTGTGGAGTCAATCATAACCAGAGAGTTACAAGAATCCAATAAAAACACCAGGAGTTACAATTAGTTCATTTTGCATTTCAGAAACTCCAGAATTTACTTAATTTGCGTAATTCAGACATATACACCCACTATGAGCCCAATTTTAATCTTCTTCATCAATCCTATATAAATCTGCTCAAGCTATTAGAAAAAATAAAAATCCACTTTCAATCTCGAGCAAAATAATTCAGCCCACAGATTCCATTTTCAAGCCCAAGAGAATCCTGCACCGAATGGCTAAGATAGTGCATATTACATCTCTGATAAGCCGTGCATCCTGAGGTCCTCAAAAGGGTAAAGGTGTTGCAGTTCACCCATTTATGCCTTCCTTCCTCTTCCACAGTCTTTTCAAAATGCTCAACACAAGGTTACCAGGCAACATTCTTCAGGTAAAATTTATGATGTCTAGAGCTCTCTTAATTTTACAAAATGCTGATCCTGTGAAAAACTGTGAGCTATTGAGCACAAGAGTTGCAGGGCGGAGACCAAGGGGACACCCACAGTAGCAGACACAGTAATCCACAGGTCAACTTGTCAAAGAGTTAGACTGGTTTGTAAAACAACTACACCAAAAGTACTGATAGATCAAATGTCAACTTGCTAAAAGGCATCCATTTCATTGATTCATTGCCAAATGTCAAAATAAGCTGGAGCAAACTCTACAAAAGTTACCCCTTGACCTCTGCACATTGAAAACAGACTTTTGGCAAAATGTACAAACTGCTAATACAGGAATACACAGAGTCACTAAACTGAGGCAAAACACAGTGCTCAACCCATTAATTTGTGCTGTAGAGACAGTGAACAATCCACTAATGTGTGCTATGGAGACAGTGCATGATCCATTAATTTGTGCTGTTAAGACAGTGCACAATTCATTAATGTGTAGTGTGGAGACAGTGCACAACCCATCAATTTGTGCTGTAGAGACAGTGCACAATATATTAGTATGTGCTGTTGCAACAGTGAACAGCCCATATATTTGTGCTGTAGAGAGTGCATAATCCATTTATTTGTGCTTTGGAGACAGTGCACAACCCATTAATTTGTGCTGTTGAGACAGTGCAGAACCCATTAATTTGTGCTGTAGAGACTGTGCACAGTCCATTAATATATGCTGTGGAGACAGTGCACTATCCATTAATTTGTGCTGTTGAGACACCAAACAATCCATTAATTTGTGCTGTGGAAACAGTGCACGATCCATAAATTTGTGCTGTTCAGACAGCAATCGATCCATTTATTCGTGCAGTAGAGACAGTGCACAATCCATTAATTTGTGCTGTAGAGACAGTACACAATCCATTAATTCATGCTGTAGAGACAGTAAACAATCCATTAATTGGTGCTATGGAGACAGTGCACAAGCCATCAATTTGTACTGTAGAGACAGTGCACAACCCATTAATTTGTGCTGTATAGACAGTGCAGAACCCATTAATTTGTGCTGTAGAGACTGTGCACAACCCATTAATTTGTGCTGTTGAGACAGTGCACAATCCATTAATATGTGCTGTAGAGACAGTGCACAACCCATGAATTCATTCTGTGGAGACAGTGAACAACCCATTAATTTGTGCTGTAGAGACAGTGCACAATCCATAAATTTGTGCAGTGGAGACAATACACAATCCAATAACTTGTGCTGTGGAGGCAATGTACATTCCATTGATTTGTTCTGCAGAGACAATGCATAATCCAGTTGTGCTTTAGAGACCAGTTGTGGCAGATGATAACAGATACACAAAGATGTGGAGCTGCACTAATGGCCCTTTGTGTCTCGGAATTTAGGCCACAACTATCATAATGTAAATGTCCACTATAAGCAACACGCTGTGACTTACATTCAGTGTCATCTGTAATTCAATGTGCTCTGGTAAAAGGTGCTATCTGGTTATTGTTTGCAATGTATTCATATTGATTTTGGTCATTGTGCAGATAATTTGGATGTTGTTCTATTCAAAGATGTATTACCAAGTAATGTACAAGTTGTTTCACTTCAAATGTCCAGAACGAATCCAAACTAACATTGTTTCCTAACATTTACGTTTGCTGTGTATTTACTTAATCACTTAAACAACCAAACATGTACCAAATTAAACAATATTCCCTAACATTTACTTTCCTGGATCGCTTCACATACTCTCTCTCACTTCAAATGTTTGACACTTACCAAAAGCTTACAATATTTTCAAACAATTATTTTACTAGAACTCTTCCACTTAGACTGCCAGCCACTTACAGAAACTAACAAAAAATATCCTTACTTCCCTCATCATTTCATGTTAGAAATTAGTGTTAAATTTTAGTAAGTGATCATCAAATTAAGAATTAATTCTGATACAGCATTAAATGTTAGAAATTGATGTTAGATATGAGTAAGTGATGGTCAAATTATGGATTAATTTTGATAGCTCCAACCTTGGAATAGCCCCTCCCCCCCACAGCTCATAAAATGTGAACAGTTAGTGCTAGATAGAGTGAAGGAAACCCACAAAATGGGGGGGGGGGTAGTTTTTTTGACATAGGATGTGATGGGTATGGGTAGACAGACATGTACGGGTCATCCAGATTCTATCAAAGAATAAATACCCGTCAGAAAGGTAAAAGTCACATCATGTTATCAAGCTCAAAGTGCAAAGAGAGGCTGAGTGAAATGTTGATAAATAATCTTAGTCTGATTTTAGATGGTGGTGGTGGTGCGGGGGGGGGGGGTGTTGCTTCACCGGATGTTGACACGAAAAACTCATTGCAGGTCTGCAGCTTTGGTGTCTTTGCTAACCCTTCTGGTATCAGAGTAGCCATAAAATAATACAAATTTACTTAAACCACCATTGAAACTAATTGAACATCAACCTTGTTCCTCAAAGTTTGAAACTTATTTAATATAAACAGAAACTTAAAAAACCTAAATCTGTAAGCCCATGTACTGTTTGGACACTATAAAATCCAATATTTTAAGAGCAAAGTTCCTGTTCCATACCATTCACTGAAATACTCCATAGTTCTAAATCATTATAGCAACTTAATTTGGGAAAGGAACAAACCATATTCAAATAATTTGAAATTTAGAAGAACGTTTTAGGCTTTATAAACTTTCATTAAATGGGGTCATCAGGGGGGAACCAGCACAAGACTTGTTTCAGTGCCATTAATCCCCAGACAAGTCAATCTACTAACTGACGGCACCATGTTTGCATTTCCAATACAAACATCCCGAGCTGATGTGTTACGGAATAAAGTGAACATGATGTTCCATTGTAGATAAGCCTACTTAAAAATGTAGCCTTCATTACATAAATATCATGAAGCTACTTTTATACAACATATAAGTTTACACCTAATATGTATAATTCGGCCTACCAAAACGGAATCATTGAACCAATTAGGTGTAGTAAACCCCACACTGACCTACAACGCTTGGTCTTAGAAGAGACTCCACTAGGCCTACCTGATGGAGTGATTTTAAGAAAGTAAAATATAAATTAAAATGTAGGGGCGAGTGGTGATGACAAACAAGTAATTTTTAATGGGGCCTTAGAGAGGTGGCAAATGTCCACAGGCACATTTTATATGGGGAGTTTAGCTTTCACAATAAACCCAAGAAAACCCAATAATCATATATCCTGTCTACAGAAGACTATCAGGATGTTCTCTGTTTATAACTGTCTGCTAACTGAAGACTGTGAAATCTTTGTAAAAATTATGCCTCCCTCGACATTCAAATATTATTGCCCCCCCCCCCCTTCCCAATACAACAATTGCAGATATCATGTTACATGGTGACTGTTTTGACTGACCTAGGGTACTTAAGATATACATATAGTTATGTTTTTCAGAGGTGTCCACAAAAAAAGGCAATAAAGCACAATAAACTAAAAATAAGTCTAACAAAGTAGAGAAAATTTAAAGGTACATAAGGTGAAGAATTGTGTTTTGTCATTGTCATTTGTGTCACTTGTATTGTGTTCATGCAGCAATTGTGCAAAGTGAATGTAAAATTTTCCAAACTTTTTGGGTTAGACATCAATTCAACTTTTTTTTATTTTTTATTCAAACTTTGACATTGTTGTGGCAAAATAAACCATAAAAGTTAATACAAAAATGCAGGGCTCACTTTTTTAAAATTTCACTTTGTTTGGTTTCAAGGACTGTTGGATGTTGGAAGGTTGGCACCCCTTAAAATGCTCAAAACTACCATAGCTTAACATGAAAAGTTTAAATAGTTTGTACATCAGTACATGTTTATTACAGTGTTGAGTAAAAAATAAAAAGTCAATAGGTGCACTATACAAATTTGACAGGTTTTACCACTCAGGGCAAATAAATTAATAATACTAGTTTTGAATTTTCTATTTAAAGAGATTTCAGAATACATTGGAAATTCATTAATACGGACCTCATTAATCCGTATGACTCATTAATCTGAACACTTTCCCTGGAACAGAATTGTTCATTACAAGCAATGGTGATTCAGTAATCCAGATGCTTCATTAATCTGAACAGTGATCTGGGGTACAAAGGTGTTTGGATTAACTAGGTTCCACTGGATATGCACATCTGTTGTGCTTGAGCAGTAGTACTTAAGCTCTAGCCCCAAAACACTCTGTAACAGAAAATTTGTGACAACCAATTATAATATAATACAAATGAAACCAGTTACAGACACATGGCGAAAGATGACACGGGAACCCTCTTTAATGGTCACTTCTGTTGCAACTTTCTAACATTTAGATTAAAGCCCTCCCTAACCACCAAACTGTAGAGCCACTCTAATATGGAGACTGTCACCTCTCCAATGGTGGTACTGCGTTCTCTGTAAAGTGTGATTGCCTTGTAATATGTCTGTAATGCTGTGACTATAGCACCCTCTAGTGGTCAGACTGTCACCTCTCCAATGGTAATATTGTATTCGCTGTAAAGTATGGTTGTATTAAATTATGTCTGTAATGCTTTGACTGTAGCACCCTCTAGTGGTCAGACTGTCACCTCTCCAACGGTGATACTGTATTTTCTGTAAAGTATGCTTGTATTGAATTATATCTGTAATGTTGTGACTGTAGCACCTTTTTGTGGTCAGACCAGATACTGTAAAAAAATACCACCAAATAAGCCAACCAAGTGCAGGTGCAATCCATTCAACATTCAGCAAAAGCTATCCCCCAGATGGATAAACTTTGATAAGAGTCATTTTTTGCCTGTATGATTGTTTAAAATTTGGGCACACTATGTGCCCAGACATCATCAGTGTTTTTGTTCTTTCATGTTCACATAAAATTATTGTTTCTTATTTAATATGTAATATGGATGCAGTCGGTATTATATTTTACTGTTCCTTACATTTGTTCACAAGTTTTGTACATATTTCTTACAAAATTCATACATTTTGTTAAATTGTTTCACAATTTTTTACAGATTCCCTGTATTTCCTTGCACAATCCTACATATCTAACACGCACGAATATGTAAGGAACGGGCTCATTTACTTACATTGACAATTTCTCATAAATTTCTTCTTGTTTCCTCACATTTTTTGGACCAGGGTATGGACTGTGTTATTGTCTCATCACATGTGTCTACCTGAAAAGAAAAAAAATGGCATAGGCCTACTTTTTAGATGTGATATCTATTATTACCAGTGAGTGCTGCAACAAGAACAAGTATATATATACACATATATATATATATATATATGTGTGTGTGTGTGTGTGTGTGTGTGTGTGTGTGTGTGTGTGTGTGTGTGTGAATATATTCTTTATGTTGTGAGCGATGGTAATCTATCTCCGACAGCCAACTACATATTTGTGAAGAGCCATTGGCACCTGCCTGTCTTTCCTGGCCATAAATAGGTCTCTAGCAGGCGGTTACTTGACTGTGTGTGCACATTGCTGTGACATGTACTAAAATCTTGGATGTTTCATGCAGAAACATGAAGAGCACCTTAGTACACCAATCACAAGGCAAAGTACATGTCTGTACCATCACACATTCACAGAATACCGGAAATTAAAACAATGGCCCAATCCCAAAATGAAAATAATTTGGTTTGACAGTGAGTGTTGATGGCCAGCTTTAGGCACTGAAAAAAAAATACTGGCTTACTTTATTAAGAACTTACTGATCTTGATCCTGGTCACAAATCTGCTATAGGTGAGAATATGTCATAAGGTACACAGTCAGAGCCCGGTCTATGTTCATCCTTCCAGTCTGTTGAAGGTAACCTGCTGAGTAAGGTACAAATTTAAGTGAGACCTGAAACCGCAGAGGACTTGTAATCAGGGATAGAGAAATGCAGGGCACATCTAATATAGGGCTACAAAAAGGCCTTGGCTGGGAATGGGAAGGGGCAAATAATCACACTAAGGTGTGGTCTCAAGACCCAACCAGCCAACTAAGCAGTGCTGAAGTCCAGACTTCTCCTGGAATAGTTGTGAGATGTGCCCAGAAAAAGAGGCAAGACTCAAACTCTATGCTTTTCACATTCTTTGCTCTTTTTCTTGGACTAGGTAGTAGGTGCACAAAAATGCAGAGGCTTCATGGCCCTGGCAAAGTTTTGATGAGAGAGACTGGCTGTGATTTTCAGAATATCCTGAGTGACACACAGCCTCAACAGACTGTTTGACATATTTGCAGGAATTGTTTTCTCTTCCAGTAGGTTCTGCCTGTGAATTACATGCATTCATTGGAAGTGTGGAGAAATAAAGGCCTACAAATACTTGTAACCTGTATCTCATGCATAATATATACAAAACAAAGTTAGCTGGGATGTTAAGAATTGTGCTTGGGCCAGACTGTGGCAGCCAGCGGCAGAGAGCGATAGTCTATGGCAAAAATCATCTGACAGTAAAAGTGTATTGATAGGCATAAATGATTGAGACTCTCTGCTGCTGGCTAATGCCACCTACCACTCAGTAACACTGTGTGTGGCTGAGCTCCAAAGGGGTCAATTGGATTTCAGTGGCAGTCAGCTTTAGTTAGTGGCAATGCCACTGGCGGCCAGTCATCTGGCCAAGCACAGTATCTGTCACTGAAAGAAGATTGTATTAGTGATATATAGACATACAGACAAGCTTTGAGGCCTCATATCGTAACTTCTTTTACAGTGTCAGTATATAGCAGCTGTGTACTGGATGTATTGCAATATTGTGAAAACTGTTGTATATAAAGCTTTGCTTTCAAACAGATGTTCTCTGTGTGTACCTTCACCAAATCAATGAGGAAGATGATGATTCTGTGACCATGAATCCTGTGACCTGTAGGGCAGGCAAATTTTGTATTTAGTGGAATTCAATGGGTTTTTCTGACCCATCAAATCTGACTAATTGGCTTATATCTTGGTAATGGTGAATCTCAAGTCATTGGTTACTGGGAAAGAACTTGAGTGACGGAAAAGATCAATCTGACATATTGGCTTACATGTTGATAAAATCAAACATTTGATCATGATGAATTATTGTTGAGCACTAATACAGTATATATATATATATATATATATATATATATAGTGATACCTGCTGTATGTGGCCACCCCTTCTGCAAAGAAAAGTGACCACATACAGCAGGTGACCTGTCACCACAACTAAATTTTATAAAGGAATTGATTCCTATGTCTGAGCCTAGTGACCACAAATAGCAATGCCGCTGCTCACAGCAGGTGGTTGCATATAGCAACTTGTAACTTAAGTTCAGTCTCAATAATAAAACACTCTTTATGTTTTCATTGAGCACAAAGACCATACCACTAGGGGACATACACACTCAACCGTGTTGGTACCCGCACATCTCCACAGCAAAAACTAGGAGGATCAATACACATCTTAAATATGCCATATTCCGGCAGGTCATATAATAACGCTATACTGATACCACTCTTAGTCTCAGAAAATGTAAGAGAAATTAATTCACCAAAAGCACTGGTTTACCATGGTGCACACTCTCTCTCTCTCTCTCTCTCTCTCTCTCTCTCTCTCTCTCTCTCTCTCCTCTCTCTCTCTCTCTCTCTCTCTCTCTCTCTCTCTCTCTCTCTCTCTCTCTCTCTCTCTCTCTCTCTCTCTCTCTCTCTCTCTCTCTCTCTCTCTCTCTCTCTCTCTCTCTCTCTCTCTCTCTCTCTCTCTCTCTCTCTCTCTCTCTCTCTCTCTCTCTCATGTACATGTGCAGCAGTCCAGCACGAAATCATGATCCTTTCTATGGTATACATCACGAACAAAATGTGGCTTGAGTGAAGCTACCCATATATATATGTATAGATGAACACACACTCACACACACACACACACACACACACACACACACACACACACACACACATATATATATATATATATATATATATATATATCCAGATAATGTAAACCAATTAAATTTTTGTGTTATAAGCAAACATCTGAGTTTTCCTGTTAGCTGAGTCTTGTGCACCTGTGAGGCGGATACTGGTTAATTGTCCATCATTTTATATTTACGGTTGATATTTTGTACTCTTTTCTCCAAAACTGTCCCCACATGTACAGAATCTGCTAACGTCTGCACGTCATCAAGTCATCCCTCAAATTGTATTGAAATTGGGTGGAAATATACCTTGTGAAAGAGTAAAACAAAGTTATAAACTGTGTTGTTTAGCTGCAGGTCCATGATGTTGAACTTTTATTTTTCAATTCCAGTATTTATCGGTTAATACTTACATTACCATTGATTACTATGTAATAAATACTAAGTTAATGGAGATTGTGATGGTAATTTCTATTTTGGGCTCCTCAAAAACTCAGCTAGATTCACCTCAAACTTACTGGGAATGTGCCTGAGGTGGGTCTCAACTCAGATTGCTTTAAGAGCCTAGTAGAGTGCTTGTCAGCTGGCCTTTTCACCACATGGCAAAAGGACCTCGTCATGGCTGCTGGACAGGGCAGGTGGCAGGGCAAGGAACCTAGCCAGGGAGTTGTCAAGTGTTGACTACACTCTTAGTGCCTGCTGTGTACTGAACCATTGTACTAGTATATAAGAGATGAACATAGAAAATATCCCTAAATTTCTGTGATCAATAGACCATATTGGCTTTACATTACAACATTGGTAAAATGTACTATTCTGGCACATTCACATATAAGCCCGGCCTATCATGTATGGTATTTGGTATGCATACATGATCTTTTCTACTAGCACAATGGTCCAGTGCACAGCATGCACTAAGAGTGTATTCAACACTTGACACCTCCCTGGTCAGGTTCCCTGCCCTGCCACCTACCCTGTCCAGCAGCCAGGACAAGGTCCTTTTGCCACCTGGTGACTAACCCTGAGGCCAGCTGACCAGCACTGTAGAAGGCTCTTTAAATGGTCATGCTGCACTGAGATTTTGATTTTTTAGTTCAGTTTTTGGAAAAGTCTTAAAATGTCATCTGAAAGTCATTTGGTCAATTCCTTTGAAATTGCGGAGACACATCTATCCTTTTTTTTTTTTAATGCTACTTTAGATTATAGACTTCTGATCCCAAACTGTATATTCATCAAAGGTGGTGGGAATGTACCTGCACTGGATCTCCACCAACCTGTTTACTACATGCTGCTGCTGATATGTTTATATCTTTAACAAACAATTAAAATTAGGAAAAATTACAATGGGTACCGGTATCTGTACACATTAGCATTGTCACAAGACAGATAGCCATAGATCTGATATACACGTATTACCTTCTCTCGGTTAAGGTGGATTCTAGACCCACAGTTACAATCAAACATTAACAGCAAAGTATCCATGGGGTTTATGGCATTTTTAAGTTTGACCTTGATTGACCTTGAAAGGTCAGGCTCACATATTGGCTTAGACCTTGGTAATGGTGGATCATACTCATGGGTACTGCATGACCAATTGGAGGAAACCTACAGTGGGCCTTCTTTCCGTGTGGTAAATTTGGACTCTTAGTGACTCTGAAAGTCTAAACTTACCAGTTGGCCTCAGTTGTATGTTGGTAATAGTGGATCTTGCCACACTTCATTTAAAACATGATAATTCCTGAACTGTGTTAGTGATGACTGATACTGCAAACAGTGATGCTGGTCTTCAACAAAGGTTATCTTGATTGTTCTGTAGGTCACGGGACCACTTTAGTCTGTGCCAGGTGTGGATCCAGAAATTTGAATGGGGTGCTGTGATTGAAAATGAGTCAAGGGTTGCAAGCCCCCACCTGGAGTCTGGGACAGAGCCCTGCCAGGGGTCCAGGATTTTAGCATATTTTATATCCATTCAACACACTTTCCTGGCATGAAAAAGAACCTTTTGGATACATAATAATAATAATAATAATAATAATAATAATAATAATAATAATGTTTCCCTTTCATGCAAGGTATATGTTTACATGTACTTAACTATAGTTCACAAACATTTCATTGCTGCAGTTGTAAATATTTGAAGAAAAAAATCTACAATGAGAAAAATAAGGCGAAAACATATGCAGAAGACATATTCATATGAATGTGGGACCTTTTCATTCCTTTTTTTTTTAATTTTATTTTATTTTTCAATTTATAGTGGTATAACAGTCTGGGTATCCACTGATGCAAGGTGTTTTTTCTGTAGTAAAACAACCCTGTTTCAGTCCTTTTAACATTTTTTTCATTTTTTCCAGGGTTCATACAGGTCCTTAAAATCCTTGAAAGTGCTTGAATTTACAACAAGCTTTTTCAAGGGCTTGAAAACCTTGAAAATCAAGGCTTTTTAAGTAAAGTCCTGGATTGAATTTAAATGTTCACTAATACACATTCACACATTCCTCTAACAGTCCGGTCAGCTCAATACCTGCCTGCCTTCCCATTAGAGAAACCCCAAACAAATAACAGCAACACACAAAAAAGAAAAAATCAATAGAGTTGGAAAGTCCTTGAATTGTGGGGAAAAGGTACCGGGGAAATCCTTGAAGTTGAAAGCTGCCAATCTGTATGAACCCTGTTGTTAAAAAATATGTGAAATGGAAAAATACAGACCATCACTGGCATTTTTTCTTTTGCTCATTTTGACTTTTGTTTAATTCATTGGAAATAATCAAGCAGCAAAATCTCTCATCAATAATTTCTACTCATGAGGTGCTTGAAAAGCTCATAATTATAAATTTGTGACCTAACTGAGACAATATTTTCAGCAATTACACCAGGTATTCTTAAAATTTTATTTTGATTTTTTAATTTCCCTTTTTATTTCAAATTTGAATACATATTGATGCTTTCTACGATATGACAAGCAATTTTAACAAAAATTAAATCCTGTAGTTGTAAATGTCTTTTTTCTGCTTATAAGACAGTGTCATTACCATATCCAAACCGTAGTCCTAACAAAACAAATCCAAGTCAATTCTGACCAAAGGCAATGTTCCTTGGTATGTATAGTTGAAACATATAAATTTATAGTTCGTATTTACCCAAAAGAGACCAAAACGTAAGTGCAAAGGTCCATAGGGGGAAAAAAACTTTATGTTATTTTAGAAAAAAAAAATATGTATCCCTTCTCTGGAACTAATGAGCTGATTGCTTTGATATTGAATGCAGGTTCCCCTGAGGTCACTTAGTTCCCATTTGGAGCTTGTACATGCACAAAAGATGAGCTTTGTTTCAGAAGGGTGTCAGGCTGCCATCATTGTCTGTTTACTTTCGTTATTTTAAAACTTACAGTGAGAAGTGTATCAACTAAAATGCTACAAACTTTTTTCAAAAGTAATTAGATTCACCATGGTAAATAACTTTAAGAGGAGTTACACCGATATTTTATAGGATGCATTACCCTTTATCTGCTTATCACAAGTAAAGTTACACTAATCTTAATTACAGTTGGGATTCAATTCCCACAAAAAGACATTTTGTGCAAGTACCAGAATGGTTGTGTTTCCAAAAGTAGGAAAGAGTGACTTAGGTCAACAAGTTCCCATGGCATGCTTAGCATACATGATAGGGAATATGTTGACTCCGCTCAAAACCTTGCACTGGATGACCATAATTAGAAAATTCCCGGCACTTATAATTAGCATACTCTTAAATGATGTGACCTTTCTTCAATATTCTGTCAATATATATATATTTCTTACTATCATAATATGTACACAGGTTTAGCTACAAACTACCATGGCATCTATAAGATAGCAGCCTGCAAAAACAATCACTATGTCTATATTTTGATCTGAATTATTGTCTCAGAGTCTCTATAAAGCTTTATGCGTTGGTAATTCTTTCCTTTGGGTGGATAAAAATGGAAAAGGGAGCACTCTGGTCACTGGTCAGTTTCAGTGTGGTTGATCAGTGCACAATATATATATATATATTGTATTTGTGTCTTTTTGTCCAAAACTACTTCCTAGTAGTTATTACTCTATTCCGTAGTCCGAACTCTTTAACTCTAAATGCATATATATATATATATATATATATGCATTTTCAGTGAGTCTTTAAATGATCCTTTGTACCAACAAAGAACAGCCACCACAAAACTAAAGGTAAAAAATTAAAACAGCAAACATAAACTTGCAGTCTACTCTTCACAATTTGTCCAAGATCCATTTATCTAGCATTCCATTGACTCTTTACATTAACTATCTCATTATACTTTATCATAATTGAAACTCTTGTTTCTTTCATGGTTAATGAATTTAATATCATGTAGTTTTTATGTCAAATGGACCAAACAAACAGTTCCATAAATCACATGGAAGTTTCTTTTAACTAATTTTCATTTCTTAAAGTATTCAATTCTATCTATCTGTCTGTCTATCTATCTATCTATCTATCTATCTATCTATCTATCTATCTATCTATCTATCTATCTACCTGTCTGTCTGTCTGTCTGTCTGTCTGTCTGTCTGTTTGTCTGTCTATTGTTTCCTGGGCATGCCCATAAATAATTGAAAAAGAACTTTACCTAATTATTCGTCAAAGAATCAGTACTGATACTTGGTTAAAATTCTCGAATTACTGAGAAACAAAGGCCCAATCTTGATTATACTTGCACCAAAATCATAAGGTTATTCATAAATGTAAGATGGAGCAAGGGTAATTGCTTATTTATTGTCATACTTGACCAATTTGAAGGAGGAAAACTAAAAGCTACAATTTAAAAGTTGGTCGGCCAAAGCAGGGCTCTGGGCCAAGGAAAATTTAATGTTACTTATTGCCGTCTGAGGGCGCCAGCTCCCGGTGACTCACCATTCTCCCCCACGGACTCCATAATTTTGCGCGTGGCACATCCCTGCGTCGCCAGCGCACTGTGTCGTCTGCTTCAGTTCAGAAGAGCAGACTGTGCCAAACAGGAAGGTTTGCCGCAGGAAAGTATGACAAAAACTCCCTAAAATGAGGTAAAGTACGAGCAAGCAGGTAAACCATTAATCAAGCAAAAATTACACGGTGCGATATCGCTTCAAGATAAGCCGTTCTGCATAAACCGGAAAAAAAAATAGAAGAAATTTGTCTGCAGTAAAAAAAGTTAGGCCTAGCTCGTTTTCAAGTGTGCAGTTTCTGGGTATTATGAATTTAGCTTTTGTGGTGTGTTCTCAAGATTCAAAAGAAGAAAAGTCTGTCAAAAACATCAAGTACGATGTGATGATTAGTCCAATGAATCTTGTTTTTCTTACATAATTATCTGTACGATTATTTTGTAGGTCTTAGTCTGAATAGTCATAACTACTTCTCACATAATTGCGTTATAGGCCTACATAGTAAATGTATTATTTTGTTAGAATTATTTATGCTTTTTCGCATTTCGATACAAGTTGGGCCCAACGCAAACTTTTTAACTGTTGTGTGAAAAATTAACCCTGCTTTGCTGGTCCGTCTAGTTTTCAATGTAGATAGGCCTAGTTTGGGTACAGGCCTGTATTCCAACTGTTCACATGCAGACAAAACGGTTGATAACAGTCAGTAAGTTTATCAGTTCAATTGGGCGTGACATGCGAGAGTTGAAATATTTGTAGAGCCACATGAAGCAAAGCCGTAATAAAATCATAGCTAAGGCTGATATGCGCCACCGTCGCCTTGCTAAGTTGCTTCTCTGACTTTGGAGGAATAATCATTGATGATTCCTGCAAGGTCTGACAACTCCTCCGGCTAGACTTTCATTTTAAATTATGAATCCCTACCTTCACCGCAAAGCTGGTTCCTGCAGTTTGGCCACATGTTTAAATTAGGTCGTTAGATTTAATTTCGTGAAAGGTTAGTTTTTCCAATGCAAACGGAAGCAATGTCACAGGGAAGATTATATTAACCACATTACAATCCCAGTAAATCCACTGTCACGGTGGAGCCAACTCTTACAGTAAATGCAAAATCCAAACTTCACGTTCACGCTTTGCCAAGATTTAAAATCCAAAGGCCTGAGGTCGGGAGCTGGGGGGTTAAAATGTCTCCTGTCTGTTCTTGGAAATGTTCCAGTTTTTGCACAGGTCTGCAATGAAGTCAAGATCACCATGTAAAACTGGACGTCACAGCACTGAACTCCATGACCCAGCATTACGCGGCAGCGCCCCAATTTGCCGTCTAGGGGGTTAAGGGTAGGTAACACCAGGTAGGGGTGGCAGCCCGTCCATTATACATAAACTTCTGCCCCTGATACTGAGTAAGGCAACGTTTGCTCAGTGACACTTTCACTTATAAACATAAACAGAAAATACAAATAAAACCCGAGACCGCGCACTGTAAACTGTCCAGCCCGAGTGTCAGTGTAGCGTGGACTCCTCCACTTTGATAGCGTCCCATCACTCAGAAGTGCCAAACATTAGTCAGGTGACGGGTAGGCCGTGAACACAGGGCTTACGACAAACTATTGCAGGAATTGCGAGCCTTCGGGAGAAAGTTGTGTTTTGTAATGAGAATGTGGCATAAACAGAATGTTGATTGTTGACTCAGGTTTGGTCTGGGATCTGTTTGCAGGGACGCCGGCCATCGCGGTGTTTGCTGGGCGCCGCGTGGATACAGACAGACCCCTGGAGAGAGTGGTTGCCGCACCCCTCACACCCCAAGGCCTGGGGGGTGAATATAAAGAGGTGGCAGTCATACCGAGGGTGCCACACCCGAGGTATTACACGGCAGTGGTCCGGTACAAAGACCAGGTGTGGCTGATAGGAGGAGAGGACGCAGGTAAGTCCCATGGCCTGTGATTAACATCAAAGATACCTTTGACCGTCACTCACAGGAAGCATCAATACACACACGTGTACACAAAATATTACCACTGGGTAGTATGTATGTGTATTGATGTGTGTATTGAGGTCCAACACAAAGATGTCAATCAAACACAACACAAAGTTTTTGACTGCTGACAGTAAACTATTTGTCACAGTCGACTTTTCCAAATAAATGAAAGACTTCATTCAGTCAGGCACCTTCCATTAATATATAAGATTAGAACGTAACCCTGATAAAGTTAACAGTTAACTTGAGAGTAATATATCAAGTCATCGCTCATAAAATAGAAGTTTGCTGATGTTAACTTATGTCACTTTATGTCCGCGTTCCTACTTGACTTGTCTCTCTCTGTTTATAGGTTACAATAGACTGGCAGGTTGTGATGTCCTCGACCTGATCACCTGTCAGTGGAGGTCAGGGCCCTCCTTGAGGACATCAAGGTCCTGGCACACAGTGACAGCGGTGGATGGGGCGATGATCGCAGTGGGCGGCAGGGATAAACACAACAACCCGCTCTCATCCACCGAGGTACTGACAACAGCAAGTGAATGGACACCTGGACCTGACCTGCCCGGGAAGAGGTATAAACACGCTGCCTGTGAGTATGAGGGCCGCGTGTACATCAGCGGAGGGGAGGAGGATCTAGATACAAAGCTTTCGTCTGTGATGTCTTGGGCCCCGGGAGAGGACAGCTGGCGACAGGAGGCGTCCCTCCTAACAGGCCGTCATGGACACATGATGGTCACCACAGGAGGCGGCCTCCTGGTCTGTGGTGGCTACAGTGAGTACAGCATGGAGCAATACAACTCTCAGTCCGGGACCTGGAACAGACTGAGGACTAAACTACCAGGGATAAAGGTTAACTCATCCGCGGTGGTGTACGGCCCTCAGTTATATGTTGTCGGTGGCTATGATGGTCGCTTTCCCTCTTCCTCCTCCACTCTCTGTTTCAACATCGACTGGCACAGAGACCAGGATCTGCCGTGGAGTATGTTATACACTGAGGCCTGCCTCATTGAGCTCCCCAACAAGTAAGTGTTGACTACTACAACTACAACAATTCACATCATTAACACAACTAGCACTTTGTCCCATTGTTTTGTGTACAGACCGCTTGTTTACTTTGTGGTTTGTTTACGAGTGGACGCTAACAACAAACCACTGAAGACAACAACAATAAGTGTCTCAGTGAAGCGGGAATGATTGCAATGTCAAACTCAGAGCCAATCTGCGTTGTTTTTCTGTCGACCGTTCAGATAGTTTTCCGGTAAAGGAGTGAATATTTTTGGTTTGTTTACGATTACACAATGTAAACAGATAATTGATGATATGTTTGTTTATGCGTCCACAATGTAAACAAACAAGTCAACGAAGTTAAGTGACTGGTGAAGTTACCATGGAGTCAACAAACGTTTGGAGAGGAGAGATTAGTTGGCGCATGCGCACCTTGAACGAGGCGAGCAGACGATGCCGGGCGGCCATGAAGCTAATCTCATTCAGGCTCCATGGTGCCGCGCACTTTTAATAAAAAACAAAAACAAAAAAAGGAGCATTGTTTGTTTCTTGCGGAAATATGTGCTCTAAGTAGGAAATTAATGGCCATAGAATATTATAGGAGATTATGAAAATCCGGAGTATTCAAGTTTAATTATTCGAAGTGACTGTTTTTGTTGGGTCTCATGTCAACACACAGTTCAATATATTATGGCATTTATGGGCATCATGGAGCCACTTTCTACCTCCATGTGGACATTGACTGAGCGGCCTGGCCCCTGCAGTATTTGCCGGGCCTTGCTTTTTTTTCTTTCATCGATAGGTCTTACAATGCATTTAGTTTTTCAGTTGTAAAATGAACGTTTCATTCATTGAATTAGTGTGTAGGCCTATATATATTTTGTGTAACCATGGGCAATTCACAGTGGGGGAGAGGGCATGGCGCCGCCACACAGGCTTTGGGCAAATTGGGGTGGGGGGTTGCAAGCATGCTCAGTTTGAATGAAGTTCAATGTTAAAATCTTAAATGGCAATTCTCATGTTGTGAGAAAACAGCCTGGATATATACACTTGTTGGTGTTGGTACTTTATAGCACCAAGGTGGCCGACAAGCAGTAGGCTGAAAAAGAACTAGTCTTCTAGAAGAAGTCCCAAGTTGCAACACAATGAACATAGTGGGAATTTTTTTCTTTTCTTTTTTTTTCTTTGTTTTTTTTCCCCCCATTTTTTTTTTGTTTTTTTTGTTTTTTGTTTTTTGTTTGTGGGGGGAGATACTATCACAAAATCGGGAGAGACTGCTAAAATTTAAAACCTGCTTGGGAATTGGCTCTTGAAATGGGGATACCCCTGCCAAAATCAGGAGAGTTCTACACCTATGCAGTGGGAATTGCAGACTTTTTGACATCAAGTGCTGATGGTTGTTATGATTCCCTGCTTAAGACTTTGTGTAGATTACACTTAATGCAGCTTTTGCTTGTAGATCACCTTTGGTAGTGTGAGTGCAACACTGGTTGCACACACTGCTAAGTATACGCAAACATATAAGTAGTAATACTTGATTCCTGTGGACTAGAGCTGTTATTGGGACCTGTGCTCTGGAAGCCAGTCATGATGGTTTAATGCTTATCTGCTATATAATAGACCTGCACTAGTGCTTGGTACACTTATGCACCCTTTGCTCCTTAGTCACCCTCTGTAGTGTGCTAGCTGGCTTTAACCCCCCCCCCCTTGAATAAAGGAAAGCTGTTGACCTAGGGCATGTGAACTTGTAAGGTCACCTCTACAATTTTTAGTCAAATTGTTTTTCATCATCGTTGAAATTAGTTGCAAGCACTGTTTGCACACAGCAGACAGCAGATCACGAGCCAGTTTTGTCCAGTACAAGGGAGAACAGGTTAATGCAGTTGATGAACATGGTGGAAGCTGGTAATAAAAAACAAAAAATAATGAAAACTGGTTTCACACATTTTTACTTCAGCTGACTTGTCAGTCAGCTGAGGTTTTTTGAGGGTCCGTCGTCCGTCCGTCGTCCACAATTCACATTTTCGACTTCTCAAAAACCATCAGCCAAATTCACTTCAAACTTGGTGGAGATGTGCCTTGGGTGGGTCTCTACCAAGTTTGTTCAAATGGTCACGGTCCAGTGATTTTTGGATTTTTAATGAAATTTTTTTGTTGTTTTTACCCCAGCTGACTTGTCAGTCAGCTGAGGTTTTTTTGAGGGTCCGTCGTCCGTCCGTACGTCATCCACAATTCACATTTTCGACTTCTTCTCAAAAACCATCAGCCAGATTCACTTCAAACTTGGTGGAGATGTGCCTTGGGTGGGTTTGTTCAAATGGCCATGGTCCAGTGATTTTTGGATTTTTAATGGAATTTTTTTGTACTTTTTTTGGTAAATCTTAAAAAATCTTATTCTCCGAAACCGCTCACCCAATTACTTTGATATCACACAGGAAGACTTCCTGCGACTCCTAGTTCTTAATTTTTTCACCAAGTGGCGCTGCAATTTTTTCCTAATTTTTTATGAATTTTTGTGTGTTATAGCTATATTCGACTTCTTCTCCAGAACCATCGCTCAGATTAAGCTGAAACATGGTGGATATGTTCCTTGTAGAAGGGTCAAAAAAAGTTGTTCACTATGTTGGAATGCTGCAGATTCCTGATTTTTAACGATTTTTTCAATAAAACTTGTCGGTCAATGCAGCTTTCTTATTGATTACTATGGAAGTCAATGGGCATTCTAATGCTAATTCACATTTTCGACTTCTCCAAAACCGTCATCCAGATTAACTTCAACCTTGGTGGCAATGTACCTTGGGTGGGTTTCTACCAATATTGTTCACATGGTCATGCTCCAGTGATTTTTTGAATTTTAATGAATTTTGTTGTTGTTTTTTTTCAACAAATCTTAAAAAATCTTCTTCTCCGAAACGGCTTACCCAAATGCTTTGATATCACACAGGATCACATCTAGGGACTCCTTGTTGTTAATTTGTTCACTAAGTGGCGCTGCGGTTTTTTTTCTAATTTTTGGTGAATTATAGCTATTTTCGACTTCTTCTCCAGGACCGTCACTCAGATTAAGCTTACACATGGTGGATATGTTCCTAATGGAAGGGCCAAACAAAGTTGTTCACTATGTGGGAATGCTGCAGATTCCTGATTTTTAATGATTTTTTCAATTCGGCTCCTTTGGGGGTAAATGCACCTTTCCTATTGATTACCATGTAAGTCAATGGCCATTCTAATGCTAATTTACATTTTCTCCAAAACCATCATCCAGATTTACTTCAAACTTGTTGGGGATGTACCTTGGGTGGGTGTCTACCAGGTTTGTTCCAATGGTCATGTTCCAATGAATTTGGATTTTTTTATGATTTTTTTTTTCAAAAATCGTTACAAAAGTTTTAATAGGAAAGTTTAACATGGGAATTTCTTGTAATGGTCATAACTTTAATAATATTGACCTGATTTACTTCAAACTTGGTGCGGATGTGCCTTGGGTGGATCTCTACCAAGTGTGTTCAAATGGTCACGCTCTATTGATTTTTGGATTTTTTATGAATTTTTTTGGTCCCTTTAGGGGCAAACCTGCAAAATTCTTCTCCTCTGAAAGCGCTCACCCAATTGCTTTGATATCGTACATTGACACTCCCGGGGACACCTACTTCCCAATGTGTTCACCAGGTGGCACTGCAGTTGTTTTTTTTAATGAATTTTTTGTATGGTTTTGCTATTTTTCATTTGTTCTCAGAACTGTCTCTCAGATTAAGCTGACATGTGATGGATATATTGTTGTGGAAGGGTCAAACAGTTGTTTACTAGGTGGCACTGCTTTGGATTCCTGATTTTTAAGGATTTTCATTTTGAGTACTTATCGTTCAATGCAGCTTTCCTATTGATTACTATGAAAGTCAATGGGCATTCTAATGCTAATTCACAGGACAACTGACACGAAATTTACTGTTTACCTGATAACTTGAGATCTGTTTTGAGTTAGCTACACATGTTAATTATTCTGTATGAAGGTCATGCTGAGACAGTACATGAATGACCTTGACCTAGTTTGTTGGGTCACAGTGCAACATACATGAATTTTACTCTTCATTATAACTTGAGAACTACTTGAACTTTGATGTTGCACATGTAAGTGTTCTTCTATAAAGGTCAGACTTAGTCAGAACATGGTGTCCTTGATCCTTTCCCAAGTTCATAGAGCTGCAAGTGTGATGAATGTCAAGATCAGCTGAGGCATGGGCTGTTGACACAGCCCTCTTGTTTATTGTTCGTACAACACAGAGCAATGCATGCATACATGCCATATTTGCATACCGGTGCATCGGGCATTCATATCCATGGTCTCTATTCAGTTTGGATGACTTACTTTAAGTATATATCATGTTAGGCCAGAGTTTTTTAATTTTTAGTTTCACAGACATTTGCCACCAAAAGCTTGGGGATGAGGGAGGAATAAAAATAAAAATAAAGCACTTGCATTTTAAAACATTCTGGGCTCTCGCTAGCCATTCGCCACTTCACCACTGGCGAAAGTAATTGCACTGTGGCGAAAAAAAATTTAAAACCGGCACTAAATTTTCGCCACGGTGGCGAACAGTATATTTTGGTCACTTTAGTTTTATCGACATTGAAACCCTGTAAAGGCTGTATTTTGTTGTTCGTTTGAGACGCAGCGGTGCATTTAAGTGTTATTTTTTACTAGTAAAATCCGTCAAAAAATAATAATATTTTGCAGGGCAAATTCTTCTACAAATTAACATCAAATGCTATTTATCGGTGGGTTCAAACAGTGTTAGAAAAAATTACATGCCGTGAGATGACTTCCCCGGCAAAAACAGCACACAACTGCCAGTCACACGCAAGTGACAGCGTGGACACTGGATTAGATCTGCAGTGAACTGATGCAATCTCACGGACTGATTTGGGACACATTCGGCAATTCCCGCTATCCCATACCTTTGCGTATTTGCCTGTGACTCCAAATAATTGTTGCAATAAACACCGGAATCTTTATTTTCGTATGCTGAAACAAAAACAAAGCTTCCCGTTTGTGTGTTCCCTCCGTAAATTCACACATGTTCACTGGGCGGAAGCCATGATGAAAACACCGTAGCACGAGCCGTGATTGGCTCATTTTTGCATGTGACTCAATTGACCAATCGGGTGATGTGTTGTGCGTCAGACCACATGGCCAAAGCAGCTGTTTGTGTACAGTTGCAGGAAAGATGTTGACGGTGCGCACGCTCGATATCTGATTTGAAATATTAAAATTTTCGTTTGAATTTGATTTAAGAATACCGTTTATTGCGAGGAACTTGCCAATACTGTATACGCAAATTTACTACGATGTACCGATAGCATTCATGGTAGGTACGCAAACGATATGCATCCCATCAGTGCAGTGGGTGGGGGGGGGGGGGAGAGGTTATTCCTCGCATGCATTTGCCTGCAGCCATGTTTTAATAATTTTGAGACCATGTTTGAAAGTGGGTGAAAAATGAGTGGCTAAAGTAAATTTCTTGTGGCTACAAGAAATTCATATGGATTAGCCACAGTGGCTAAAGTCAATCATGTCCTAGAGAGAGCCCAGACATTTTAGTCTCCAGACTAAAGGGTAGGAGGGGAATAGAAAAAATTCCCACACAACTGGTTACTTCTATGCACTAAAGCATGCCTACATGTATTACTGTACACCACACAGGACCTTAGTCTATTTAACCCTCAGGGAACTACTCGCCGATTTATTGGCGGCACGATTTGCTCAGTGCGTGCCCTACCCGTCGACGAGTCGGCGGGCATGAGCTTCAGTCGTAAGCACTAGCCGCCGGTAGATCGGCGGATTTGACATGAGTGAAGCATGCAGTCTTTTTCTCCCCATCACTTACTGTAACCAATAAAATACAATGTTTCAAGTGAAATAAAGCATTTGTGTATACCTTCTCTTGTGTTTGATTGGTTGTTTCACTTGTTATGTCGAATGATACAATGAATTTAATTGGTAATTAACAAATGATTGATGTCTTGCTTCGTGCCGCGCGATCAACAATATGGCGGACGTCAACAGCGACCTCGGGTTTGACCCCGAAACTTTTTTTGCAAGTGACAGTGAAGAAAGCGAGTTTGAGGGGTTTGACCCCAGTGAAATTGATGAAGCATCACAAAAATTAGTTGACAAACAAAATGAACTTGAAACAATTCTTGGTGGGGAAACGTCGGACAGCGATGTCGACGATGTTTGTGAATGTGAAAGTGAGAGTGACATTGAAGGTCAGGAGTCCCCGGTTGCCAGTGACGACGACTGGGAAACCCCTCGCAGGCACACAGATCGCTGGACCTGTGTTGCCTCTGAGAGAGAGGAAAAACGCCCAAATGACTTTGATTTTCGAGAAAATTGTGGCCCACAAAACATTCCAAATGACTGTGTGAAGCCGATACACTTTTTCATGTTGTTTTTCAACATAGAATTACTGAGTTCAATTTGCATAGAGAGTAACCGATATGCAAAGCAGTTCCACGAAAACTACTCACACAAACTTGCTGCCGGGATACCCCGTTCAAAAACTTTTGATAGATTGTGGAAATGGTGGAGTGAAACTGGTGGCATGACTGTTGAGAGGGTGAAGGCTTTTTTAGGCCTATTACTCAATATGTGTTTGGTCTGGAAGCCTTGTATGAAGGACTATTGGAACCAAAAAGACTATCGACAACGCACGCCTGGTTTTCCGGACGTTTTTTCTAGAGACAAATTTTTCTTTATTTTAAAATTCTTTCATTTCAATGATAATTCCAAGGCCAAAAAACGGGGAGAACAGGGATATGATCCTTTATTTAAAGTCAGACCTCTTTTAAAGCACTTAGTCGAGAAATTCCAGTTTTTTTACAATTGCCTACAATATATTAGTATAGATGAAAGTCTAGTTGGTTTAAAAAACAGGACGGAGCTCATGCAATACATGCCGAATAAGAAACATCATAAGTGGGGAATAAAACTATGGGTTCTGTGTGAATCTGCCACGGGGTATGTGTACAAATTAGAGGTGTATACTGGAAAGCTGTACAACTCCACAAGATCAGCCTTTGGTCAGGCCTATGACGTTGTCATGCGTTTATTGATGGCTCTTTTTAACAAAGGGTATGTCCTAGTTGTTGATAATTTTTACACATCCATTCCCCTAGCAAAATCTTTGTACGAAAAGGGCACCTACATTATTGGGACATTAAGGAGGAACAGAAAATTTCTGCCACGTCAGGTATTAAACATCAAATTAAAACAAGGTGAACACGTAAGCTTCAGGTCTGGTCAAATGCTTTGTTCGGCATTTAGAGAAAAAAAAAACAAAACCTGTGTTATTGTTGTCCACCAGAAATATTGCTAGCCAGCAAGAGGTGAGACGTAGGGGCAAAACAATTGCTGTTCCTGAGACTGTGAACTCGTACAATCAAAATATGGGTGGATGCGACCTTGCCGACCAAAAAATATATACTTACGAAGATGACAGAAGAACATATAAGTGGTACATGAAAATATTTCATAATTTGTTGTATCGTACGTTACTCAATGCATATATATTGTACT
Source organism: Hermodice carunculata (assembly GCA_964020975.1). Taxonomy (NCBI): domain Eukaryota; kingdom Metazoa; phylum Annelida; class Polychaeta; order Eunicida; family Amphinomidae; genus Hermodice; species Hermodice carunculata. The sequence continues at coordinate 6,606,059 of OZ026628.1, forward strand.
ACAAGACTTTGGAAAAAAGGAAACTTGAAAGGCAAAACTTACCGGACTTTGACGAGAAGGCTTACACACCTATATCTAGACAACAATTTTTGAAATCTGTAATTGACGACCTCATTGGCAAGTTTTCAGACAGAGTAGAAAGATCAGACTCTAATGTAGGCCTACGCAGTTCAGGTGCATGTAGTTGTTCGCTTGAGAAACTCCCCAAAGTAATGAGTAAAACGGGCAACATGCGACAACAGGAAAAGGACTGTAATGTCTGCAGTGAGGGGAAATATAAAAGTAGAAAGCGGTCAACATTTCGATGTTCGGCCTGTGGTGTGGGTGTGTGTGCGAAGTGCTTTGAGCAACATAAGGCAAAAGTTATTCAGAAATTTGCAGAATGTTAGGCCTCTGACTAAAATTTAAACTGATTTGGAACAATATAGGCCTATTCATGTTCAAGAACATTAATATAACCAGGGTTATTTTATATACATAATATATCTGAAAGTAGGCCTGTGTCCAAATATTTGACACCGTACTTGTCTAAAGTTGCCTGCTAAACAGACTATTCTTCCGCGTGTCTGACTGCTCTCGGAGTAGAGCGCAGTCAGACACTCGGAACGATAGTCTGTTTAGCAGGCAAGTCTGAAGCGGCGATGCAAGAAAACGGTAAAGGCCTCCTTGTCATAGTTTCCTTTACCTAACACGGGTTGGGGGGGGGGGGGTAGAGGAATAATACTACCGAATTAAATTTTTTCTGATCATGTCAATGATATTCACGAGCTGACCAGGAACTAGATCCTGCAAAGAACTTTGTAATATATTGCATTTACCAATTTCCTTTGCATCGCCGCAAGTCAACCGACCGAGTTGTGCGTATTAACATACATGTAGATATTGTGAAGTATCAGCTATCTTGTGAGTGCAGGTGTTGTACTTGGGACATACATGTATATGCAGTCAAAAGTTGATATAGTTATTACTGTTAACGAGTTTTCCAGGTTGCCTGTTCAGTGCTACTTTGTCGTTATCTTGCCTGCTGAAACAGTAACTCGTTCCATGATATTTCCGAGGGCGCTCTCCACATGGGCCCTTAGATATGTCACGGGACAAGCCTGTTTTGGAGGCAAGTGTTTTTCTGCCTTCGCGTCAAAGCCAGGTTTATTGCAGGAAATTGAAATTAATGTATAAGAATAATGCAATGATGAACGGAGTCCTTCATTTGATCTTGCAAGTGATTTCTTAAACAATGCTAGAGCATGTAGATCGATGTTTCAAGAACAGCACTGTTGGTTAGCACGTGGTTTGCAGTATGTTCCGTACATGTCCCTGAACAGCTGGTTTCGCCAGGTTCATTTTATGCAGTTGAAAAGGATATCAGCTGTAATAGTGCCACTTCAGTGGCGTGCATGTATGGCGAAAATTTAAGAAATGTTACGGTAAGCATATGGACATGTTATGGTAATGGAATTATGATGAATTGAAGAAAATGAAGATAATTAATGAAAAAAGTTGCATGCACATGCATGACATTTTCATGGTTTTGTTACATGCCTGGATGTGGTCTGCGATCTCGTATACTTGTGTCAATTTTTTTCACAAGGTGTACATCACGACTGTCAAATCATTGATCATATATAAACTGGGCGAACATAAATTCTATACCAGTGACTTTTTTTTTTTTTTGCATCACGGATTTAACCAACGAGAGAGAGAGAGAGAGAGAGAGAGAGATTTTGATTGGAAAGTAAAGGGTGCATTGGAAATCTTCGATCTTCTAGATCTTTTCACGAGACATCTTACCTTGTGTGACACAAACAAACATGAATATCTCCTTAAAACATGCATCTAACAGAGGAGGTCAGATATAAGTGGTGGAAGTTTTAATGCAATTATATCAGTGTAGTCCAGTTTCTTTCTTTCTTTTTACATCATGAAAATCCTCTTTTTTTCAAATGCGATGATATTTGTCAAAATACGAACACTTGGTTGTTTTAAACTGAGTCAAGGAAATGCTTTCCTTTGCATCATGATTTATTCAACTGTTAAAGGTCCTTTATATACACATTATTGCATAATGAAATACCTCTGAACAGGAAATTCGGTCCTCTCAAACACAAACATTTCACTGTATATATAAGTTACTGTGCAAGTGTAATACGCTTGTAGTGAAGGCTATTGTTTCAAAGTTTTTTTTTCTGTATGGAAAATGATGTGAAAAACGGGTATCGGAATGTGTGACAAAACATCTTGGTGCATAGTAAACAAGAAACAAACACGTGTGCACTGCATTTTATGATTAAAAGACACAGAATATTCAGATCAACAGTAAAACCAGACCACAAACAAAGACAGCGTTAAAACATTTCTTTCATGATCAAATGGACTGATGTTACCAGTATTCTTGAAATTGTCCACGAACCAATGGCCACAGCTGAAAACCTTAATTATAATCTTACACAAATTCATCGTTGGGGCAAGCTCTGGCGTATGATATTTAATGCCATAAAATCCATCTCAATGACCTTCTCAGCTAAACGACATAAGCCAGATCATCCTCCCCTACTTCTTGGAAACACACCGATACCTGAGGCCACTCTACATACTCACCTTGGAGTTACACTCTCAAATAACTTGTCATGGCACCAGCATATAACACGTATTGTTAATAAAGCCAGCCAACGGCTTGCTCTTTTACGCAGACTCAAATATAAACTCTCCCGCCAAACACTCATACGGCTGTATAGTACAATGATTCGTCCTATCCTCGAATATGGGTGTGTCCTGTTTGACAATTGCACTGAAAACCTGTCACAATCTATAGAAGCTGTTCAGTATGAAGCAGCCAGGATCTGCCTTGGCGCAACCAGATACACTCCACGTGTCTTACTTCTCGAAGAGCTTGAATGGCAAACTCTTGCAAACCGGAGGAAATACTTTAAACTTATTCTTTTCTTTAAAATGTACAATAGGTTAACTCCACAATACCTACATGATCTCGTTCCTCGTGACGTTGCATTCACTACTGGGCGCCTTTTGAGAAATCGTACTGAATTACGCCAAATTAGGTTCACCACCAATCGCTTCGGCGATTCATTTCTCCCGTCTGCTATCAAATTATGGAATAACCTCCCGGTTGATGCTCGTCTCACCAATTCCCTGCCACAGTTTAAATCTAAATTAAATCTATTACTCTTAAGTGTTGACAAAAAGCCCACATACTTTAAACATGGAAGTCGTTTTCTGAACATATGCCACACGCAGCTACGTCTTAACTTCTCTGTTTTAAATGCCCATCTACATCATGTCAATATCCTTCCAGCCTCAACGTGTGCATGCTCTCATACCACTGAAGATACGAAACATTACCTTTTGTTCTGCCCCAAGTTCACTGTGCAAAGGGTCCGTCTACTGAACACTGTGTGTCACTTACTCGCTCCAGGTGTAAATCCGACTTTAATAGTTCAGTGCTCTGGTGACATTTTACTAAATATTCTCTTGAAAGGAAGTGAGGACTTGCCAGACACTGATAATGTATTCATCTTTGAGGCTGTTCAGACATTCTTATCAGAATCTAGACGTTTCATCTACTAATTTAGTATATGATCTAATTATAAGTCTCCACTATCTGGCATCAATTGTATTATTCGTGTACAAGCCGTGAATTTAGTCTTCTGTTCTCGTCCAGTGTGTATTGTATATATTCCTGTGCGTCCTTTTATGTACTGGAGAGCCTCCAGATTAGTCTTTGTGTACTATTAGGCAATCCAGAGAAAATAAATATGTTTATACTATACTAAAACCACCACAACAACAGAAACAAAAATTACATAGACAACAAATAGGAAAAAAAAAAAGACAAAATAATGGAATAGTTTTGAAGAGGTGGGAAATGAAGCTTTAAACGAGTGTTGTCTGCATTGATTCTAAAACAAAAAACGAAGCAAAACAAAACAAAAAGAATGGAAAATAAGCAAAAAAAAAAAAAAGCAAAGACAAAAGTCCGGGCGATTCCAGGTCTTTCTGTATCATATCTCTTTGAATTTCTGGTACTTGTCAAGCGTCAAGCTCTCTCTCTCTCTCCTTCTCAGAGTGTCTCTCCTCCTCCTCCTCCTCCTCCTCCTCCTCCTCCTCCTCCTTCTTCTTCTTCTTCCGGTGGGCTTGTTTGGTCGATCTGGGCCTTGACACTATCTTTGTGCTTGATTGTCGCAACCGAGCATCCTAACCTGTAAATATACTGTCATACGCCAATCAGATAATAGACCCATATATATGATACAAATAATGACAATATCCTTGAGTACAGGCACAAAGGTTTTTGTTGTTCTTAATTCGATCATAAGCAAAAAAAAAAAGAAGCAAGCAGAAATGAAAGAAAAAAAAATCGGTTAACCCATCACCAGTGGTGTTAGGCCTAAGTGCCTTCAGGACTATCCTAGCCTACAGCATTAAAGTTGGAACATAATTTGAAAAAAAAACAATATCAAAATTAAATAAAACATGAATCAAAACAAAACAACAACAACAAAAAAAGGAAAATCACAAAAGTCATAGATTAACCGTGGGGAACACGTCGGAACTCCTTGGCAGAATTTTTGGCGGGAAAAAATTGCTAAAAACGGAAAGAAAAAAGTGGGTCTAATTTGAGTCCATATATTATATGCTTACATATGCATGTCAACATCTACTAACGATACTTATTACTTAAGTAATACTGTGAGGTATCACTGTGTGAAAATACAGGTACAAAAATTGCGGGAAGGGATCTCGAGATCGGGAAATTGATGCGGACATCGTTCACAATAATTATTGTGGTCGTCACTCATTCTTAATGTTCAAATGAAAAGACCTGGCATGGGCTGCTTAATTCTTATTTAGGCTTAGTTTATTCGACATAATTTTGCATATACTGGTGAGGTAAACGTTCACAGGCTAAAATAAATATTATGTGGTACTCCAATTTCTCAAAACGCTATACGCTTTCGGTTTCGTTGCCGCTCACATGATCGATGTTGACTAACTGGGTCACCGATAGGCGCCATCTTGGATGTTTACAAGTTATCGCAGCACGCACGTCGAAACTCTGTGCCGGTTTTATGGATAAATTGGTCATATATATCGTCAATAAAGTTCTAAATCAACTTGAATCCAACTCCCAATGGCTTTATTGAGGTAAATATCAGATGACAATTGTTAAAACGGAGGAACTTGCGAGAATTTGGCTCAGGCATTCACATCGTCGATCAGCACTTTGGTGCATGTACGGCCGTACCGTGAAGTTTGGCACTTTCAAATACGTATCATTTCTTTTTATTTTTCACTAATAATTGGAAATATACATCATTTGAAAGCTTATTTCATAAGCTTTGTGCCCATATATACTTTGCAGCAAAACTATTAAGTTTTTCGAACTTTTTATGCGAGAAGTAAACTGCGTACATTTTCCGGCCCGCGAGGCTGGAAATGCCTAGGCCTTACACTACGTCACGTCAGTCGAACGCATAGTCCTATGGGTAACGGTTTTACTGCCGCCGATGAGTCGGCGGGTGGTGCCCTGAGGGTTAACATGTTCCTCTCACTTTATACGCCTGCCTGTTTGTGGTGTAGTATGCCTTTAGACCTCTAGTCCTAGACTGGTGCATGCTTTTCAATCTGAACTGCTTGCATGGATGAACGTTGACTTTTCCCTGGTATTTTTATTAAAATGACTACATGAAATTTGTGAGAAAACAAGGTCATGTCAACTTTCATCCATGTTTGCTTGTGGATTCTAAGCAGGGCTTTTGGGAACAGAATATCCAGATTTAAAAAAAAAATAGCAGAACTGTCTGAGACGGTCAGCAGAAATGAAAAAAGGATGATTTTTTTTTTTTTTCTGATTTTGGCAAAAATATGGTCGGCAGAGTTTGTGAAACGAATTATTAAAGAACTCTGGCCTTACAGTCATTCAACATAGAGAGTCTTGCATAGCTGACAGCGAGAACTTTTTCTATTTTTTTCCCGCCAACAATGATCATAAGCAAGAGAAAAAGAGGAACTTGCTCTCAGCCATTTTTAGCTCAGCTGACTTGTCGATAATCGTCAGTCAGCTGAGCTTATCTTATGGTCCTCCATCCGTAGTCCACACAATTCACATTTTCGACTTCTTCTCCAAAAGCATCTGCCAGATCCACTTCAAACTTGGTGGGCATGTGCCTTGGGTGGGTGTCTACCAAGTTTGTTCAAGTGGTCACGGTCCAGTGATTTTTGGAATTTTAATGGATTTTTTGTTCTTTTATGGGCAAATCTTAAAAAATCTTCTTCTCTCAAACTGCTCACCCAATTACCTTGATTTCACACAGAAACACTCCCTGGAACTCCTGGTTCTTAATTTGTTCACCAGGTGGCGCTGCAATTTTTTTCTAATTTTTTTATGAATTTTTGTGTATTATAGCTATTTTCGTTTTCTTCTCCAGAACCGTCACTCAGATTAAGCCGAAACATGGTTGATATGTTCCTTGTAGAAGGGTCAAACAAATTGGTTCACTATGTGGCAATGCTGGTGATCTCTGATTTTTAACGATTTTTTCAATTCGGGTACTTATCGGTCAATGCAGCTTTCCTATTGATTACTATGGAAGTCAGTGAGCATTCTAATGCTAATTCACTTTTTCGACTTCTTCTCCAAAACCGTCATCCAGATTAATTTCAAACTTGGTGGGGATGTACCTATGGTGGGTGTCTACCAGGTTTGGTCAAGTGGTCATGCTCTAGTGATTTTTCGATTTTTAATGAATTTTTTGTTCTTTTTTGGGACAAATCTTAAAACATGTTCTTCTCCAAAAGCGCTAACTTAATTGCTCTGATATCACACGGGAAAACACCTAGGGTCTTCTTGTTCTTAATGTAGTCACCAGGTGGCGCTGCAATTTTTTTCTATTTTTTTTTTGAATTTTTGTGTGTTATAGCTATTTGCTACTTCTTCTCCAGAACTGTCACTCAGATTAAGCTGAAACGTGGTGGATATGTTCCTTGTGGAAGGGTCAAACAAAGTTGTTCACTATGTGGGAATGCTGAGGATTCCTGATTTTTAATGATTTTTTTCAATTTGGGTACTTGTCGGTCAATGCAGTTTTCCTATTGAGTACTATGGAAGTCAATGAGCATTCTAATGCTAATTCACATTTTCGACTTCTTCTCCAAAACCGTCATCCAGATTTATAGATTTATTTCAAACTTGTTGGGGATGTACCTTGGGTGGGTGTCTACCAGCTGTGTTCCAATGATCATGTTCCAATGAATTTTGGATTTTTTTATGATTTTTTTTTTCAAAAATCTCGACAAAAGTTTTAATAGGAAAGTTACACATGGGAATTTCTTGTAATGGTCATAACTTTAATAATATTGGCCAGATTTACTTCAAACTTGGTGGGGATGTGCCTTGGGTGTATTTGTACCAAGTTTGTTCAAATGGTCACGCTCTATTGATTTTTGGATTTTTTTACGAATTTTTACCTCAGCTGACTTGTCAGTCAGCTGAGGTTTTTTGAGGGCCCGTCCGTCCGTCGTCCGTCCACAATTCACCTTTTCGACTTCTTCTCAAAAACTGTCCGCCAGATTCACTTCAAACTTGGTGGAGATGTGCCTTGGGTGGGTCTCTACCAAGTTTGTTCAAATGGTCACAGTCCAGTGATTTTTGGATTTTTAATGAATTTTTTTGTTCTTGTTTGGGTAAATCTTAAAAAATCTTCTTCTCCGAAACCGCTCACCCAAATGCTTTGATATCACACAGGAACACTCCCTGGGACACCTAGTTCTTAATTTGTTCACCAGGTGGCACTGCAATTTTTTCCTAATTTTTTTATGAATTTTTGTGTGGTATAGCTATTTTCGACTTCTTCTCCAGAACTGTCACTCAGATTAAGCTGAAACATGGTGGATGTGTTCCTTGTAGAAGGGTCAAACAAAGTTGTACCCTATGTGGGAATGCTGCGGATTCCTGATTTTTAACGATTTTTTCAATTCTGGTACTTGTCGGTCAATGCAGCTTTCCTATTAGTTACTATGGAAGTCAATGGGCATTCTAATGCTAATTCACATTTTCGACTTCTCCAAAACCGACATCCAGATTAATTTCAAACTTGGTGGCAATGTATGTTGGGTGGGTTTCTACCAATTTTGTTCAAATGTTCATGCTCCAGTGATTTTTGGATTTTTAATGAATTTTTTTGTTCTTTTTTTGTGACAAATCTTAAAAGATCTTGTAAGTCAATGGGCATTCTAATGCTAATTCACAGGACAACTGACACGAAATTTACTGTTTACTTGATAACTTGAGATCTGTTTTGAGTTAGCTACACGTGTTAATTATTCTGTATGAAGGTCATGCTGAGACAGTACATGAATGACCTTAACCTCGTGTGTGGGGTCAGTGCAACATACATGAATTTTACTCTGCATTATAACTTGAGAACTACTTGAACTCTGATGTTGCACATGTAAGTGTTCTTCTATAAAGTTCACACTTACTCAGAACATGGTGTCCTTGATCCTTTCCCAAGTTCATAGAGCTGCAAGTGTGATGAATGTCAAGATCAGCTGAGGCATGGGCTGTTCACACAGCCCTCTTGTTTTGTTCTTTTTTGGGGCAAATCTTAAAAATTCTTCTCCTCTGAAAGTGCTCACCCAATGGCTTTGGTATCATACATAGACACTCCAGGGGACACCTAGTTCCCTATTTCTTCACCAGGTGGTGCTGCAATTTTTTTTTTGATGAATTTTTTGTATGGTTTTGCTATTTTTCACTTGTTCTCAGAACCGTCCCTTAGATTAAGCTGAAATGTGATGGATTGTTGTGGAAGGGTCAAACAGTTGTTTACTAGATGGCACTGCTTTGGATTCCTGATTTTTAAGGATTTTCAACTCGGGTAATTATCGGTCAATGCAGCTTTCCTATTGATTACTATGCAAGTCAATGGGCATTCTAATGCTAATTCACAGGACAACTGTCTAGGGGAAAAAAAAGGAGACACAGATGCCCCCAAAGCCATTTGGTTGTGTGAAATCAAGACAGTTATATGTTCCTTGTGGAAGGGTCAAACAAAGTTGTTCACTAGGTGGCACTGCTGTTATTCCTGATTTCTAAGGATTTTTTCAAAACGGGTACTTACCGGTATATACACCTTTCCTGTTGATTACTAGAGACAATGGGCTTAAGCCGCATTCTAATGCTGTTAACTCACATTTTGGACTTCTCTGGAGAACCTTGGGTGGGTCTCAACCAAGTTTGTTCAAATGGTCATGCGCCAGTGATATTTTTATTTTTTTATGATTTTGGGAGGGATGGGGATGTCAAAAGTTTCAAATAGGACAATTTAATATGGGAATTTCTTGTAATTGTTATAACTATATAATTTTGGCCAGATTTGTGTCAAACTTGGTAGGGATGTACCTTTTATAAGTGTCTACATATTTTGTGCAACTGGCCATGCTCCTGTGGCTTTTAGACCTCATTGTCAAAGTCACAGGGTCACTTTAACTTTGTATTTAGGTCTTCAGATGATAACTTGTAAACTATTTCAGCCTGGACTTTGACATTTCACATGGTTATGATTCTCTTTGAGAGCCACACTCAGACAGTACATGAGTGACTGTGACCACATGCTCAAGGTTACAGGACAATTGACATAAGATTTACTGTTCACTTGATAACTTGAGATCTATTTTGAGTTAGGCCTGGCCTGGGACCTTGATGTTGCACATGTTAATGTTTCCAGATGGAGGTCGACCTTGACCTCAATCTGATGTCATAGTGCAACATACATCAATTTTACTAAAATTTCAGTACTTGAACTGGTACCTTGATGTTGCATGTCATTGTTCTTCCGTGGAGGTCAGACTTACTCAGTACATGGGTGACTTTGATCCTATGGAAAGTTCACAGAGCCACTAGTGTGGTGAATCTCAAGGTCAGCTGAGCATGGGCTGTTCACGTGTAATCATCTTGTTGTTTCTGTGTTTGGTCCCTAATCAGTCTTTCCGGTTGGGGGGGGGGGGGGTGTCATAAGAAGAAAAATTCAGAGGAGACTAGATTTTCACCAGTTTTACATACAAATAAACAAGACTTGTGACCCGTTGGAATTTTCTGAGAGGGTATTTCAGGTTTTGAAAGACTAATATACCCTCATCTGGGGGTTAATGGAAACACTGCTTATTATGCCTGGGTCTGCAGTCTAAACCGTCAACTGTGCCCTAGTGACATCAGACATGGACTATTTGGCTTGGACTGCCAACCTGGGTGTGATGAGGGGCTCAAGGTCAATGAACATGATCAAACCCCTAAATTAATCGGTATTAAAAAACTTAATTAATATTATGTTCTTTAGAACCACTTGTTAATATTGCATTGTGCTGTCACTGTGTAGAAATGTACTTTGTGGAAGGGTGGAAGGGTCAAATAAAAATGTAAAACTAGGGGTGTGCAACAAAGCCCTGAGGGTTTTTTTTCTATTTACACTGTATCATTAATACAAATTTCAATTTGGGTGTACACTTGTTGGTTAATGCATATATGGTAACTTGATTTGCTGGATTGTAATCAATAGGTACCATGTATGACACTGGTATTATGCATGAATCATTTAATCAATACAGTGGTACCTGCTCTAAAGACCACCTCTCGTGAAAGACCGCACTAGTTTTTAAGACCACCATTTCAAGCCAATGGCCTTCAATTTCTTTGTAAGCTTACCTGCAGTGAAAGACCACCTGCCATATATGACCACTTTTGTCTGGCTTTAAGGATGGTCTTAAATAGCAGGTACCACTGTACATGTGCAAGTCAATTTGGATTGCAGTGGTGATTCTTATTTTGACGTCCCCAAAACCTGCCATATTCACTTCAAACTTGGTTAGAATGTACCTCATGTAGGTCTCCATTGTTTTTATGTTGTGGTGCTATATAGTTATTTTTATTTTTTTTTATTTTCCGCTATTGGGGACCCTTTCTGTTTTGGTTGTCAGTCCATCCAACCAAGCAGATATGCACATTCTCCGTATCACGATATGATCTGCAGAATCCTCCATATATTTTGCTCAAATTTGGCAGTATGCTTATTCTAGTATGCCAAGATGAACTGATTAGATTTTGGTGTCACTTTGACCTAATTTGAACATATGGCAGCGTATTTATAAATATGTTTGTTATGCCTCTTTACTGCAATATGTCCAGTATGCTTCCATGTCGTCCTCAAATTTGATGGTATGATTATCTTGTATGGCAGGATGATCTGATTAGATTTTGGTGTCATCATGGTCTAATTTGAGAAAATGGCAGCCCTATTGCATGTTCGTTAGGGCTTGTTTCCACAATATCTTTCAGAAGGCTTCTGGTATTTTGTTCACATTTTGCAGTATAATTATTTTGGATGACTATATGAACTGATTAGATTTTGGTGTCACCATGACCTAATTTGAGCAAATGGCAGCTGAATTAAATGTTAATTCTAAAGGGCACATTACCATGATATCTCCAGAATGCATCCATGTATTATGCTATCATTAAAGTTTGATAGGAATAATTAAGGGTCTGCCCCATGGGGGGACACTTTATGCTTTGGGGTTGTCCATCCATCCGGGTGTGCACATACTCGTTACCGCGATATCAGATCCTCAGAATGCCTCGGTGTATTTTGCTCAAATTTGGCAATATGTTTTAAATCTTACCTGGCAGGATGAAATTATTAGATTTTGGTGTCAATATGACTTAAACTTGAGTAAATGGCGGACCCTTCAGTCAACGCAAAGGTATATCTAGTTTCTGTTTCTTTTTAGAATTATTATCCTTACTTTGGGGGGGGGGTGTTGTTTTTTTCCTTTTTCTTTTTTTCTTTTTTTTTTTTTTAGCATTAAATGTGAAATGATCGCCAAAGGCATTTGGTCAGTCAGTGGAGCTTATAGGCTATGCTCTGCATTATCTCGCTTGATGCATGGTTGTGTGGTTTTCAGATGCTGTCAGCCACAAAAAGTTAACAATTTTATGTATTCCTCTCTAATTTGTTGCAGTTAGGACCTCAGGCTGCTTTCAGTTTCACTTGGAGATGTGCAAGGTAAGTGCAGTCACAATTATAAATTATCAGTACAGTAGTAGACACGACTCACAAAGACCAGACTAGGCCAGAGATCCACTCAGTTCCCCTGATAGATTGTATATCTGGGCCAAGTTATTCCTGATAAACATTTCCCTCATCTGGCGTAATCATGAGGGTCAGGATATGATTTTGGTAGGAAGCCATAACATAGTCACAAACAGTGCCTGGCCTAGCATAACCTGACAACAAGACAGAGTCGATAATCTGTTGGGGGGTGGGGGGGGGGGAGATTTCTTTTTAAACATTACACATATTATCTCAGAGAGGTTCTTTGGAAAATATCTAACGTGTACATGTAAAGGGGTTGAAAAACTCTGATGATCTGTCAGTCCACTGAACTGACACTTTCTGATTTGCCAGGCCTTCAGACTCTGGTCAATAAGTTCATGACCTTGTGTTACTTAAAAGCCTAAATGAAATAACATTTTCCATTGTGATGTTGTCTCAATATTTTTTAACAAAATTGAAAATATTGTACTGTTAAACACTGATGACCGCTTTGTTGACAATTGTACAGTGTACATATTACCTGAGAAAGGTTGAAGTCCAGTGCACTACAGCACCCCATTGTGAAATTTGTGTATGTTGACACTTGACACTCAGAGTGATAGTTCTATCATTTTTAGCTCAGCTGACTTGTCAGCCAGCTGAGCTTATCTTATGGTCCTTCTTCCTCAGTCCGTCGTCTGTCCTCCGTCAACAATTCATATTTTCGACTTCTTCTCTGAAACCGTCAGCCAGATCCACCTCAAACTTGGTGCGGATGTGCCTTGGGTGAGTGTCTACCAAGTTTGTTCAAATGGTCACGGTCCAGTGATTTTTGGATTTTTAATGAATTTTTTCGTTCTTTTTCAGGCAAATCCTAAAAAATCTTCTTCTCCTAGTTTTTAATTTGTTTACCAGGTGGCGCTGCAATTTTTTTGTAAATTTTGTATAGTTTTGCTATTTTTCACTTGTTCTCAGAACCGCCACTCAGATTAGGCTGAAATGTGATGGATATGTTCTTGTGGAAGGGTCAAACAAAGTTTTTTACTAGGTGGCACTGCTTTGGATTCCTGATTTTCAAGGATTTTCAATTCGGGTACTTATCGGTCAAGGCAGCTTCCCTATTGATTACTATGTAAGTCAATTTGCATTCTAATGCTAATTCACAGGACAACTGACACGAAATTTACTGTTTACTTGATAACTTGAGATCTGTCCTGAGTTAGTACTGGGATGCTGCACATTTTAATGTTTCTGTATGAAGGTCATGCTTAGACAGTACATGAATGACCTTGACCTCGTTCCTGGGGTCACAGTGCAACATACATGAATTGTACTCTTCACTATAACTTGAGAACTACTTCAACCTTGATGTCGCACATGTTAGTGTTCTTCTATAAAGGTCAGACTTACTCAGAACATGGGTGACCTTGATCCTTTCCCATGGTCACAAAGCTGCAAGTGTGATGAATGTCAAGATCAGCTGAGCATGGGCTGTTCACACAGCCCTCTTGGTTTATAAATTTTTTGTATTGTTTTGCTATTTGTCACTTGTTCTCAGAACTGTCACTCAGATTAAGCTGACATGTGATGGGTATGTTCTTGTGGAAGGGTCAAACAAAGTTGTTTACAAGGTGACACTGTTTTGGATTCCTGATTATTAAGGATTTTCAATTCGGGTACTTATCGGTCAGTGCAGCTTTCCTATTGATTACTATGTAAGTCAATGTACATTCTAATGCTAATTCACAGGACAACTGACACGAAATTTACTGTTTATTTGATAACTTAGATCTGTCTTGAGTTAGAACTGGGATGCTGCACATTTTAATGTTTCTGTATGAAGGTCATGCTTAGACAGTACATGAATGAACTTGATGTTTGTGGGGTCACAGTGCAACATACATGAGTTGTACTCTTCATTATAACTTGAGAACTACTTGAACCTTGAGGTTACACATGTTAGTGTTCTTCCATAAAGGTCAGACTTACACAGAATATGGGTGACCTTGATCCTCTCCCAAATTCACAGAGCTGCAAGTGTGATGAATGTAAAGGTCAGCTGAGCATGGGCTGTTCACACAGCCCTCTTGGTTATGGGTTATACAAACAAGGTGACTGGTAATAAGTCTTGCAACACACATCACTGAAATAGCATTTTTTAGCTCAGCTGATTTGAGTTTATAGGATGGTCAGTCACCCATCAGTCGTGGGTCCACAATTCTGTTTCAACCTCATGTGCTGTTCACATTTTCAACTTCGCCAAAAACATTCCCCAGATCCACTTCAAACTTTGTTGCAGGGTACTTTGGGACATAGGAGTCAATTTCTTTGTAAAATTTACCTGTGGTGACAGGTCACCTGCTGTATGGGGCCACTTTTTCTTGGCAGAAAGGGTGGCCACATACAGCAGGTAACACTGTATATATAGCTGTCGGCTATAGGTATTAGAGCTTATGCGATCACTCCTGTCCATCTGTCAGTCCATGAAAGTTTGCTTGTCAACACCATATTAGCTACAGTTTTTAAGTTAGCCCCTTGAAATTTTTCGGACTTCCTGTTTGAATAAAAATGTATGGTCCTTTCATTGTTAGGAGACCGCCGAAGGTTAGTCCCCTATAGTGATTGCAGGTTCTGTCTGGTGTCCTTCTGTGTGTCCATCCTGATTGTTTATGCATAATAACTTGAGAAGTTTTTGAGCTAGTTCTTTCATATTGCACAGGATTCCAGTCCTCTATAACGGCTACCTTAAGTTCTAAGATGGGTGACCTTGACCCAATTCCCAAGGTCACTGAGCCACATTAGTTAATTTGGTGTTCGCAAGATAAAAAGTTTTTGAGCTAGGGCTTTCATATTGCTCAGGGTTATTGTCCTCTGTAAGAGGTAGGTCAAGTTGAACGATGTGTGACCTTGACTTAATTCCCATGGTCATACTGCCACATTCGTACATTTGGTATCATTTCCGCGTGATAGCTTGAGAAGTTTGTGAGCTAGGGCTTTCATATTGCACATGATTTTGGTCATCTAATGCTACCTTAAGTTCTCAGATGGGGGACTTTGACCCAATTCCCAGGGTCATAGGGCCACATTAGTAAATTTGGTGTCTTTATGATAACCTAAGGAGCTTTTGAGCTAGGGCTGTCATATTACACAGGATTATAGTCCTCTGTAAGGGCTAGGTTGGGTTCAAAGATGTGTGACCTTGACCCAATTCCCAAGGTCACAGAGCCACATTAGTTAATTGGGTTTCCGCATGATAACTTGAGAAGTCTTTAAGCTATAGAGATTTCATATTGCACATCATCATAGTTTTCCATCAGGCCATGGTGAAGTTTGAACATGAGTGACCTTGACCCAATTTCCAGTGTCACACAGCCACTTTCAAGAAATTTGGGGTTCACACCATAATTTGTAAACTTTTTCATTCATGGGATTTAGATTGCACATGTTTATAGCCCTCTATAGGGCCAAGGCTAAGAATAAACATGATTGACCTTGACCCACTTCTCAAAGTCACACAGCCACTTATTTGCTTCTGGATGCTGGATTTTATGTTCAACGATTTTTGACTGTATATATGTAGCAGACTTTGAACCTGTATCCAAGGTCAGTTTGCCCAGTGTCCAAGGGGAGATACATGTATATTTGCTGCCCCAAACTGTCTCAGATTTGTATATGGTGGTTCCCTCAGTAGTGTTAGCACCACTAATTATATCTAGTTGGCAATGCCACCTAGTAGATTACATAAGACAAGGACCAAATACTGAAGCGGAAAAAAAAATGAAAATGCTCTGGCATGTTTGATTTTCAGTGCATCCTTATGAAATCTGGTGGAAATATCCTGGAGGTGATTATGTATAATCTGAATAATATTAGTGGTGCCACCTGTAGGTACAGGAAGTATGACAGTTTATTATTTGGTTTTAAAAGCATATGAAATTTATAATCTTAAGAAATTGTAAGGCTAATTTTACATATTATATGTGACCTTGGCCTACTTTCTCAAGGTCAAAGACTGAAAACAATTATGAGAATGATTTTGTTTTTGATGGTTATTGCGTCTGAATTTGTAGACACACATACCAGTACAGGAATATTGTATATAAAGTCAAGATAGGGCGTCGTGGTGGCACCACTGAAGGTTGCTAAATGTTGGAACTTACAGCATCAGTGCAAAACATGTTTAATTCATTATTGTATTGATTAATAAATTGAGACAGAAGTACAAAGTTTATGTACACTAAAATCACCTTTGGCCAACCATGGTCAAATTGTATGGAATTGTGCATGATCTTGACCTATTTTTCCAGGTGCTGCATCAACCAGGCCCTCTGCCAGCTCCAGTTGGTTCCACTGTATTGAGCAGTGGGAGGTGCCAGCACTAAAGAGTTTGGTAATAGTCACCCCACTTACAGCCATAATGGAGGAACAAACAGAACATCTCAATTCAAAGGGTTGCGATAACGATGCACCAGCTTCCTGATTCACATCATTAACTCTACGTCTCGAAAACTGTCAGCCATAGTCACTTCAAAGTTGGTAGGCATGTACCTTAGGCCAGCCTCTACCAAATTTCTACAGATGGTCATGTGCAATTGGATTTTATGTCGGGAACTTTTTTGCGTTTAACTTTTTGTTTAATTTTTGTTTAATCTGAATCTTTGTCTCTTGAACAACATGGCTAACTGCTTTGAAACTGCATAAGGACACTTGTATAAGGGGAAAACGTGTACAGTATAAAGGTTACCATGGTTACAGGGCACTTAATAGGGAGTTTTACTGTTCTCTTCATCTTGAAAACTATTTCGGCTAGGAATTTAATGTTGGTAGTCCTCTACATGTCGGTCAGATTTACACAGTACAGTAGTGATGTTTAATTTCATTCCTTAGGTTACAGCATCCCCTTGTGACATATACTAGCTGTTCATTCTCTTTTAGTGAGGACTGGGACAGTTGAGTCAGTACTTTGATATTGATACAGGACAGTCTTTCAGAAAAGTGACCTCGACCAAATTCCGAAGATCACATGAGTACTTCATTTCATGTGCGCTACACCAGCCGAGCAAAGAACTCTCGTGTGCAGTCCTCTTGATTTATTTATTTGAATACACAGTCAGCCATAAGTAATCTGCTGTGGAAGGTTATGGTTTTACATTGTAAATAAGTTGGTTATCTGGCTACTATTAAACTATTTATGGTAATTGCTATTGACATAGTTAGAGGGAATGCTATTTTCCATTTAAAATTGATGTAAATCTCTTACATGCACATATATTGTGAAGAGTGATGTGGTGAACAACCCCTTTGATTGTTACGTAAGATGATATGAACAGTGGCTTCTGTACTTAGAGCTGCTACAATGCATAATGAGTTGTGTAATATTTGGGGTGAGTGATAGTTACCATTTAAAATTGATGCAATATTCTTACATACATGTAACTATATATTTTGTGAAGAGTGAAAAGTTGAACAGTACCTTTGATTGTGACATAAGATGATATGAACTTTGGCTTCTCTGCATAGCTGATATAATGCATAAGTTGTATGGCGAGGCTCTGAAAGCCAAGTTTCTAATCCAGCACAAAAGAGAAGCAAATTTCCATTAAGAGTAATTTAGCCTAACTGGTACAATGGGTACCTGAAAGAATAATAAGGCCTTTCTGTTAAAGGAATCAAATATGTAGGAAATATAACATAGTACCTTTTTCAGCTGTTAATTTGTTTGAATTGACATTTTATAGAGCACTGCTAAAGGTATTCGCCTGATACATGGCCATTCATATTTTCATTGTGTGAATTGTGAACACAAACTTTACTTGATCGGATGATCTGTGATTACAAAGTGTACATACTCTGGCTTGCCTGTGGCAAGTTCAGTGGTAAAAGCATGCAAAACACCTCTCAAAATCAGGCGCAATTATGCTGTTTCACAGCACTCGCAACAAGGGAACATTTCTTTGTTTGCCACTGTATACAGTTTACACTTGCCAGAAAGATGAGAATCTCAGCTTTCCATCTGAGAAGGTCCCCCATTGGCTAAGACAATATAGGCCTAACATTTGGTTTAATCAGGTCAAAGAGGTCAAGTTATCATTGAGAAAAGCTTGGTCAGTCATGCCTGTCTATTGGCTAGTTTGTCTTAAATATTAATTAATCGTGACACAGTTTCCGATGTCAGCCAATTAGGAGCCAAGAATTTGCTATGACGTCAGCATACATAGCAGTACTTCACAGACAAAATGGCATCTTTACTATCGAAACTGGAAGTATTTTCTGTTCTTTTGGCATACACAGGATGTTAAATTTTGCTCTTCAGTATAGTACCAGAAGAAAGTGTAAAAATGTCTTATGGGGTCTCTGAAGACGGGAGAAGTATTTTAAGGAAGACTGGCTATATTTGTGGTAGAAATTTTACTGTTGGCCGGCAAGCCTGGTTGACGCTCACGTTCATATCAACATGGTCGATGAATAAAATCAATCTTTCTGTCAAATATTTCAGCAAATGTACGAAAATCCAACTGCTTTTTTCAGATAAATTTAAAAATATGCATTGTCAAGATAATACATTTTTTATGGCTCCCAACACCCAACAAATGTTCCCACATATCAATGGAATGATGTACTACGTGGCCAAAATGACACAACCTACAATGATGCCTATATGCATCATGCGGGTTTGAACATACGATGCCTTCAGGCAATGTGTGGACTTTGCAGGGCAATGCCTTGATGCATCGTGCCCAGTGAAAGGGTTAATGTGTCACGTTCAGGGAGGAGAGTGTGCACTTGTGACAAGAACTTGTACTTGTTGGATGACTGTAACATGTTTGATGGATTCTTTTTAAAAATCTCTCATTCTGGTATATTTATGTCTCCCCGTGCAATGGGCGGACATATTGTGTTTGTGTCCGTTTTTTCCTCTTCTTCTTCTTCTTTTTCTTCTTCTTGTTCTTGTTCTTGCTCTTCTTCAACACATTGTTGTGTGCGTTGCGGACATGATAACTCAAGAAAGATTTGACTTGGGAAGTTGAATTTTTTTGTGACGATGTTCCTATATAAAACCTTGCCTGGGAGTGCAGATGGGTGACCTTGACGTACTTTTCAAGGTCACATGGCGACTTTTAAAAATCATTGCAGATGCACTGGAGAAAGATTTGACTTAAACAGGTTGATATTTTGTGTGATTATGTTTGTATGTAAGATTTTTATAAGGCTTTGCTTGTAACTACAGATGTATGACCTTGACCTATTTTTCAAGGTCACATGGGCATGTCATATAAAATTGACGCGGACGCAATAACTCCGCAAGGATTTGATTTTAGAGGTTGAAATTTTGCGTGATTATGTACCATAATATGAACTGGTTTGGGATTGCAGATCGGTAGCCTGGACCTATTTTTCAAGGTCACATGGGCATGTCGTGTAAAATTGACGCGGACGCAATAACTCCGCAAGCATTTGACTTCAGAGGTTAAAATTTTGCATGATTATGTACCAAATTATGAACTAGATTGGGAGTGTAGATGGGTGACCTTGACCTATTTTCAAGGTCACGCCACTTTTTAAAAATCATTGCCGATGCACATGAGACAGATTTGACTTAAAGAGGTTGATATTTTGTGTGATTATGTTTCTATGTAGACTTTTATAAGACCTTGCTTGTAACTGCAGATGAATGACCTTGACCTGTTTTTCAAGGTCACATGGGCATTTCGTCTAAAATCAATGTGGACGTGATAACTCAAGGAAGATTTGACTTGGGAAGTTGAAATTTTATGTGAAGGTGTTCCTATATATGATCTTGCTTGGGATTGCAGATGGGTGACCTTGACTTTTTCAAGGTCACGTGGGCATGTCTTAAATTGACACGCATGCAACAACTCTGCAGGGATTTGATGTAGGAGGTTGGAATTTTGTTTGTTTATGTTCCATAGTACCAACTACATTAGGATTGTAGATGGGTGACTTGACATATTTTCAAGGTCGCATGGCCACTATTTAAAAACCACTGCAGATGCACTCGAGAAAGATTTGTCTTAAAGTGGTTGACATTTTGTGTGATTATGTCTCTATGTAAGACTTTTGTAAAACCTTGCTTGTAACTGCAGATGTATGACCTTGACCTATTTTTCAAGGTCACGTGGGCATTTCAAAAATCAACGTTTTGAAATGTCAATAAAGAGTGTACCTTAACCATATCTGTAAATCATTGGAATCTGTATGCCTATTTATAAAAATAAGGGTGACAGTAGTAAGGGCGCACGGGGAGACATTTGATTTTCTGTTGGAAAATCAGCCTGTTCTAGTTTTTTTTGTCATGGCATATGTATGATTCAGTAGGATTAAGTTCATTCAGCCTCTCATTCAAAATCATGCAGTTTGTCCATGTGGAGGCCCACTAACCTGGGGTAAAATACAACCATGCAAGTATTTTGTGTCCCTTTTCATGTTCTGTGCTACTTAACACAATGTTAAGTCACTGTGTATTTTGGTTATTTTGTTCATTACTCTTTAAGCAGAAAATATGAATAAAATTATGTCATGAGAAGTGACTGCTCCAGCTTTATCCCAACTTAGTTCGTTGATTGTATTCAAACTTAAGCTGCTATTTCTGTTTCTGATTAACCGTGTACTCAATAGTAGTCATGTTTTTAATTACATGTATAACAATCTTTTATGTAGGCAGATTTGCTATATACAGTTTGTTTTGCATTCAGCTTGCTGTACCCCGCCACTGAAGGTGGTATAGGGGGACATAGGAATGGTCATGATAGTAAGGGTTGGGGCTGTGTCCGTCCCCCCAGACTGTTCCCTTCATCAAGTGATAATGTTTTCCATGTGTTTAGCAATAGAGATATTGATTTTGTATTGTATAAGTGCATTCCTAGTAGTGTATTGTATATTGAAACGTCTGTCATGCCTGTCACAACCCATAACTTACTACATTATTATACAATTGCCTTCAAAGGTGGCCAGAGTACACATCAAGGTCAAACCTGGTCTGCCATTGTTTATGGGTGACTGACCTCAAGGCCACCCATGCATACGTTCCTGTTGATCAGCATATAAGTGAATGGGGACTGCTGTAGTAATTCACATTTTCTACTCCAAATCTGTCAGGCAGATTCACTTATAAATTGGTGGGGATGTACTTTGGGTGGGTTTCTTCTAAGTTTTTACAAATGGTCAAGGTCCATTGATTTTTGGATTTTTTCATGATTTTTTTGTTGTTGATTATTTCGGGCAAAATTTAGAAAAATCCCCTAAAGCACTTGGCAAATTGCTTCAAAATTGCATAGGGACACCTAGCATAGGGGGATGTACCTGAGGTTAATGTTCACAACACATAATGTGGCAGGGGACATCGATCCTTTGGATCATGTAGTCAGAATTGTATTGATGATTGCTGTGCAGAAGACAGTATTATTCACATAAATTCGTCGGTCCAGTGACTGACAGATATGTTGGGTAAAATGTAAATTGCTTTTACATGTAAGTATCAGGTAGTATTTTGGTTGGTATCCTGTGGATCTGCTAACAGAAAGAATTGTGCACATATCAAATCTTCTGTCCAGTCACTGATGGACATGTTGGGTGAAGTATAAGTTGTATTGTACTCATTTCATTGAAAGTGTGACAGCGGGGTAAGTCTGACACCCCCAGTAGGGGCACAGTGCAACACCATAGGTCACTTAAGCTGGTATCCACACACTTAAGGTGCTTTGCCAGAGCCCCATTAAAAATTCCGTTGAGCCCTAACCATGCGGTTCATTCACTGGCATCGAGGCTTTGTGGCGTGGCACAGCGCTCCTGGTGGTCGTAATGCATAATAGCGAGCATGCACATACATGTACATGTAATTCAGTTTCCTACCGTGGTGTCCATCTGTAGTGGAGGCATATTGTTGGAAGCTCCCACCTTGTTCCTGCCTTTTCAGTACTCGTGTTTCTTTTTCCGTCATCTAGTAGTCAATAAGTTTCCTGAGAAATTCATTCTATCCCAAGCATAGTCAGTCCTGTTTCTTGCCTCGTGGCTGTGGAGTTGGACATCCGTTTTGACGCCAACCACCACAGGATGGCCTGTTGGAATGACCGACCATCAGTCAAGCCTGGCCTCTGGTCAGGCTCAGACTGGTCCTCAAATTGAGGCTTGTTCTTGAGCAGAGGCCCCATCGGAGGAAGCAAAGACCTCCAATATTCCTCCGTGCACTGGTTGGGCATTCCCATTGTAGGGTCCACTCCACATCCACCAGAGCTGAAGTGAACAGATCTGTGGCGAGTGGCGCTCCTATCTTGTTCTTCCAGGTCAAGCTGTATACCGTTAAGTCCGTCTAAAACTTAACAGCCAAATATCTTTTTTCTGTTGCAAATTGTTGTACTGGGGTTTGTAAAGGTTTGCAAAAGGTTGACAAAGGGTTTCAAATGGTTGAAACGGTTACAAACCTTTTCAACATTTTTATTTAAAAGGTTGAGAAAGTGTGTGAAATGATTGTTAACCATTAGAGACAGGTTTAGAAGTGTTCAAGAGGTTTTGATGCAATAAGAGAAAATGGTTTGGAAAGTGTTAGAAGTGGGTTTGCTAAAGGTTGATGCGTTTGGTGACTGTTAAGTTTGACACAGGCTTAACTGTATGGCGGTCAAGGCAGCAGTGATTGCCCAAGTGTTGATGGGCAAGGCGAAGGCACTGTTTGCCCCTGTTGGCAAACGGCTTGATAACCTGGATTGCAAGGTTTCCTCCAGGAATCTTCTTCCCCTGCCCCCTCTGAGAAACCTAGCCCTACGAGATTTAGCCAAGTCATCCTCACAGGTGGCTGCACCAAAGCCCTAGGTGGTAGTGTTGTTGAGGCAGTGGCTCCCACTAAGCCTCTTGTGGTGGTGGCGGCAACTTGTCCCAGTGCCCTGGGGGCCTGGGTTCCCATCACTTGGTATTCCTTTACAATGAGAACTCGGCCATCACGGTCACATGGAAAGGGGGGAGGGGGGGAGTCAGCCTAGTGAGTGACTTCACCCCCACCTCCTTCCTTCAGTTCCAAGTGTTCATGCTTCCACCATAGGGAGCAGAAGAAGAAGAGCATTGTCGCCACTGTTGTCCTTCTCTGGAAGGAAAGGTGAGCGTCAGAGCTGGGGTTTGGGCGCTTTGCTTGGTGAGGTTAAACATCCCTTTACCTTAGCTGTCACACTTTGGGAGGTTTTCTCTGCGCTGCTGGTCCCACAGCTGAAACAGTTCCTGTGAAGATGGCACCTCCATGGTCTGTTCCTTCCCCAGTTGAGGTTGATCCAGTGGTCCATCAACCTTCAATTGGATAGGTTGCCTCTCCAGTGACCTATGCAGACATGGCATTGAGGCTATGAGTCGTTCAGGTTTGGTGGTCTCTCTGCCAGTGCAGGGGGTAGCTACAGTTGTCAATCACTCAGTTTTGTCAGGGCCTAGGCCTATTCATCTTGTGCATGCCAGCTTACCAGCTGCCCTTGCAGCCAGTTGGTCTGGGTCGGTCTGGTCAGGGTTTTGTCTCCTTCCATGAGAGGGGGATAACATGGCCAGGGGGAAGCAGCAGAAGTCTTTAGATGAGGCATGCTGCAGGGTGCAAATTTGACCAATGGGTTGTCTTCTGTCTATCAGCCTGCCATGGCTGTGTGTGGCCCACAGCTGCAGAGGCAAAAGAAGCAGCAGATGAAGGTTGGCCAGGCTTATAAGTTGGGCTTTTCTGGTGCCAAGGGTGGCCAGAAGCCAGCGCCTTGCCCTATTGGTATGTGCGGTTAGTCTGATGCCTCTGTTGGCCACTGGTCTATGAGCCATGTCGCCATCTTGGCCAGGATTGGGCTGGCTGACTAGTGTTGTTTGTGGACCTTTGGGATCATATAATGGACAGTGTTTTTGTCAGAAACACATCCGGCACAGTTACTCAGAGTTCGCCATAGGCAATTCTCCTCCCTTCTCAAGGGTTCCTTTTTCTTTTCTGCTGCTCATGGACGAGGACTGGGAACTCTTGCACGAGGCTGTGCAAAAGCTTGCCAATACTAGATAATGTGTCCCCAGGAGCTTAAATTTTTCTTTTTGGTGGCAAAAAGAGACGGCGGACAAAGACCAGTAATTGACTTGTTGCATCTCAACTCTTATCTTGTAGTGCAGCACTTCAAGATAGAAGCCCCAGCCAGCATCATGGCAACGATATGACAGGGCGATTGGGCAACCTCGATAGACCTCAAAGAGGCATATTTCCAGATGTCTGTGGCCAAGCAGCTCTAAAATTTCTGTCTTTTGTGGTGAGTTTGTCAGTTCCGTGCTCTTCCGTTTGGCCTAGCACCAGCACTGCTGGTCTTCACTAGAGTCATGAGCGAGGTGGCAGCATTTGTGCACCGACAAGGGATTTGGTTGCACATTTATCTGGACAGTTGGCTCCTACATTCTCAGGACAATGGCCATCTTCTCCAGGACATGCAGCTCGTGTTGGATCTGTGTCGGAAGTTAAACCTAATTGTGAATCTCCCAAAGTCCAGCATGACTCCCCTGAGGGAGTTCATGTTTTAGGGGATTCAGTTTTTGACAGTCCCTCCTATCTGCAGCCTGCAGAGGACTGGTGTAAGAGTCTTCTAGCCCCCTTGAAACAGTTTGGGAGGGCGTCTGCGCATGAGTGGATGCACCCAATCGGGACATTGACATCCATGGACTTGCTGGTTCCTCTGGGGACGCTTCATTATGGCCCTATCGAGCTCTGGTTTCGAGATCATGGGGATCAAAAGATCCTTTTCTTGTCTTGGGGTCTTGCGATTCAGCCCAATGATTGGCTAATTCTGAGTTGGTGGTCTTGCCGGGTGAATGTGATGGCAGGGCAGTCTCTGGCACCTTTAAACAACGAAGTGACTTTGTTCACCGATGCCTCCTTTTTGGGCTTGGGAGCACATTTGGACTCAATAACAGCCTCAGGCAAACAGCCTCCTCAGTGGAGGCACAGCTGTTGGTGCTCAATTGCTTCCAGATGGTTTTAGGGTGTGCCTCACCCACCCCCTCTTATTCAGTGGAGTTTATAAAGGGAGCACTGAGGGTTCAGGATGGTTTTCTGGTCCATGGCTCTCAATTGTTTTTAGGGTAAAATCTTTGGAGGTTCCGCCCACCTCCAGTCTGATGGTGTACTATATCCTTAATATGAAATTTTTCAATGTAAAACTATTATAAAGAAACAGTACTTGCCATAGGTAACTAGAAATCCCACCCAACTATTCCCCCCCCCCCCCCCCCCCCCTCCTTTTCGGTGCCAAATTGAATTGGGCATGATCGCTATTACACATTAGGACCACCAAGAGTGCTGTGCCGGGCCACAGGGCCCGGATGGCAGTGAATGAGCAGCATAGAGACCAGCTCAAGTGACCTGTGGTGAGTACTGTTTCTCGATAGTTTTACATTGAAAAACTTAATTTTAATTTCCACGAATCTTGGTGCAGTTATTTAAGATTTGAACTCCCACATTTTGAGGCACATAGACAAAATGACTGGGAGCTGTTGAGGCCATTCACTGTGTGAGCCATGGGGTTATGTCATGTTGGCAAGTAATGCTGCATCAAGGGATATATCCGTGTACAATGTGATTGGCTATTGTAGTTCATGACCTTGTGTTCATGAGGGAATGACGCAAAGGAAAAATCCTATTTCTCTAATTCTAAACTTTGGACCGAATGTAAATATTCAAACATGTTTATTTACTGCAGTTATTTGTGCAGATACATATATGCTTTGCTTATTTACAGCAAAGGATGACCTTTAAAATAATGATCTTTTAGGGAGAGTTTTTATACCAGAAATCACAACGCATGACGTAATATGCTTCTTGTTCTTGTTTGATATTAAAACTAGTTTCCTCACAATGACATGCTCATATGATGAAATAAGTTTTGTCATATTTGCATTTTTATTGAAATAAATTTATACCTGAGTAATAATATGCACATTTTACTATTTCTGTGTGAAGGTCATGCTTAGACAGCACATGAATGACCTTGACCTCGTTTCTGGGGTCATAGTGCAACATACATGAATTTTTCTCTTCATTATAACTTGAGAACTACTTGAACCTTGATGTTGCACATAATAGTGTTCTTCTATAATGGTCAGACTTACTCAGTGTATTGGTGACCTTGATCCTTTCCTAAGTTCACAGAGCTGCAAGTGTGATGAATGTCAAGATCAGCTGAGCATGGGCTATTCACACAGCCTTCTTGTTAATTTTTAATGATTTTTTGAACTTGGGTACTTAAATGTAAATGCACCTTTCCTATTGATTACTATGTAAATCAATGGGCAGTCTAATGCTAATTCATATTGTCAAATTCTTCTCTGATACCATCTTCCAGATTCGCTTCAACCTTGGTTGCAATGTACTTTAGGTGCATTGCTGCCAAGTTGTTCAAGTAGCCACGCTCCATTGACTTTTTTATTTTTTATGATTTTTTTTTGCGGGGGGGGGGGGGGGGGGGTCAAAGCTTATAAACATCTTCTCTGAAACCACTCACCCAATTGATTTGATATCACACAGGGACACTCTTAGTTATTAAATTATTCAGAAGGTGGCTGTGCCATTTTTAGCTAAGCTGACTGGCCAGTCAGGCTGTGCTTTGAGAAGGCCGAGTTGTCTGGCTGAGAAATACTTCCAAATGCCATATGCATTCAGCTAAACCTCAACACAGGTCTATACAGTTGCAACCTTGATTTTGCGAGGCAGGCTTAAATCAGCTGAGCACGGGCTGTTAATGCATCCCTTTAGGTTTCAGTTTGGATACTTATCAGTAATTGCACCTTACCTTTTGATTACTATGCAAGTCAATGGGCATTCTAATGCTAATTCACATTTTCAACTCTCTGAAACCATCAACCAGATTCACTTAAGACTTAGTAGCAATGTACCTTGGGTGGGTCTCTACAAAGTTTGTTCAAATGGTCACACTCTAGTGATTTTATATTGTTCTTTTGGGGGGCAAATCTGTAAATATCTGCTGCAATAAAACCACTCGCCCAATTGCTTTCATATCACACAGGAACACTCCGAAACAGTCGGTCAGATTCACTTCAAACTTAATGGCAATGTACCTGGGGTGGGTCTCCCAACCAAGTTTGTTGAAATGGTCATGCTCCAGTGATTTTTTAAATTTATACCTCAGGTAATCCATACCACCAGAGCTTATACCATAGTCGCAAGATCTGTCATCCGTCCACCCATCGTAAACAATTCACAATTTCAACTTCGCTAAACTGTTGGCCAGATTAAGTTCATACTTGGTGGCAATGTTCCTCCAGTAGGCTTCCCCAACTTTGTTCAAACTGACAGCTCATGATTCACCTGAGCACAATATCAGTCTTGATCCTCTAGTTTATGACTTTTTTTTCAGGGGGGAGGGGGGGGGGGGGCAAACCTTAAAAAATCTTCTCTGAAACCGCTTACCCAATTGCTTTGATTTTACACAGGAATAATCTTAGGCACTCCTTGTTCTTAATTTGTTCACCAGGTGACGCTGCAATGTTTTTTAATATTTGCCCTGCTGACCTGTCATTCAGCAGAGGTAGAATCCATTTGTATTCGTTGTCCATCTGTCCGTCTCTCTTTTTGCAGGATTACTTTCTTTTTAATCTTCATCCAGTACAGTGGAAAAGGTGGCTTTCAGCTAATACCTTAGTACACTTTACCTCATAACACCTCTAGTCCTCTATGGTGCTAAATATTGTATTACTATTTACCGGTTTATAACAGTGTCGGTATGGTGAAATAGTGTATGAAGCTTTCAAGTTTCAAAGGAGACTTCCGCCCATCCATCCGTCAATCTGTCTGATGTTAGACTTTGTCTTCTTCTCAAAAAGCGCTGTATAGAATGTTTTGATTTTGCACATGGATGTTGCCCAGTTGGACTTCTACTAAGTTTGCAAGATGATGCAATCATTTTTCTATTTTTCATGAATTTTGATTTATTTTTTTAATAAAAATAAAATTTCCATGCTCAAGAACTACCAGGCTAATTGCTTTAATATTGCACATAGGGTCACCTGCTGAGGTCAATTAGGTCTTATTTTGGCCACCAGGTGGCGCTGCAATTTTTTCCCAAAATTTTTTTCATGAACTTTTGTGTGTTAAAGCTATTTTTTACTTCTCTTCTACTCAAAAACAGCTGCATGGAATGTTTTGGTTTTGCACATGGATGTTTCCCAGGTAGACCTCCGCCAACTTTGAGAAGGAGATGATGATGCAATAATTTTTCTATTCTTTACGAATTTATTAATTTATTTTTTAAAAAAATGTCCCCATCTCAAGAACTACTTGGCCGATTGCTTTGATATTGTACATAGGTCACCCAGGATCTACAAGTTCTTACTTTGGCCACCAGGTGGCACTGTGATTTTCCCCCCATTGTTTATGAATTTTTGTATTTAGGCTATTTTCGACTTCTTGTCCAGGACGGCTGAACAGAATTGCTTAAAATTTTATCAGAATATATTTGGACTTTAGATAATGAAATTTCGCAAAAATAATGTGGGTATGTTAATTTTTGACAAAGTTATGTGACATCAAACTTTGCAACTGTAAGTGAGTTCTGCCACTGTATACGTATATGTGGCAATAGAGTGCATATCTTTCAGTCTAATGCTAATTCACAGTTTTGACTTCTCCGAAACCGTCAGGTAGATTGCGTTTAAACTTGGTGGCAACATACTCTGGGTGGATCTCTACCAATCATGGTCAAATGGTCATGCTCCAGTGATTTGTGCGTGGGGGGGGGTTGTTTTTGTTTTGTTTTGTTTTTTTGGTGGCAAATCTTAAAATATCTTCTCCGAAACTGCTCACCCGATTGCTTTGATATCACACAGGAACACTCCTAGTTATAAATTTGTTCACGAGGTGGCACTGCAATTTTTGGTGTTTTTTTTTCGTGTGTGTGGTTTTGCTATTATTGACTACTTCAGAACTGTCACTCAGATTAAGGTGAAAAATGAGTGGATGGATTCCTTGTGGAAGTGTCAAAGTTGTTCACTTGGTGGCACTGGTGTAATTTTTTTAAAAATTTTTAAACGTGGCTACTTAAATGTAAATGCACCTTTCCTAGTGATTACTATGCAAGTCAATGGGCATTCTAATGCTAACTCTTATTTTCAACTTCTTCTCTCAAACCATCAGCCAGATTCACTTCAAACTTGGTAGCAATGTGCTTTGGGTACATTACTACCAAGTTGTTCAAGTGGTCACCCTTCATTGACTTTTTAATTTTTTATCTTTTTTTTTTGGGGGGGGGGGATTTTTTTACAAAAGATCTTCTCAAAAACCGCTCCCCAATTGTTTTGATATCACACAGGAACACTCCTACCTATTAATTTGTTCACTAGGTGCCACCTCAATTTTTGTTAGCTCAGCAGACTGGCCAGTCAGGCTGTGCTTTAGGAAGGCACAGTCGTCTGTCTTAGAAACACTTCCAAATGCCATATTCACTCATCTAAACCTCAATACAGGTCTACTCAGTTGCAACCTTGACTTTCATGCAGCCTTTTAGGTTCCAATTTGGGTATGTATCAGTAAATGCACCTTTCCTATTGATTACTATGCAAGTCAATGGGTATTATCATGCTTATTTACATTTTTGACTTCTCTGAAACCATCAACTAAATTAACTGAAAACTTAGAAGCAGTGTACCTTGGGTGGGTGTCTACAAAGTTTGTACAAATGGTCACCCTCCAGTCATTTTATTTATTTATTTATTTTTTTTTTTGAGGGGTGGGGGCAAATCTTGAAACATCTTCTGCAACAAATCCCCTTTCCCAATTGCTCTCACATCACACAGGAACACTCCAAAACCCGTCGGTCAGATTCACTTCAAACTTAATGGCAATGTACCTGGGGTGGGTCTCTTCCAAGCTTTTTCAAATGGTCACGCTCCAGTGAATTTTGAATTTTTCGCTCAAGTGATCCATATATCACCTGAGCTTATATGATAGTCCCAAGATATATCATCCGTCTGTCCATCTGTCCGTCGTAAACAATTTACATTTTCGACTTCTCCTAAACTGTCAGCCAGATTTACTTCATACTTGGTGGCAATGTTTCTCTAGTGGGTTTCCACCAACTTTGTTCAAACTGTCAGCTTATGATTCACCTGAGCACAGGATCAGTCCAGTTTATGATTTTTTGGGAGTAACCTCAAGAATCTTCTCTGAAACCGCTCACCCAATCGCTTTGATGCAACATAGGAACAGTCCTAGGTACTCCTTGTTCTTAATTTGTTCACCAGGTGGCGAGGCAGGTTTTTTTTCCTATTTTTTTTTTATTTGGTGTGTTTTTGTTTATCGACTTCATCTCCAGAACCATCACTCAGATTAAGCTGAAACTTGGTGGATATGTTCCCCGTGGGAGGGTTAAACAAAATTGCTCACTAGGAGGCAACGCTGCAGATTCCTGATTTTTGAGGATTTTTTTTTAAATCTGGGTACTCATTGCTAAATGCACCTTTCCTATTGATTACTACGTAAGTAAATGGGTATCCTAATGCTAATTCACTTTTTCTTTTTTTACTTGTACTGCAAAGCGGTCTGTCAGACAGACTTCAAACTTGGTGGCCATGTACCTTGGGTGGGTCTCTAGCAGATTTGTTCAAATGGTTACGCTCCAGTGATTTTTACCCTTCGGCCTTATGAGGCCGATGGGTACTGTCGTACCCGGCGCCGTCCGTCTGTCCCTCTGTCCATCCGTCAATCTGTCCCTCCATCCCGTGGTTTTACCACTATAACTTCACAAATTTTTAAGACAGGACTTTCTAATTGCACATGATAGTACACTCCTATATGGCCTACTTTATGTGCAAGAATAGTTGACCTTGACGTAAATCTCAAGGTCACACAGTGGTCACAAGTGCTAAGCAATATTACCACTCTAACTATTGAAAGCCTGCATCTAACAATCCAAATCTTACACACAAGAAGCTTTATAAAGTGATCTAGAAGTCTATTGAAAATGGAGGTCATAGCTTTATATTTGACCTACGTTTAGAGCTCAAAGGTCAAGTGCACAGTGGTAGTATTGGTATAAGTAAGGAAGTTTTTAAGTCAGTTACATGAAATCTTATACACACATGTATCACAACCAAAGAATTTGTCATTGATCAAAAGTAGGTCACTAGGTCAAGTAATTGGGTCACAGTGACCTATTCATTGAAATTTTGTTGACCGCTATACCTTCAAAAATTTTTGAGACAGGACTTTAAAATTGCACATGATAGTACACTTCTTTATGGCCTTCTTTGTGTGCAAGCATAGTTGACCTTGACGTAATTCTCAAGGTCACACAATGGTCACATGTGCTAAGCAACGTTACCGTCTAACTATTGAAAGGCTGTATTTAGCAATCTAAATCTTACACACAGAAGCTTCATAGAGTGATCTAGAATCCTATCGAAAATGGAGGTCATAGCTCTATATTTGACCTACTTTTTGAGGTCAAAGGCCAAGTGCACATTGGTGGTATTGGTATAAGTAAGGAAGTTTTTAAGTCAGTTACATGAAATTTTATATACACATATATTACAACTAAAGAATGTGTCATGAATCAAAAGTAGGTCACTAGGTCAGGTAATTGGGTCACAGTGACCTATTCATTGAAATTTTGTTTACCCACTATAACTTCAGAAATTTCCGAGACAGGACTTTCAAATTGCATATGATACTGCACCACTGCAAGTATAATTGACCTTGACCTTATTTTCAAGGTCACACACGGGTCACAAGTTTGCTGAGTGATGTCCATCTAGAAATCTAAATCTTAAAACAGAAGAAGCAACACAGGGTGATCTAGAAGGCTATGGAAAGTCAAGGTTATACCTCTATATTTGACCTAATGTTTTTGTGGTCAGAGGTCAAGTGTACAATAGTAGTATTTGTGTAGGTAACTATACCTGATACTATGGGACACTATTCCTATTCACTTACAGCAAAAGAGATTGAAGGCGGCCGAAGGGTATGTTAAAAATGAATTTTTAAGGAGCTACCAATTTGTATGCTCAAGATTAGACTGTTATGTGTGTCAGAGAAATAATTAATAATTGCAAATTTATCTCATAGTATGTACCACATCCTTTAATACAGCCACATATGTATGTAATTACTAATTTCAATGGAATCGACACGGAAGCTTTTTTCTCTATTTCTTCTCTTTTTACTTTCTCAGATGTTCAGCCTGCCATATACCTATATAGTTTTATACATAAATCATTATTATCAAATCTTGTTACATGTGTATTAAACTATACATTCTTACCTTAGGGTGGCTCATGTGTGAGCGACATCTTTTTGTCATAACGTGGGTCTCCCTGACCTCTTGAATCATGTATTTATATTTTGTAATATGAATTTGGCAATCTGAATCTGAATACTGCGTTCTTTGAACGGTATTTTTTTATGATTTTTTTCCTCTTTTTGATTCTTTTTGGGGGGCAATTATTAAAAAATCTCTGAAACCACTCACTCATTGTTTTGATATCAAACAAGAACACTTCTAGGGACTCCTATTTCTGAATTTGTTCACCAGGTGGCGCTCATTATTTTTTTTTTTTTTATGAATTTTTGTTTGTTATTGCTATTTTCGATTTCTTCTCCAGCACCGTCACTCAGATTAAAGCTGAAACACGGTGGATATGTTTTTTGTGGAAAGGTCTAACAAAGTAGTTCAGTAGGAGCCAATGCTTTGGATTCCCGATTTTTCGCGATTTTTTTTTCATTTCGGTTAGTAACCAGTAAATGCACCATTCCTGTTGATTGTCATTGGGCAGTCTAATACTAGTTCACAGTTTTTACTTCTCCGAAATCGGCAGGCAGGTTGCTTTCAAACTTGGTGGCAATATACCCTGGGTGGGTTACTGACAGATTTTTGTTCAAGTAGACATGCTGCATTAATTTTTTATTTTTATTATTATTTTTTTTAATGAATTTATTTTAAAAAAAAAATTTTGCGGGGGGGGGGCAAATTTTAGAAAATCGCAAGGATATATGTACATGTCAGCTGAGCAAAGGACTGTCACAGTCCTCTTGCTTGTATGTTTTTGCTATTTCCGAGTGCAGAAGAACTGCCACTCAGATTAAGCTGAAAGTTGGTGGATATGTTCCTTGTGACAGGGTCAAACAAAGTTGTTCACTAAGGTGGCACTCCTGTGGATTCCTGATTTTTTTACGATTTTTTTTTCAATTCGGGTATCTATCAGTGTATGCACCTTTCCTACCTATTGATTGCTGTATAAGTCAATGCTCGTTCATATGCTTATTCACATTTTCGACTTCTCCAAAATTATCGGTCAGATTGACTTTAAACTTGATGGCATTGTGCCTTGAGTTCTTTAACTTGCTATTCTAGAGTGATTTTTGTGTACGATGATTTTTTTTTTCTTCATTTGGGACAAATCTTAAAAAAATCTCCAAAGTTGCTTACCTGATTGCCTTGATATCACACAGGAACACTTCTAGAGACTCTTAGTTTTTAATTCTTCCTTTTTAAGACACCACTGGGAAATGATTTACGGCTTCTGGTTTCCCACATAGACATCACAGATGTGCCTTCCTTGAATGCGGCTCCGCGAAGATCATATAAGCTTTAATGTTTTTATCAACCCGTATCCAGGTGCTTTGTTTGTAAAGAAGTGTAGTCGAAAAGCTGCCCTACTATCACGCAATGGGCATAAAAATCAAATTGAGTAAATAAAAAGTTCGCATAACGTCTGCCATCTTGTCACTGTTAGAGACGAAATGGAGGATTTCCGTCCTCCATTTTTTTATGATTTAATGTGTATCAGTCAGTGAATCTGCCGCTAAAATAAATGCATACACCTTTATTCCCGGCATATAATAGTAAAACCAGCCAAGTGGAGGAGACGAGTCAGCAGACTGGCCTCGTTCCCCCGGCGGATCACTCCGAGTGCTTGCACGAGGAGTGATCCGCCGCGGGAACGAGGCCAGTCTGCTGACGAGTCTCCTCCACGCGGCTGGTTTTACTTTTATCCAGTAATTATAGCTGTAATTTTATTTTCATCGTTAAATACAAAAAAAAGACAAATAAAAACAGTTTCAAAATTTATTTCATCAAACAAGACTTTGCGTATGAATAACTGTAACGCAGGATCCAGTAATTGGGTCATTTGAAAACTACATGCTTGACGTGCGCCAACTACAAGAATTTAGAAGGAAAGTAGTTCTCAGTAACCTTTGCACTGTGGTGATATGGATTGACCTTTGCACTGTGGTGATATGGACAGGGTTATCACCCAGTCTGTATCTTCCACCTTTTCTGGATGATACAGCTATAATTACTGGATAAATGTTTGTACCAAAGAGAGATGGCACGTCAGGGTTTAGTTCCTGGGGTTGTGTCATATTTGAAGGGTCCGTAGAATGAATGATAAATAGGTTTATGAAGTGGCATGACGGAGCGAATTCACACTGGTCTGCAGGTCATTATCTTTATGTTAGCTGTGAATCTAGTTTCGTTAAATCTAATCTTATACCTTTCAACCGCCTTTGAAGAAGCGTCTTTTGCACTGTACAGATGTACCTCACAGGAACCAAACCAGAGCAAGGATTACGAAACAACGCCACTTGAATCCAAGCAGCTGGCTCAACTGACCCCATTTGGCAGCAAGTCTACTCATTATAACATTCTGTACTCAACGGTTTTGATAAAACAATTTCTGCTCCTAACAGTATAACCTTATCTAATGAAAATGCTGAACATTTGTAAAGTAACGGACACGACAGTTTCAAAAAAATATCTTTAAGAAAAATTACAGAGCAACTGCTATAAAAGTGCATCGAAACACAAAGGAAAAAGTATAATATATCCAGCAAATATTCCCAGGTCATTCATCTCAGTTAAACAATTCTTTCTATTTTGGTGAAACAGAATTTGTGTTTCAAATGAAAGTCCTACATGTATAAAACAATATCAGTTATAAATATTAGAAGTCAGCCTAGAATAATATAAAATATATTTCTGTTAGAAGTAAGCATAGAATACTATTAATTATTGATATTTGAAGTAAGCAAGATATTGATAACTTACATTAGAAGGCAGCTTAAAATTTTTGTTATTGATAATAGACGACAGCTTCAGAAGGATATATGATGTTAATTATTAATGATAGACGACAGCTTTAATTTCAAACTGATCCCATTCCTATTTAGCATATTGTAACTGTTTCTATCCGTTTAAACACAGTTTATTTCTCATTCCATCTAGTATTCCTTATGAAGTAAAAAAATAAATAAATAGCTAAACAGACTCTGTATGCATCACAGGTGCTCGTAACATTCAGTCAGTCGAGCATTCGTTCTAAATGCTAATATACGGGAGGGAGTTCGAGAGTGTGAACCTAGAACGTCTGTACGTGCAATGGCCAACACAGGGCCTTATCTGGAATAAAGTATTGTGTATTC
Source organism: Hermodice carunculata (assembly GCA_964020975.1). Classification (NCBI taxonomy): domain Eukaryota; kingdom Metazoa; phylum Annelida; class Polychaeta; order Eunicida; family Amphinomidae; genus Hermodice; species Hermodice carunculata. Next base: position 6,641,594 of record OZ026628.1, read on the forward strand.
ATCTGTGTAGTCAATCATTCGTGCTATTAAAATAGGAGAGGGTAGGCCTAGAACCACTACCTTATTAGACGCAGCTCCCTTGACTGCACATATGAATACATCTAACCACGAACATAAGCCTCAACGGGCAATTTTAACATGCTAATGTAGTATAAAAGCCAAGCATTTACACACAGGAGACATATATACAGAACAAAGCATAGCAAATATAACACCACAACGTACAGCAAGCATATAAGACCACAACAATGTAGAGCAAAAATATACTAGTATGCACAACACGCACAGCAACCATATATAACAAAGACATATACACAATACAGCGCAACAAAAATATATACACAACATGGCACAACAAAGATATGTACACAACATAACACAGCCAGCATATATGCACAACACAGCACAATCAAAATATATACACAACCCGGCACAACAGAGACATGTACACAACACAACACAGCAAGCATATATGCGCAACACAGCACAACAAAGATATATACACAACACAGCGCAACAAAAATATATACACAACACGGCACAACAAAGATATGTACACAACATAACACAGCCAGCATATATGCACAACACAGCACAATAAAAATAAATACATAACAGGGCACAACAAAGATATGTACACAACACAACACAGCCAGCATATATGCACAACACAGCACGACAAAAATATATACACAACACGGCACAACAAAGATATGTGCACAACACAACAAACATAACACCACAACATACAGCAAGCATATACAACCACAACAGAGTACAAAAAATTGTATACATACAACAGAGCACAACGTACATATATACATGTACACATACAAAGCACAGCAAGTAAAAGAAAGCAGACCATGCTTAATGCAAAATCACAATACACGCCAGTGCAATGCACAAAACTAACTAAAAACAAAACAAAAACAATAAAAAAATTGTGTGGCTTCTTCGGTGCATTAAAAATGGACTTTTGAAGCTCAGAATATGTATTTCAAGTTACTCATTTTTCTGGGACTTTTGAATTTGTACAGATTATGATGAAATCTTATCCACCGTCGATTTGCTGATACATTCCACGTAGACGTTGTTTTTTTGAAATATTGGTTGGTTTTGATTTGAAGATTGTGAGCTCATTTACATAAAGGCGTGACATTTTTTTCCGCCTTCCCAAAATTAGTCATCACTTCTAGACATATTTCAAGCATCAAATCTCTCATATAAACAATATATAGGCCCTCAATTTTGAGTTGTTTCATCGTGAAAGTACAATTTCCATTAACTTAAAAATTTGTTTCTGATACGCGCTTTTACTATTTTTTTAAGGGAAATGATTAAGATTCTTAATTTTCCCAAAGTTCTTATGGATTAATGATCAGCATGGACAGTGTTACTGTTGGCCTGGTTTGTCATGTCTTCCGTGGTTTTTGTTTTGATGATATGTTTGCATAAAACTTTCCCACAGCGGTATCGCTTTTCGTTGTCTCCATGGCTTGCAGCTCGTCTATGTGATTGAATATTCAGCCAATAAAAACTAAGGCGCTCCTTAGGCGCGTTGTACCCGTACGGCGGGGTGTGTTTGATGACAACTGACACGAAACTGCAACTTTTTTTTATTATTTCATTTTATTTTATTTTATTTTATTTGTTTTATTTTTTTTTATTATTTTTTTTAATTTTTTTTTTTTTTTTTTTTTTTTTTATTTATTTATATTTTTTTCATTATTTTTTTTTTATTTTTTTTTTTTATTTTTTTGTCGACGGGGGCAGGTTGTCGGGGTGGTTGTGTTGGTGGTGACATGCATGCTGTTTTAAAAGATTGGCTACTCTTGAAAGTCAGCATTTTATGTAAAATAATGATATGATAATACGTATTTTGACCAACCGGCAGGCTTATATCGTCTCTTTGGGTCATCCGATCGACAGGTACGTGCAGACGATCTTCAAAGAATAAACTCAATAATGTTAGCCGTGCTGCATGTTTACGACAGGACCTGAACGTAATGATTATCTGGTTGACACAATTATCCTTTAAAAAAATGAAATAAATGCAACTTGATTTCTTAGGCCGAATAGTGGTTACTGACAAAATGGGAGCAGAACGTGGGTGATACCTTAGAATATGGTATTCTTTGTTAATTTGCAATTGTTACACACATTTTGATACCGTTTTTGTAACCACACAACTCTGTGACTTTCAGCAAAACCATTCTCAATGGGGTTGACTTACTTGTTGTTCCAAACTTACATATCAAATTGTCTATTCAATTTACAGGTACTAAGTAAAACATAATTACGGCTTCATGTTCTCGCTGTACGTCTTGTTACTTTACGAACAGACAACAGATTGTATACCTCCGTGTCTCTCTTCTTGTTGCTTTCAAACAAGTACATGTTACACTGCCATGTCTGACCAAGGAGTCTGGAACCAATATTAACGACACTCTGGATTTTTGTTGCAGCCTGTGTTATGGACAGATGTTGTCTTGGATATTGATATTAAAATGAAAATTATTAAATACTGGTTTAGACTGATTTCTCTCCCGGAAAATGATATTTTAAGGAAGTCGTATAATGTAGCGTTTGAGTTAGACAGATTAGGTTTTACCACTTGGGTTACTGCTCCAAGGATGATTCTCCAGAAAAATGGATTTAATTATGTTTGGCTCAAACAGGGAATTACGGATTATGTAGATAGCAGCGAATTTTTCACAAAACTGGCATACTCTCTCACATGTCAAAGTGAGCAACTATTTTTCTCTAAACTTTGGAATGATATCGACGGAAAAACTACTAAATTGGATTTCTATAGATCATACAAAGACACATATAAATTTGAAAATTATTTGGACGAAATAAAAAAATTTAAATACAGACGTAGTCTCACGCGTTTAAGGCTGAGTAATCATAGTTTGCGAATTGAAACCGGGAGATATGTAGGCGAGGAGAGACAAGAAAGAGTTTGCCAATTTTGCGATAAAAACGTTATAGAAAACGAAAAACATCTTTTAATCTCTTGTCCTTTGTATGATAAATTTCGCATTCCTTTATATGATACAATACGTAAATACCACCGTAATTTTCATGACTTCTCTGACGACGAAAAATTAGACGTTATTATGAAACCTGATACTCTCATTGTTGGAGCTGTAGCATCGTACATATACCGTTCCGTCGAGTTTAGGAGAATGCGAGTTCAGGAGAATGCGTCTCCTAAATGAGCAAGTCTCCTGAGCCCAACGGCCGAGTATATATAGTCTGTACAATTATTCATGTACATGTTTCTTTTTTTTTTTTTTTTTTTTTTTTTTTTTTTTTTTTTCAGTACCTAAATTTCATGTATATAACTTCTTGCTAATTTTAGTTTGTCTATACTTCTGATATGTAAACTGTATATATTTGCTCTTATTATATGTATGATGAGCAATTTTACTGTATGTATTTTAATTGTATGCTATGAGCCCGATTGGGCAAAAGAAGCAATAAAGCACAATTATTATTATATGATTTAATTAATTTGGTTTGATTTACACATTTCTAGTCGGCAAACTGCAAAGAAGGGCAAAGCCTTGCCTGTATGAATTCCTCTTGCGAGTCATAACAAACGACAGGACGGACAAAACATCACAATTCCAGGTCAGGTAAATGACCTTGCAGAGTTAACATGATGAAAGAAGTGAGACAAGACAGAACACGACAGATACTGGGGCGTAACAGACTGAGTTTCACAATACATAATGCATAATACATAATTGATTCCATATTCTGGGTCATATTTTCTAGTTCTAAGTACTAAGTCTCACAGACTTCTCAATAAATTCTCTTATTGTCAGAAATACCTCAATATCACTTCCTAAACTGCATTGTACATACCCACATAATGCTGTATAGATATTAAATGGAGCAAAATCAGAACCAATTGCGTGAAAGCGGTTTCTGTGATTCTTATATTGAGGACAAGCACAAATATAATGCCACACATCTTTCGACACCTTCGCCACAGATTTACAAAGGGTATTCCTCGATACCAATATCATGTAAGTAATCGTTTAGTTGACTGCAACCCATTCCTAATCGAGCATAAACGATTGGAGATCTGTTTCCACATTTAGAAGAGAAGAGCGTTTCACAGGACAACAAGGACTACTGATAAATTTTAATTCAAGTTGACACATTAGTGTTAAGTGAAAGTTAATTTGTCAAAAGAATGTAATGGACAATATATATGTATATATACATGGAGCTATGAGAAGCCTATTGATGGTCGCATGCACATGTAAAAAGTAAATTTCAAATGGTAAATGGATGCTGTTCCACGTACGGCTGAATGCTGAACGTAGATACAGCCCTACCACACACAAATCCTTACTTTGTAATATAGACGGCTTCTTGTAGTATACTTGGACGCATCATGGAATAAACCCCGTTCCATTGATGCCCCCGCTGTAAAGGGGTAGTTTTCCGAATAAATTATTATTATTATTATTATTATTATTATTATTATTATTATTATTATTATTATTATTATTATTATTATTATTACACAGTATTGGAGCATCCCGAACATCTAGAGGCAGTAAGTTCAATTGCCTTGTGGCACTTGAGAAAAAAGACTTTATCAAATTTAACAGATCTGTTCTTGATGAAAATGAGGCAAGTCCAGAGACTTGCGGGTATTCGAACAGGGCGGTGTCTCTGCATTTGGAAAATATGGAATTAAGTGCAGAGTCGGGCCTTTATCGTGGTTCGCATAGCGCCAGTAACAGTATGCGCGGCTATCAACTATACGTTTTCTAGTAATTGTGCATCTGTCTGTGCACAGCCATCCAATACTGCACTACCATAATCTAAAATAGGTCCGATGAAAAAGAAATAAATAGTTTACAAGGTTTCACAGTCCAGCTTATGTTGTTAAACGTTTGTTGATATTCATCTGTTCTGTAGCTTTGAGTACGACTTAATCAATCTGTGACGTCCATTTTATGTCTGATTTTATCGCTTGCCTAAGGGATGGTTCAACATCATCATCATTTTTGAATTAGTACTTAGTACACTAAATTTCATGACCGCCCACCCTACCTCAAATTAGTACTTGAAAAGGATGGTGTTCCTGAAAAATCACAGCAAAATTGCACAAAACCGGCCGAAAATTTACCACCATTTTCCATATTCTGTGTAAGTGCACAGACCCATTAAACCCCCTCCCCCTTGCGTATTGTCAGTACTAATTCAAAAATAATGAATATGTTGAACCATTCCAAAGTGTTTTTGTTGTTGAAAATCTGTTTCTCGGTGCCCCTCATATACAAGTGGAGGGTGATTGATCGTTTGTTGCTTTCGCGAAATTCACAACAAAACTGTCTTAGAGCATTGAAAGATACAAGCCAATACTTAACTCAATCTTCTGCCAAGGAAAGGTCAGAGTCGATATCAGCGACGGCTTCAGCGATACCCTCTACCCAGATGCATGAACGATATCGTCCCCAAATAATTTGGTTTTAGAAACTGTAATATCAACTTTATCGTTGATAGAGATTAGGAAAAGAGGGGCCGAGTACTGAGCCCTGGCGCAAACCAGAAGAGATGGTCCCCCAAATGGAAAAGTGCCATTTCATTCTACGTGTTTTTTATGATTGTGTGAATAGTTTTTGAATCAACAGAGTACGTTTTCACTGGAACTACATTTTTCGAGTGTATAAAGTAGTCCGTCATGCTAAGCTTTGCCGAGAGCTTTACTAATATTTAAAAATACAATTCTGACCATTTATGTTGATACACCGCTAACAAAACTTCATGGTAAAGATGTTGCTTCACTTAAGAATAACGTGGCGTAATTTCGGATTGATCCGATATTATAAGGTTGACAGGAAAAAAAACAGAAGTAAACACGTTTGTGATTACTACTTTTTCCATTCCTTTGCCTGTACAGCTTTAATTGAGAAACAGGTCTACAGTTATTACACAACATTCTATCACGACTTTTGAATACGGACGTAACATGGGTTCTCTTCCAGTTAGTGGGAATTTATTTAGTAGGAGGGATACATTGATAAGTCTAGCTAATTAATTATTGATTAGCGGCTTGTTAAAGAAGTCTGATGTTAACTTCATCTGGGCCGGTGGCTTTTGTGACATCTAAACCTTTGAAAACATTGAGAGCTTTGTTTTCATGCATACCATTATTATCATTAGACAATGTATTGTCAAACGTGTTGATGACGGCAGTGTCCGTATTGGTGTAGCGTAATGTTCCCTTGATTTATAAAGAAAGAATTTAATATTTTGGGTTGTTTATAAACTGTCAGACATTTGTTTGCCTTCTAACGGTAAGGAAGGAAGAGCTGAATGCTGGGTTTGGATCAAAAAGTATTTTGCAGTTCGCCATCAAGTTTTGTTCTGCCTTTTGTAATTCTTTTGTTGTGCTGAAGGTACATGTTTCAGCTCTGCTTCTGGAAGTTGATCTTGCTAATTGGCACGTAACCAATAAAATGCTGACCAATCCTCATGTTTTTATGTTGATCTTTTGCTCTTTGGCTTTGTGAGAAACCCTCATTATCTTTGGTATAAAACACCGTAGAGAGACCTATCACACCATGGAAAGTTAAATCGAACAATGATATTTTTTTTACGATATACAGTATTTTGCAACTTCTGGAAAACCGTTAGTCACTGCAGGGCAGCACTCGTCAATATCTTTTAATAGAAACGAGGTACCGCAATTTACTTGGTTGAAGTAGTCACGAATATAGACGCAATCAAGTTTGCTGTGTTGCCGGATTAATCAAACTTATGAGGCTTCTTTTTGCAACTAAGTTTGGCCGATAAAATATAATGATCACAATTTGAGAAAGGAGAGGAAACCATAGGTTCTTTGATGTAATTTGGAATATTCGAAATAATATGGTCTGAGCATGTGGATGTTTCGCTAGTTATGCGAGTTGGTTCTCGAATGTGGGAAACCAACGTTTTGCTGCACAAAAACAACTGTTTTTTGCATCTGATTTAAATCCCCAGTATGTTAGTAGATTTGCCCAGATCAAAACTATCTTGTCAGTTATCCTAAAAGGAAACGGGAGAGTCTATCTATCTATCTATCTATCTATCTATCTATCTATCTATCTATCTATCTATCTATCCATCCATCCATCCATCCATTCATCCATGCTATATATATATATATATATATATATATATATATATATATATATATATATATACATATATATATATATATATATATATGTACATAGCTCAGAGACGCAGCACTGCTCTGCGTGTCACAAGGAATGTGAGTACATGAGGATGACATACTGGCCAACCCTACCGATTCACGCGATAGGTTACCGATTCGTTCACCGTTCAGCCGCCTACCGCTTTTCAAAGTTTTCCTACTGCATTCACACACACACAAAAATGCAGCTTCGAAGCTTTTCATGCGTTTGCCCGTCAGTGACGGTCACGTGGCCTCGCAAACTTTGCAAGGATTTCCTCAGGTGCAGACTCAGACCGACCGCATCATTGACATGAAAATGAAACATGGACACAAACAACCTTCTATGATTTCCCTAGCTGTGATACACGACTTCCTAGATTTTGTCATCAGTATTATTAGTTTGAACAGGTAAATCTGTTTAACATTATTTTCATTAAAATCTTTTAAAATTGTGCACATATAATGCTGAAGCATTGATATATGGTATGCTGATCTTTGACAAATCCCCAAACCTGTAAAAAGTATTAATAAACAAATTGACTACAAATATAGAACGTGGATGTTACTGCCTCGACAGTGAGTGAAATCTGTCCTCAAGAGTCCATTAGGAAATGAAATATATCTGCAATGATACATGATATACCAGTACTTTGACTGTTTTTGATGAATAAAAGGTGTGGCACATCCTTTGAAAATTTTGCTTCAAAGTGCCACCACATTGCACCATTTAATGTCTTGATTTTCATTTTTTTCCGGGGGGGGGGATGCCCCCTCCCAACACCACCCCCGCGCGATCAAAATCTCCTTAACAGTGATCCTACCTCTTTTTATTCCGATTATATATAGCCTAAAATCATATAAGTGCGGCATATATGAAAACTCGCCACAGTTTACTAAAAAATATAAAAAACGCTGTTTTATTCACACTGACCATGTGTAGTGAGTTCAACAGAGGTCATTCTGATCTTCCATATGACATATATGATAAGAAAATGAGCAATGCTTAATATTTATCCTGCCTAAATTACAAAATACCATTTTGCACGTCTCCATGTCGCCATTTAAGGCATTTAGTGCAACAATATTTTAAATATGTGACTTTTATTTTGACAGGAACATTTTTGAACACGTTTGGTGTGTACTAAAGTCATATTAATAAGCGAGTGCCATGTTTTCTCAGTCAAACGTCTGTTTTTCATGTTCCTAAAATGTCGCCAGTTTTGATGTTACCTCCGTTACCACCATGTTTAACTGACTTTACTGGCCATCCTTACCAGCGTAGTATATACGACACATGTATGTTTCTTACATACCATGTAATAATTTGTCTGCTCGTCTTCATCCAGAGTGACTGTGCTTTTGTCATTCGAGTGGTAGGAAGCTAATTTTACCGTATATTTAAAAATGTTACTTCCGTTACCACCAGTTGAAATATTTATAATGCAAATCATTGAATTACTCTGCCATCACAATGTGTTCTACAATGTATATAATAACCTCTGCTAAATGTATGTCCCATTATACAGAATAACCAAACAGAAAAAAATATATATGATGACTTCGTTTGTCACCTCCATTGCCGTTACGTCCGTTACCGTTGAAACGGGCAATTTCTTGATACATTGCCACGGCGAGCATTTTTGCCGTATTCTTTTCCTGCAACTCAATGTACATGCTCCCAGACCTATGTGTACAATGCCTCTCAAAAGCAAGTCATCATATTGTCATCTTGAAATTGTTTTGATACACAGAAACGACTGCAATACTTGCTAGTATGAAAACACATTCATACATTATGGCAAAAAGCAATAAATTCCAGTACAAAGGATCTTGTTAGACTTATGTGCTATGGAAAAAGCTGTAGGCTTACACATGAAGCAACGCCAGCGTGTTCAGATTTTGAAAATAAAACGCTTCCTACTGGACTAGATCTATAGCCTACACGCATGCTGTCGATTCCAGCTGTGATAGAACGTTGGTTAGCGTTGCGCAAGTTTAAATGCTCTCCTATGCCAAAACATCTTTAGCGCAAACCAGCCACATTTACTTTTCAATCACCTGTTGATCCCAGGATATGTAAATATTTTATATATTTAGGTCTTATGGCCTTGTATAGGCTTTAATATTTGGAGTTCCACAGAGAAGCTTTCATAGGCTGGGCTATACTAGTGGACTTTGGCCAAAGTCTATTTAAAGGCTAGACCTCAGATGTATTTTTAGGCATAGGCTAAAACTATTTTACTTTTCAGTAGCATGAGCTTTTTAGCTGTAGGATGTTGTAAGCAATACTGCTAGGGCCTACCAGCTGTATCGTCATGTATCAATGCTATAGTGCGGGGGCGGGGGGAGGGGGCGGTACTTGGTCTTGAAAAGGGTATGTAGGCGCCCTAGAAAGGTGAAACCATAATTTCTACGACTTTTACCCCCCCCCCCCCCCGGGGTCAAAATCCTACGTTTTGCATAAAAATGAGGGTCAAAATTCGACATTTTCATTTACGAACTAAATGGTCATTTTGCCCAATAACAATACCAAAGTTGGTAAGAATCAGCATTTTTTAACCTTTGCGTGAAGAAAATCCAGCAATTTCTCACTTTTGAAAAAAGAGGGGTCAATATTCAAACCTGAGTTCATAAAATTGGGGGTCAAAGCTCTACATGTGGTGGAAAATAGTGGGTCATTCCCGCGCAGCCTATATACCTACCACTATAGTTGCAGTGCACGGGGGGGGGTGCTATAATTTTAAATTCAGGTTAGGCTTAGGCCTCTTACCCCCTACATAAATGGTGAAAAGCCAGGCTAAAAGACAAAAGGCGTACAGAGAAAGAAAACGACAGGAAAATGAAGAGGGCTATCTGAAAAAACAGAAGAAAATACATCTCCATGTCCCAAAGGACACCGAACGGCCAGAAAGTCTATCGTCAGAAAAAGAAAGCTTGAGAAGGCTTCGGAAAAGACAACAGCAAATAAAACAATCAATAATTGATGATAGGCCAACTGCAATGCCTAGGTAGCCAGTTTGACCTTTATGGTCCGTCCATAATTTTAACTTCCATGACAAGAAAATTAATGTGTCTGCTTTCCTCAAGGGCCTATTCTAAAATCAATAAAGCTAGGCTACATAGGCTATCATGTTTGAAACTGGGAGAAAAGAGCCTGTATGCTTTCTCTGAACTAGCCTTCCCCACCCCACCCACCATAGGCCTATTAACGGATGACGTAGGTATAACTTAAAATCATAGATCTAGGCCGAATGGAATAATAGTGTTCATTTATAGTAAAAATAAGAGTTACGCCTATCCCTTTTCCGATTCAATGTATGAGCTGTTGGTGCCTTGCATGAAACCCTTGCAAAATAAAAATCGCTTTAACTTTGCTCAATATCATACGGGAACCAGACTAAGCAACAACAACAAAAAAAAAAAAAAACTACATCATAACACATTATTTTATGGAAACGTTCACCCTTTAGAACATGTGTCAAAATGATAAAAAGGGGTATTGTAAGCATGCCTTGGGTACATTTTTTTGTTTCATTTGCTCAGAAATGGAGTGCTTGGGAGTGAAGTTTAGCGCAGAGGTCTATTAAAACATGTAGCGACAATATCACTTGTAATTTAAATACTTTCCATAGTTGCAGCCCAAAATTAATTGTTTGTCCTCGAATCTATAACGAGATTACTTATTTTACGGAATATACTTATAAAATTGTGAATAAAGCCGATTCAAGGCCACATCAAGCATTATTATAGCTCATATATCAAAGCTGTAATTTTTTTATCAATTTGCGTGCACTATGGTGACGGAGGCAACAAGCAAATAGGCCCATGTCGTTTATGTGAGAGAGGTCTGCCATGTAGGCATCTAACGGTTTGAATGCTGATATTGAGCAAAAATGATCGACCGAATTAGCACTTTACAACGATATATAAGGTTGAGAACCGTGCTTTCTACTACCATGGGGGTCAAATTTTCACTAAAATGGCCACACTTAACTGATTTTAGGCCATATATATATATATAATAAACTTAACACTAGTTCTCATGAAATGTGCCAGATTATTGACAAGGCCACTTTTCAATCTATATATTTTCACATCCGAAAAAATAATGGATTAGGTCGTTTTAAGAGCTACATTTTGATACCTACTTAAATGTATCAAAGTGTAATACTTTTTAAGATATGAGATTCAATAAGGCTATTTTTATAAGTCATTTTAATAAACCAAGGTAAATGCGACTCGTTTTGCACAACGGAAGCTACAAACACTACGTTCACGTTAATTTTAAACAGTATATTCAGCTGAAACTTAAAATTACCAGAGATGTTTGTCGCTGTGCCATAGGTTCGAGTAGGTTTGTGTTTACAGAACAAGTATGGATATAGTCTCAAATACTCTTCCATTATGGGGGATTGTTCGTTTTATTGGTACCTTCCGATATGCTATAATAGCATAAAGGAAGGTACCACTGCAGCATAAAGGCGCAATATGAACCCAGCAGTGTGTCTCCTTACGTCACGTTCGCGGAAATTGGCGGGGTGCACCAAGAAATGTCTTTATCTTGCTGAGGTGAGTGAAATTTGCGAATTTTCTAAATAGAAATGTTATACCTCAAGTTTATTAAACAACAGATGAAATTCACATCGTATATAGAAACCACCTATATACTATTTCATTCATTTGGAGCTCGCTGTTTTAAAGCTAGCATGTGGAGTGGCCAATAAAGAAGGGATGTTTGATAACGTACGCCTAACGGTTTCGATATATCTTTTCATTGTGAAGTGTCTCGAAACAACGGAAGTTACAAAACAAACATTAACATAACTGTCAACTGACTCCAGTTTTCGCCGGGAGTCTCCCGTTATGGAGACTTCAAAATTTCTTAAAATGACAGGGATTTTGAAGCAAAATGACTTCCGGCATTTTCTTTGATGTCATGCACTTTTTGCAAGATCCTCCCGGTCACGCGTCTCTGGGCTCTTTAGGGGGTTTACACACCCAAGTTAACACACCCGGGTTGACAAATATGGAATAAACTCTTTAAAGCATGCAACAGGCAAAGATTCACACATAAAAAAGCTGTAACTTTCACATTCTAAAAATTACATGCTCTAGAAGGTGGGATTTCTTGTCAGGTAAAATTAGATCATCAATTCATATTGGAACAATGTCTACTTTAGTTGCCCCCGGCCCAGTTGTGTAATAAAACGAGTTTAATGCAATCCATTAATGGTATTCATTTCATTTGGGTCTTCCTGTTTTCTAATGATACAGTTATGATTTTAACAATTAAATAGGCCTTATTCTTTTGAAATAAGGCCTTTTAACTTGTTTGGCCCTATAAGTGTACCGGCATGTGGGCCTAAATTATAGGCATAAGCCTCGGCCTATCTGTTTCGGCATTAATTACACAAACTGTCCCGTTAGTAAGTCTGTCTTATTTAATTATCCCTATCAGATATATTATCGTTGGCCTGGTTTTGTTTTTCCCGGGCGTTATTGTACTGGGAAATTTGTGGTTTATTTGCATGCATTTGGCTATAAACATTTAAGATGGACAGGCATTAATTATCTGTTAAACAAAGTCTTTTACTTTTGTGCCAAAATTAACATTTTATGCCGAGATAAAGTTTTTTCAGAGGGTAACCGATCGATCAAGCTGCCCATTCATCATATTGCTGATTTAATTTATGTTTTGTATCATTTCTGTAGTTCACGATGCCTCGTCCATATTTTGTGAAGAACAGCAGCTAACCGCCAAAAAGAACAGAGAGACCAAAAAAAAAAAAAAAAAAAAAAAAAAAAAAAAAGAAAAAGAAAAAAATGAAAGATGAAAAATTCAGAAAAAAAGAAGCTTAAGGCACAAATTTATGTCAGAGATCTTGCTCCGGAGGAATTGAAAGAAGAAGAAAAGGACGTGAGAGACAACGACTCAGACGGAAGAGAGTAAGAGAGATTAAAAAGAGCAAACAAAGAGCTTGAAGGGACTTATTTGTACTGTCTTTTAAAAAGTATTTTGTGAGATCCTTGTTGATATTGATTGTTATGTTTGAAAATTAGTTTTCCTCCGCTCGCATGACGACAACCATAGAACTAGAATTCGCGTAACTTCCGATACTTTTCATAATTTAATATATTTTTGGTCCAAGTGTCGTTAGAAAGAATGGTGAAAGTGTTTTACTAAATATGCTTGGTTCTTTGGGGAAAGGAATTGGTGAAAATTCCTATTTAGGCTAAAATACACGAGCTGCTTTTCTCTCTGGCTAGCTACCTGAAAGGTATTTAAATATAGATTTCTAGACATATTAATGTTTAAAAATAAAAACCACTGGATATCGGTTTTGAGCGCCATTGTCTCCCTGTGAGGATTTCTTATTGTCAGTCAACTAATAGGCATGTTTTTATCTGATATATTTGAATTTCTCGCTTTTTGAGGTAAGTTTACAAAAACAAGGTGATTAAACAGTTACTAGTACCTTCCGGTATATCACATGGAAGTAGTTGCCATTGTTCTTGGTGTGTAATGTTGTGATTTTTTATTATAAAATTTTGTTGAGTGGGATGTGATTCAATTTTCGACCCCAAACATAAAAAATATGAACAATACAAACACTGTATTTATAACATAATGCCTTCTTTATATTCCTTAATGTAAAATTCCATCTCTATTATACAAATTATACATGGAGGTGTTTTGCATGTACGAATGGAATCGACAATTGTAATGTTTTCCCTTTCTCTGAAACCTAGGCATCGCTGAATGTATTTTTTTAAATGTGTTCTTTGTGTTCAATGGAATATGTTAATTGGGCTCATTATATACCAAATTGTAACTTCCGTTATGCTTTGACTAATTTTTTCTGCTGTTTTCCTTGAATATACCTTTAGTGAAATTGCCTTGTTGCAAATACATTCTTAAATAATATATTTATAAGTTAATCTGACAATGCTTTTCTTGTATGTAGGAAGCCAGTGTGAACAACGAGACAAACTTCAGTTCAATGAATAAATAAGTTTGTAAATATACTTAATGTAAAATTCTCCCGGTGAATTTAAAAAAGTCAAAGATGTCACTATGTGGGAAAATAAAAAATAATCTTTATTTAGTTTCTGAAAAGACAATCATATGAGGGAAATTGTGAAGACATAAATTACATTTTACCTATATTTTGTCTGATGTAAATGAGTTGTCAACATTTGTGAAATTTCATAACGGAAGTTACATCTTCTTTACCACATATCTTATATATGATGCACTGGCATCTAGTAAGCTTGTCACAAAAAGGGTTCTTGATTACAAGTACGCGTCATAGTTCCTCCTCTTTCAGAAAATGCATGTTAAACAGCTCTTTAATTTGAAAAAAAAAATGTTTTACCTACTTTTGCACCAAATTGGTACTTATCATAAGAACTAGTGGTAAGTTTTCAAAACTGTATTGACTCAAATAAGATATTCAACAACTCGACAGATATGAAGGCAACTAAATAGTACAATTATGAAGTAAAAAAGAGATTGTCACTCTGAATTTGGTTCAATAAAATGTTGAGTAAAAACATCACAACACCAGGAGAAAGTATGATACTTACTCTGCCATGGTTACACTATTATAGACGGTCTGGTTCGGTCCGGAACAAAACAGGGTGTACACGTCATGGTAGGAAGATATAACAAGTGTCAGAGGGGTTGGACCAAAATTAGAGTTGTTACTTTTCAAGGGTTAAACCTAGGATTTCAACAGGAAGAAAGTGGCAAGATTCTTTACTTCTGGGAGAGGGCAGTTCCAGATGATTTGTATCTGGCACGAGCCATGAATATTTGACAAAATTACAAATAGCAATGGATGGAAGGCCTCTTGGTATCCAGGCCAACAAAGGATAAATATGTGAGCCCCGTTTTAGGACTGTTGAGAAAAGAAGTATAGACGTGAGTCTCAAACTGCTGCAAAGTACACTTTCTAATCACTGCACCTCGAAATTAACACTTGGGTCTCTTACATTTGTCTCTCCTTTTTAGTGGTTTTTTTTTTTTTTTTTTTTTGTTGTTTTTTTTTTTTTTTTTTTCTTTTTTTTAATTTCAGGAATGGTGATATAAAAGACCCAAAATGGAAAAATTCTGAGCAATTCTTGGGAAAAAAATGGAACAAGTTTTGCAAAGTCAAGTCAAAGCAACATGAAAATTATATACATCTGGAACAGCTTAAAATTATACAATCTGGGAATGCAACAATATTTAATATATCTTAGCACTACCCTCTTCTGCAAAAACATTGACCGTGTTTACATTCTCAAATGCATTTGATGTAGTCTTGAGAATAACCCAAGAAATATAATAAAATGTTTTTCGTGTGCAGAGAAATTCATATGAATTGTCCAGACCTTGCCAATGCAGGGCCCTTCGCCTAATAAGAAATTTGTAAACACGTATTTACACTGGTACGTCTTCTTGTGATTATTTTAAACTGAGTTAATTGTCTTGCACTGATACGTAACTTTTATGGTGAATTTAAAAACGAGCTAAATATATTCCGCTTATATGTAGCTTTTATGGTTAAATAAAAAACGAGTTAAATATCGTACACTGATATGTCGCTTTTATGGTTAATTTAAAAACGAGTTCAATATCTCACAGTGGTACGTCCATCTTAGTTATTTTAAAACCGAGTTATATATCCAGCACTGATGTGTCTTTTTGAGGTCATTTTAAAACCCAATTAAGTATATTGCACTGATAAATATTTCTTACATTTCTATGAAACGGTGCATGTATTCAAAACCTTTACACGCTTCTTGTCAGTTTACCATCTGGATCCAGTCAAGTCAGAAGTGACCATAAGACTATAGCGCCATCTTTGGTAATAAGGAAGCATCAAATGCGTGCCATCAGGTAAAATAGCATGATGATTCAGCTGCAGTGTGATACTGAAAACTATCCAAGCTGCATGAAGTGAGCGGAAAGGTATTGTTTCTCCATAAATTCTGTTAATGGTCGAAGGTTCCTGCTTTTCTACGACAAAGTTCCTGCGGGACTATTTGACCAAGGAATCACTTTATGTAATACCACGATGGCGGCTTTTAAATGGCCTAAATGAATATGTCGCATATATATATATATATGTATATATATATATATATATATATATATATATATATATATATATATATATATATATATATATATATATATATATATATATATATATATATATATGTATATATATATATATATATATATATATATATATATACATATATATATATATATATATACATATATAGTATACATGCATGTGTGTGTGTGTTTCATTTTAATCTGTTATAGTAAATTTAGTTTAAGGCACGATCTGGTTTTTTTCCTTCGGTAATATTCCAGTTGCTATTATTGTAACTGCAGCAAAAACGGCCTGTGTCATCTTTACAGTGCCGTGCTGTGTCCTCTATTCTGATAGCTCCCCTGACACGCATACACTAACCATCATTAATGGGTGACAAAATCTACAAAACACGTAGCGTATAATTGATGTCCATACATGTTCAAAGTGCAGCAAATTATGTAGTTTAATATGAAAAATTCAAACAGTGTAGGCTGTATTTTTTTTTTAAAGAAGCATAATTTCATAATTTTCACTTTTCATTAACATAGAAAATTTCCCTGCCTGATTTAGATTTTTTGAAATCCACAAATAATTGAATCATATCCTCCATTAAAATTATTCTTTGATTTTGTACTCTTTTTTCCGATCTGCTGACCACAGGTGGCAGAGCTTATGCGACCATTCATGTCTATCCATCTGTCCGCCCATCAACTGTTTGCTTGTGTGCGCAATACAGTCCACAGACATATGGCTCAAAATGTGAAAATCTTGTGCCCGCATCCCTAATATTTGATAATCTTCATGAAATTTAGTGGGATTGTGGAGGAAGTCAAAATCCCACACACATATGATACTAGCTAGAGGCACCATGGATAACCTGCCAGAATATATGCGCCAAAATGTTTATAAAGATATAAAATTCTATATCTCAAAAAGTAATTAAATTAGACATGGCCCAGTTTAGACGATATATAGACCATGTCCAATGTTAGTAACCTATATATTATCAGTAACCTTGACTAATTTTTGTTTGGTTACCAGGCCTGTAAATTTGAAAGGAGTGATGTTATGAAAGCAGGATGTATCTTGGACATTGATGGCAAAGAGAGTTGAGCCTCCATATCAAAATTGTAATTGATTACATTATACATAAAACTGTATTTCCTGACTTACTTTTGGGTCACCGGAACATAATCATTATGGACTTTGACGCTTGTCCAATTTATAGTTTTTGTTCAGTACCTCGAAAAGTTATTAACCGATTTGAACAAACCGAAACATGCATGTAAGGCTGGATGCGGGGCGCACAATTTAAAGGTAACAATGTTTTAATCCATGTTGAATGTCACCGTCAAATAGCCAGTTGGAGCATAGGGGTCATCTTATGAATGCTCTAGACCCCACAGTTTTTGATTTAGGCCCATATAACCTTTAGGACTTAAAAATACTATGAAATTCTATGTCGACATCAAAGCTGGTGGCGCCCCCTACAGTATTATGTAACATACAGGTCGAAATTTGAGAATCTTTGACCAGTCCAGCATCCATAATTTGTATGGATCTTCGTGACATTTAGTGGGATTGTAGAAGAAGTTAAAGTTTCTGTTGCTTATTATACTAGAGGCACCAGCTATAATTTGGCGGATATTACGAGTATTGCATATCTTTAAAAATAGTTAAATTATAAATGCCAATTTTATTGGACATATATATATACATATAAATACATATGTATATGTGTATATTTATACACACACACACACACATATGTTTATATATATATATATATATATATATATATATATATATATATATATATATATATATATATAGACAATAGCCAACAATCTTGAGGGGGCTAATCTGCTTATCTGTTACCGCCCTGCTTGACAGGCGTCATCAGATTTTCTCGCCCTCCAGGAGACGGAATCATACAGTTTAAGGATATATAGATTATGTTCAATCCTAATGTTATACAGTATCAATGACCCTGACCTTTCTTTGTTTGGTCACCAGCCCTTTTAAGTTGTACGATGTGATTTCATAGTACCAGGGTGTAGCTTGCAGATCAATGGCAAAAGACAAATGAATCTCCTGATCAAAATTGCACTCAAGTACATTTTATATAAATCTATACTTGGTGACCTACTTTTTAGATCTCCCTGACCCAATGATTCTGTGACCTTGACCTATTTTTCTAGGGCATTAAGCTTTTTAAAAAAGGCATTTAATTCAATATCTGTATAAACAATTATGTTAATAATGCCGAATTTACCGCAAATGGGTATCATGTGGAAGTTTGATATCACATAATGTGATTGACCCTGGTCAATTTCGCAAGGAAGGTTGTGGAGGGAAAAACATTTAAGGAAATTATTTTTGGTGATGGTGGTCAGAAGAGCATTGGGCCCATGGGCTTCTTGTTACAAAACTGCAAATGACGAATCCCGTCTTTGTGTACTGAACGTGTGCCAATATCATCTTTTCAACAATATGTCTTCAGTGGCCTATTCCTGACTAGAATTCTGAGTATTTAAATTAGCGGTACGTGCAATAAGTCATAGACTCGCAAAATTTCTGTTGGAACTAAAAACACTCACTTTTGTTTAGTATTAATCATATACAAACTTAAATTTTACATGAATTCGTAGTTTGGTCAATGAGGACTCTAATCCCTTAATGTTTTGCCACTGTGCCGAAGGCTAACTTCTAGTTCTAGCACATGTTGAATAATTTTGAGGCAGAGCTCACCACTTCCGTTTGACCATATATGGAGTGGTGGTGCAAGCATCAAGACCGGCACCCGTCGCTTTCTACCCGTATCAGTACACATTTGGCAACCCCAGCGACCGTCGTACCATGTGGGCGTCTTTCTTAAGAACGCTGGCAACACGCACGCGAAGAAAAGAGCAGGTAGTGAGCCAAAAATGGCAAAGATGATCACATTTCTACATTACAACACAAGAAAAGTTCTTTCTGTTGAATAATCACGTAGCACAATCAGTTGTATGATAATATGCGTAGTGATAACTGTGCAGTGAACATCTTATAACCTGATCATTATGTCACTTCGCCTGTGATAGTGCATGTGGTGAAGTGTATTAAAAACGGCAGAATTGTTCTTTGTTATTTACTGTGTATTGTATGTAGGCTGTCTCATTAGTCGACCGATGGCCGCTTGAATGGTAGCCTGTGTATGTTACTTTCTGCAAGACCGGGTAATACCGGTCTGGGTAGCCAGGTATTGGAATACCCTAATTTCGGGTAACCCAGCATTTACTTTTGTTTAGAGCATTGATCAGCTAGTCCGACGGCTCCCAAAATATCGTACCCGGGTACAAACATTTTGCCCGGGTACCTGTAAAATCTCAGGCTCCAGAGAACATTCCCAGCTCAGTTGACAGGTTGAGAGAAGGAATATTGAGAGGTTTCTGATGGCATTTATACGAGTGAATCACACTCTTTAGATTTCACGATTGTACATGTATATGTACATTTGACTATGCTCTGGCAACTGACAAACTGTACACACACCTTGACTCAATGATTATTGATGAAGAGGGGTGTTTTGATATTTCTAGCGATCATAATACCGTCTATCTTAAGTTCAACTTAAATGTGTGTAATCAAAGTCACCCAATAAATGAAAAGTCGGCGAATTTACGATGGAACATAGCAAATGTTAAAGACTGGTGTGTTTTCAGCGGGAGCTCTCGTCTCACCTCGCTGACTTTGAATGCGAAGAATTTACCTCTATAAATGACGTTTGGTTGACTGGGAAGAGAATTACACATGATACGGCTACTTTCGTAATTGGAAAGAAAAGGGTTAAAGTTGGTCAATATCTTAGTCGCGGATACATAGCCGGCGCATGGCCAGCAAGCTCTGTAAGTTCTGGTCTTGACAGACTACCTTTAATCCTGAGGCAATAAGAGACCTGTGGGAGGAATATTTCAAGAAGAAACGTGAAATTAAGACAGAATATATTCCAAGAAAATCAAAGATAAATAAGGGTCACAACTATAAATTCAAAGAAAGGGTCCAAGAACACTAGTTGATACTGGCGCATGTTGCGACGCCTTAACAAAAACAATTCGTATCCGATCAGAATTAGTGATCCCAATAATACAAATACACTCATTGATGACCCCCCCCCCCCCCCCATGAAATAAGCAAAGTTCTTGCTTCTCGCTGGCAAAATCTTGGTACCCAGTCATCAAACGATAGGTCTGATGTGTTATTACGCGATAATGTAGGGAAACTATGTAATTGCACTGAAAGCATAAATAGTCTTGCAGAGGTTCGCATTAACCAGGATTTGATAATTCTATATATATCCAATTTAAAAAATGGGAAATCCAGCGTTTTTGATGATATTCCAAACGAGTTTTAAAAATTCGGTGGGGCTGCTTTTATAAGTACGCTGAAAAAGACTTTAATTCATGTAAACTATGTTGGATGTTCCCGGATGACTGGTTTAAGGGTATGACCAAGCCAAGTTTTAAAGATGGCAAACATGAATCTCTGGACAACTATCGTGGCATCACTGTGACATCAAATGTTTACAAGGTATTCACAGATGTTATGGAAAGGCAGATTATGAAGTGTATGGAAAAACGAGGGTGCACTTGGTGAATTAAAAGTGGCATATAGAAAGGGCCGACGTCTGGAAGACCAATTCTTTGTACTTAAGGGTTTGTGCAGCCTAAGAAAAGACGAGGTTAAAAAGTCTTGGCTTGCTTTTCTCGATCCCAGAAAGGCATTTGATACAGTAAATAGAGACCGTCTATTTTGTGAACTTAGGAACATCGGAATCCAGGGCAAGGCATGGCGGCTAATGAGAGCATTATATGAAAAAGTTGAAAATAAGGTAGTCTTTGGACCTGTCGAGTCTGATTGGTTTAATGTAGTGAATGGCGTTAAGCAGGGATGTACTTTATCCCCTACGTTGTTCTCAGTCGTAATGCATTACCTAATCAAAATGTTAAAGAGACAAAATGTTGGGAATTCAATATAAAAACGGTATCTTGCCGGCACTACTTTATATTGACGACACGGCACTCCTCGCTAAAAACCAAGAACAACTTAAACGAATCCTGGAAGTAGCTAACTCGTTTGCACTTAAATGGGGAATGAAATTTAACGGAGCTAAATCTAAGGTCATGGTTATTGGCAAGAGGTTAGAGAATAAAAGAATATGGTCATTGGGTGACACGCTCCTTCAAGAGTGCAACATGTACAAATATCTTGGTATCTAATTTTGCCAATCACTTTCAGACTCTAAACATATTGGTACATATCTGAAGTCTGAAATGTCTAAATTAGAAGGATACATGTGTAGCATTCTAGCATCACACGAGAATGTAAACCGGGTTACTTTTAGGGACAGTCTATGGAAAAGTGTTCTGATGCCATCCGTTTCTCATGGGTGTGCAGTATGGCTCTGTAACTCCTAGACAAGTACGTCATCTATTCAGTCTATGCAGTATGCAGCTGCACGAGCTATATTACGTATCAAATGTACTCTTTCTATTGCTGCTACATCGAGCGAACTTGGCTGGCTACCGTGTGGCCTCGTCCTGGATAAACTGAGGATTAAGTATTTTAACCGACTACGACATCATGTACCAGATTCATGGTTGTGTAAGCAAATGTTTGATGACATGGAATCAAATTTTGTTAATAACAAGTCGTTATGTTGGAATTATTTTCAGGAAATTAAACGTCTTTTATTTGACGTGGGCTTAGATTACTGCACTGCAAATAAGGAAGTTGACCTTCGCATGGCTTTTTAAAGATTAAGTTTGGATAATTTTTAAGAACAAGTTCTTCGAAGAAATAATTGACAAAAGTTCACTTTCCTTTTATAAATTCTGCAAAAATTCTACTTTAGCAGAAAAGTACCTTTTCTGCTGTGATGACTTTGAAGGTAGAAGATTGAAATTTAAAGCTGGCACAGGTTGTCTAGGGCTTCAGACGGACTATTTTGTTCTGTCATATTACACACACACACGCACGCACACACACACACACACACACACACACACACACACACACACACCGACATATATATATATATATATATATATATATATATATATATATATATATATATATATATATATATGTATGTATATATATATATATGTGTGTGTGTGTGTGTGTGTGTGTGTGTGTGTGTGTGTTTTAAAACGTTGTGCTTGACTGTAAAAATGTCTCACTCTCAAGACGGAGAGTGCAATTCTCATGGCCCTCCACAAGGGAAGACAATCACGCTGTGCTACTTAAGATCTGCATGCTCAAGATTTTTAATTACACGGAGTATTAGTTACTATTGTCTGTATGGCCATGAGGGCATCTCCATTTGAGAAAAAAAAGGTTGACAGTTACAGGTGTTAGGCAAGAATGTAACGGCAAAATATTTCTTTCATTGAGCGCATAAGACCACCGGAATGTTGTGATTAATTTGTGATACAAAAACGGCGTATCTCGAATCTTTAATGACAGTTAGATTTGAATGTTACTGTATTTTTAAGTTCTGGAATAAACTCACATTTGGTGCCTTAACATGCCCCAGTAAGCTTTGCTTCTGTTAGCTGGCGATATTCATGTAAATCCTGGTCCACCGCAAAACATGTGTAATGTCTCTGCCATTTAAATGTCAGAACTTTAAATCGGGATAAAATGCGATGCATACATTCTGATCTATTTGAAGGATTTGATATAGTTTCTATTTCTGATTTTTTATCCCAAACTTCAAAGGATGAAGACTTTACGATACCCGGCTTTCACAATATTATAGGTCGTGACCTCTTCAAGCGACTGTCCCAATGCTGTTGGCCGGGGAGTTGCCCTTTGCGACCGTTCCAATACTGTTGGCGGGGGAGTAGCCCCCCCCCCCTTTTTTTTTTTTTTTTTGGTAACCAACGAGTGGACCTTGAAATTCCTGACCTCGAAATACTTTGGTGTAAAGGTTGGCTACATATTGATTATAAAATCCATTTTGGTGTTATTTATGGACCCATAAGCTCTTTGTATTCTATTTGGGACATATTCTAAGATAGTGTCGACTTAGCTAAGGCTAATGGTGATAATAGTAATATAATAATATGTGGAGACTTGAATGCAGACCCTGACACGTTGTCAGGTAATAAACTTCACGATCTTGCTATCTCCAACTATTTGTCTCTTTATGTTCATGAAGCAGCTCGTATCACTGAACAGACTGCAACTTGTCCGGACGGTATTAGTACAGAGTTTTTGATACAAAGAATACCTACAATATACAAGTCGCTGACAAAACCTTTTAAACTTTCTCTTAGCTACGTAATGTTTCCGTACAACCTAATGTAACCCAGCTTCATAACTGGGGTGCTGATAACCTATGTAATAATTACAGACCTCTATCTTTGCTAAAGTGTGTTAGCGATGTATTTGACAAAGTGGTCTGTAAGCATTTTTTTTCAGAAGATCATCTGTTAATTTCTGCCAACTAATTCCGGCTTTACTCCTGGTGAATGCACTGTTGGTCAATTACTTGCTGTCCATCACGAATTGTGTCGAGCTTTGGATCAGAGCTTTGGATCAACATGAGGAGACACGCCTTGTATTTTAGATAAATAAGACTTTTAACAAGGTCTGGCACAAGGACCTGTTAAGCAAACTGGAGAAAAAAATTGAATCTGCGATAATTTACGTAAATGGTTCTCGAATGACCTTAACGACCATCAACAGCGTATTGTCACCAACGGTCAATGTTCAAGGGGGGAGGAGGTGTCCAAGCTGGTGTATGTTTTAGGACCTCTTCTGTTTCTCATGTATATTAATGGTATTAAGGACCTTGTTCGATTTAATATCAAATTATTTACTGATGATAGGTCTCTTAACTTAACAGTTGGTAATCCTGGACTGCTCGTGAAATCTTAAATTCTGCCCTTTCCTGTACTGGTGTATGAGCAAATAGCTTATTACCTTTAATGTTCTCAAATATTACAGCGTGATAATTTCCCGCAAGATAATTTCTCCAGCTCCCCCCCCCCCCTCAAATTCCAAGGTCATACTTTGCAGGAGGTTTAGAGCCACGAATGCCTTGGCGTCACAATAAGCACAGACTTGTGGTGGGACCATCACATAAGGGATATCATTGTAAGAACAAGGATTCACTGACTATTATGAAGAGTTGGCAATATCGTCTTGACAGCCAAGCTCTATGAGCCATTAATATATCGTCTTGACAGCCAAGCTCTATGAGCCATTAATATCTCGTCTTGACAGCCAAGCTCTATGAGCCATTAATATATCGTCTTGACAGCCAAGCTCTATGAGCCATTAATATCTCGTCTTGACAGCCAAGCTCTATGAGCCATTAATATCTCGTCTTGACAGCCAAGCTCTATGAGCCATTAATATCTCGTCTTGACAGCCACGCTCTATGAGCCATTAATATCTCGTCTTGACAGCCAAGCTCTATGAGCCATTAATATCTCCTTCATTAGACCCATTGTGGAGTACAGGAGTTTGTTCTTGGATGGCTGCACGGTTACAGACGCCGAAAAGCTCGAAGGCGTTCAACTGGCAGCAGCGCGAATGGTTACTGGTGCAATGCCTGTTATTTCAAATGCCAAACTTTATAAAGACTTTATAAAGAACTTGGATGGCAGACATAACTATCTCGTAGGGAAAATTCACAGTTAATTCTGATATACGAAATTGTCAACAAATTAGTTCCTTATTACCTGCAATCTGTAATTCCACATACTGGCAATCCTGAAACGCTTATTCGCAATACTCGTCAAAGATTTGACCTACCGTATGTTCGATCTCGCACTGATTTGTTTAATAATTCATTCTTACATCAACAGTTTGCCTTTGGAATGCTCTATCTCTTCAAATTGGCAATTCGCCATCGTTGTCAAGACTCAAGTCTAAATTATTTAAATTCTTTTCTCGACAGAATCCCCTGTCGGATTTGTACAACGTCGGAAGCAGATATGCTTTTATTTTATATATACCTACTTACGTTTAGATAAGAGACATTAGAATTTCGAACTTGCCCAAATTGGTGTGGAAGTGAGTCTTAAGTGCAAGTGCAGTGCAGCTTGAGAAGATTATGTCACTTTCCCTTTTCTCGTCATCACAAAATACTGTGGCAAATCTTAAATTACCCACGATTATCTTGAAATATGCTCCTTTTTCTTTATAAACGATTTTGTAGGGCTCTATAGGCTGTACGCTTTGAGATAGTTCCCTTTTTGTTAGCGGTTCAAGATTTAATTACTCTCTATTCTCGTTTCTCGCGTAAAAAGTATTCAAAATGTCCATGTAAGCTTCCCAGCATATCTATGAATATTATCTGCAATTTTATTGAATACAAATTACTTGATAAAATTAACTGGAAGTATGCCTCTCTGTCTGTCTTTTGTCTGCTTATAATGTCTTCTTCACTTTGTCCCTGTTGTATGGCAGTTCACCTTTGAGCACTGACCGCTCACGTAACATGTGTAACGTAACGTCCTCTTTATATGTCGTCCCTCTGTATGCAAGAAGAGCTAATGTGGGGGTATTGTCCTTTTCACAGTTGCTACATATTATTTTATGTACGAAGCTGTTTTTTACCATAATAAAATAAAATTACACTTCAGCTATCTCGGTACGGCCCTATGATGTACCCTGTTATAAGGGTCTCGTCGAGCTCTCAAACGTCAGAAAGATAGAATTTCTATGAAAACCAAGGAAATCAGCCGTGCCGCTCTTTCAGCACGAGTAAGATCTGTTATGAACCTTACAGGGATCAACTTAAAGAATTGAAAGGCAAAAACTAAACGTTGAATTAAAACGCAATCAGAGATCTGTACCCCGCAGGCTGTTTGACCTTGGGATTTGGGTCAAGGTGATCCATCTTAGAAATGTCTCAGACCTTATGTAGGATTAAAAGAAATATATGCAATAAAAAAGGTCCACGTCAAAAACTTTTCAACTGATCGTGTGAAAACCAAATTTACTAAAATAACTCTGTGGCCTTGGGAATTGGGTCAAGGTCACTCGTCTTCGAACTCGTTCCAGACCTTATGCAGGACTATAAGCATGTGGAATATAAAACCCCTGTGCAAAAAGAAAAAAAAATCGTCTGAAAACCAAATTCACAAAACAGGCTCCGTGACCTTGGGAATTGAGTCAAGGTTACCTATCCTCTTCAAACTCGTCCGAGACCTTATTCAGGACTATAAGCATGTGCAATATGAAAGCCCTTTAAAAAAAAAAAACTGTCAATATATCTTGTGGAAACCAAATTCACTAAAATGGCTCTGTGACCTTGGGAATTGGATCGTAGTCACCCATCTTCGATCTCGTCTGAGACTTTATGTAGGTCTTTAATCACCTGTAATTTGAGAGACCTACGTCAAAAAAAGTTTCACTTTATCATGTGGAAACCAAATTCACAAAAATGGTTCTGTGACCTTGGGAATTGGATCAAGGTCAGATGTCTTCAAACTAGTCCGAGACCTTATACAGTACTATAAGCAAGTGTAATTTGAAAGCTCCAAGCGAAAAAGAAAATCAAGTTATCGCAAGAAACCAAATCTAAAAAAGAAATGGCTGCGTGGCCTTGGAAATTAGGTCAAGGTCATCCATCTTCGAACTTTTCCGAGACTTTATTCAGGACTATAAGTTTGTGCAATATGAAAGCCCTAAGCAAAAACTTTTCCAGTTATCGCATGAAAATTGTCTGTCCGGACACGCACATACAAAGTCATCGCTATATGCCCCCTCCTGCTTCGCCGTAAGCCAGCTCTTTTTAGGAAATTGTCTAAAACCATAGCTGCTGTGTACATCATTCATATATAGTATTATGTATGTATTGTTTATCGATCTGTTTAAATTGTTATCATTATCTACCAGGGGCATGCTTGTTTCCAGGTTTTTTGTTTAAAAGAAGTTAGACAGGCATTTGGCACAAAGTGGCTTAAAAGGCTGGCGAAAAGATGTTGAGCACCATTTTATGGTGACCACTTGGACAAATGAACTTGTATCTCGTGATCTCATTAATTTCTTTGGTGCAGGTTTGGGGATATGCTCACTGTGGCATGCCATCCTCTACGGTCATATCCACAACCCTCACTAAAAATACTTTCGAAATTCTCGCCAGAGCGCTTTGACAAGTGACCAACATTTCAGTTCATTTTTACTCTTCACATTATCAACATAAGACTCAGTGCAAACACAAAGCATTGACTGTACTGCGGCTGCAAATTCTTTAGCCAAATTGGGGAACAACAAAAAAAACCCCAAATAGTTGTGTTAGTAGTAGTAGTAGTAGTAGTAGTAGTAGTAGTAGTAGTAGTAGTAGTAGTATAGTGGTAATAAAAGTAAATTAAAATAAAATACTAAACGAATAAAGACTTCAGCTACAGTAATTGTAATTTAACACATTAACAAACATAAAGGAGGTACATATCTTAACAGATTAACAAATTTGTAACATATGTAAAGCTTTTATTCGTTTTTGTTAAACACTTATGTTCAAAAAAGTGAAAGGAACATCACGTGACTGCAGAGCTCACCGCCATAGACAACCCTCTTACTCTCTCGCTCCTTTGCTTTAGCCAACTTCGAATGACGTCAGAATATATCTGTGTGGAGATCCCGTCATCGTCGCAATGACAAGACTTGGTATGACCCTGGTTCACAGAATTCCGTGCTAGTTTGGAAGCTCAATATGCTTTCGTTAAAAAGAAGTTTTCGCTTCAGTAATTTGCATATTGCATTTATGATCTCTATCATAACCGATTAGATAATTTCCATGACAGACCCACCATGTTCTGCTTCTCTTTTGACCGCCTCAGTAGCGACCTCTAGCTGCCACATTATGTGTCATAAGAGGTCTGATATGTAAAACATGTATTTGGCTAGGTAATTATCTCACGAGAAGTGACAAACAATGCTTCATAAGCACGTGCCATTATCCAGGTATCAGATTATGAGTTACAATTTCACGTGACAATAAAACTACAATATTGTGTCATATTAATTCACTCAATACTTTTTTCATCACTACTTTCCCCCTCCATCTATCCGTTTATCGCTTTCCAAAAGAGCATGCTTCCATTAGAATCCGTTTGAATGCTTTCCTGAATTCTATGTTGAAAATTGTGTATATAACAGGATTGAGAAAACTGTTAATGTAGCCTAGCCACACGAAAACAGCAAATGCACTTTCGTCAATATGGCACTCGGAACGATGATTGAGATTGTATCGCATACAGATTGCCCGGATGTTGTTGGCCGTGAAGAATGGCATCCAGCAGAGAAGGAAGACACCTGTAATATATAAAAGAGCAGATATGTACTATTCATGCAAGAAAACATTTGTATTGCTTCATGCCATTGTATTTGTGTCTTTTTGCCCAGAACCACTTCCTAGTGGTCATTACCCTATTCCACAGTCCGACCTCTTTACTCTTAATAAGCTAATCTGTCCCTATCTAACCTATATACATATGGAAGTACTATTTTGCCATTGGCATATATGTCCTTTCCCAAAGTATTAATCGTCGTGTCCAGGTATTCGGGCGCCCAAAGATTTAATCATGCACTGACTACCATGAAGAGATGCGTCCGAAAGTTAATAATCAAGCGATTTTAGAGAAGTCTTTCACCCCCTCCCCACCGCCCAATATGACCGAAGCCTGTCATACAGATTCAAACTCGGTGAATGATCACACAATTTTGGTAAGCACCTGCCCGGGGTGCGCCCCCACGCTTCTTGATATAAGGTCAACGGTTTTGATAAACATTACAAATGCATTTGCCCTGGCATCCCTATATAATATATGTCTAACACATACTTTAATTGATCATTACGTGCATGCAACATTCATTCAAAAGTAGACATAAAGCCTGCGCTATTTGATAAACACGTTTGGTACAGACGGTGGCACGGGACCTTCCTGTTGGGTGTCAAGCAACTGCAACCAGCTGTTTTGCAGAAGTCGACAGGAAGCACATAAAAGTCCATTAAAATAGAGAAAAAGACAAATTGGAGAGACTTGTTGAGTCTATGAATGACTACGCCTACCCATATTTATTCCTATGCAATGCCTAATTGGTTTTACCCCCACCCACACCCAACTTAAAATCATGAAAACGCGAAAAACACTGAGCAATGCCTCATTGAATAAACATCACTGAAAGCCACACTACTAAAGTGGTATTCCAACAGAATTCAGAGAAAGCAAAAGAATAAATCCTTATAAGTTCAGATGAACCGACACGTCACATAAATTAACCACTGTACCACGATGGACCTGCTTTCTGCTCGTAGGCAAAATAAGAGTCAGGTCTGGCACGCATGAAAACAAAGTTGAGAAAAATTCTAGTCTTGGCCTTATTAGTTCCTGGTTATTTGTCCTCCATCAAATACAAAAAGAGCAACCAAACTTAATCCTGCTTAGAAAAATGGGTGAACCAGATGAACTGCAGCGCATCAAGGATAGCACGTACTGGAGTCCTTCCAGGATACCGTGTACACGAGTAACCTCCAATGAAATTAACTCACGTTCTAAACCCTGATGTGTAAAGGCATTTGCTTTTACATACAGCTTTATCTTTCTTATTTCTATCTGGACACAATTATTTAGAGACCATACAATAAACTACGTTCACGGAAATATGCTGTGCATTCCACTCTACCCCAAACCCAGTCAGAGCTGACGCACCCGTATCATGTACTTCATTGAAATAGCTTTACAATTATGCTAGTGTGGTATAATTTACGCAAGTAAACATACACGAAGAAAGGAGGGAAGCTATCAGAAAGTGTTCCTCATAAATTGTATTTTTGTGAGTAATTTATATAAAGGGCAAACATAAAGTCAGGATGACCAACTTGATTTTAATTGTGTAGATAACATAGTGGGGTAATGTAGAGCCACTTATAAATCAATTATACGTAATTGACTCACATAAGAAATAAAAAACCGCACGTTTTGTCAGCATCAGCATAATTGTCATTATCCCTAGGAGTAACTTAGCTGTGAGTTAATTACCGATCAACACTCACATTGCTCCCCCGGAAAGTAACAAAATGAACCGAAAACACCATAAGAAGTTTTCAGGAGCATGGTTTTATGTTATTCGTGTCTCATTCCTAAGGAATGCTTGAAAAATGGCCGAGAATAAATACAGAAGATATGCTGTGTGTTAGAAAAAGACAAATGTTTTCCTGCAAACTTCGACAAAAGTCGATATGCCCTGAATCGATACCAAATTTATATTCTTTGAAAAAATGACCTTTAATGCAT
>OZ026628.1:6677201-6739701 GCA_964020975.1 Hermodice carunculata
ACTGGTGGCTTCCAAGCACAATCATATGTATCACAAAACTAGACAAACGGACGATGAAATCAGAAATCAACGTGGAAATTCCTAATTACCTTCTGAAGTAATCCCATCGGTGCATGCATTTCTAGCATAATCCTGCTGTACATTACTTTACCTTTTTCATTCTTTTGGTCCATAAACCAATGAAACAATTCAAAATTGATTCATTTAATTATTTAAAAGAAGAAAAAAAACGTAAAAAACATGCTCCGGGAAGCTCTAGTTTATTCAGATGGGACCAGTAATTTCGTATAATTCGTTATACAATATTGGGATTATAGTCTTGAGGAAGGAAAGGTTGTGTTTGAATAGATACAAATATTAGTGAACAACATTGTATACAGGAAACTAGAAAATGTGAAAAAAGTATCACACTGAATTCTATATTTTACATTGGACAGGGAGTACTATATGAAATAATTATATTGCTACGATTTGAGTATGCTGGGTGACTCGCAAAGAAATGCTACTGTGATGTTTTAGCTCATGCCAAACGAAATTACCATGGTGCAGGGATCCTCGGGGATTTCATTTCATTATTACTTTACATGGAAGTCAAAGCTGCCAAATTGCGATGAACGGGAATATTTAGTTTCACAGGGCCAGTTGCCAACACAAACGTAAAACCAAGTTCTTTTTGACCACACATGTATGCAGTTTACTTAAACATGGCGAAATGAATAAATATCTAAATAAATGCGACTTGGGAAATTAAAAATCACCTGAAAAACTTCGTTAAGGTTGCATGTCTCTTTTAGCATTAAAATGCAAGCGCAATATAAAAGTAACGGGTTGTTGGTCTTTCAGGATCATAGGTATAATGAAATAACGGTCATACGAAAGGAACCCATCTCACGCTAGAATATGATTCTGCAAAGACAACTTTGTGGTCATTGTTAGCATTCCTAAACGTGTTGTCAATCCATGTTAACCTCTTTACAGCAACCTCTTGAAAAAACATCAGCAGCAAATGTGTATTATTAACTTGTGGGTAATTTTGTAGAAAGTATGGAATGATGGGCGCTTTTATGTGAAAATATGGCCTCTTGTTGTTCCTTTGGCGCACGTGTGGCTTGATGAGCTACTTGACGGCCGTCTGAGGAAATCTGTTCAGCCATAACTTTTCTATAATGTTGACATAATGGAGTGCCTCTAACACCTTTTATCCCGTGTTTTCACCCAGGAGAGCGCATATTGGAACTGAGAAGTAGCAATCTCGCGGTTTCTATTGCGCTAGGATTATGGGGTTCCCCAGCTACCTCAACACCATCCAAACCTCAGTGAAATAAATGAGTACCAGTGACATGGTGTCACGTGGCTGCACAGATCTAACCCTTGGGTCTTCAATGTGTTTTGCATTCTACCCAAGGGTGATATTTTATCATACAACAATCTCTACTAATATTTTCTGCTGTTTCATACACGAGTCTTATCAATAAAGTGGCTGGGAGAATGCTTTCATTTCTATTAGTCAGTATAAAGTGTGTGTTAAAGATGATACATAACTATTTAAGTGGACTGAGCTGAAGGTCTTAGACCAGTAAATACGCTGCAGCTGCAGGTGTGTCAGAACTTTCAGTCACGCAATGAATACAGCACCTCAGGTGACAGGCTATTAAAAATTAGGGAGCAGTGAAACTCTTATGCATTTCTTGTCATATAAAGGGGATAAATATGCCTGATTATCTGTCGGTTTGGGAAGGGTGTCACTTCAACATTTAATTCTTGAACCAGAAATTTTGTTGGGCTATTATTTCACCAAGGTTTGTTTCGGAACTGTAACTATGGAGGTAAGCATAAACAAATGCGCAAGTAGCAAAAAAGTTAATTGGTTTTGCCCCCATTTTCTATTGATAGTGTAAGTGTCATCGAAGTAAGCTTTGAGAAAAAGGACAGGTACAATGTCAACGAAACTTTTAAATGTCATAGACAAGCTGCCGAATATAGCCAATTTAACATGTAACTCTATTAGGTTTGATTTACTGGTCCAAGACCTGAAGGTGAGACGCATATTTTGTTGGAGTTTGTGTATTCAATTCCAATGCATAACATTAAATATACACTGGAAGTACAAAAAAAATTGTCGATTTACGTCTGTCTTTTTATTTTGCCAAGCACAATGGGGGTTCTGTCATTCAGTAAAGCGCCTGGATGAAATGTATATAGCATCCGATTAGATATGGAACATCACTGAAATGCGCTTGTACGTACATTTACTTGTCAATGCCCCCACATGTGTATCGCTATGCCTAGCTGTAATACTATAGCAATGCATTGACATTACGCATAGCGTGATGCTATGGTGTCATCTGACCCTGCAGTAAACCACGCCGCATCTTACCTGTCTACACTGATGGCCGTGAGATTAAGTATGGACGCCGTACAACCCATGACGTCGGTGGCTACCCAAGCATCACATAATGTGGTTCCTAATTCCCATGAACCAAAATTTACCTGGAATAGAAAACAAGAATGAACAGGCTAAAAGATTATATGGAATCCGATCTTATATGATGAATGGGATGCTACTTCTTTGTTGTTGAGTAATATTGCGCTTAGGAGAAAATAAACAAAACTCGACAATCGCAGTTATAAAAATAACAAAATTAATTAGCGAACTGCCAGCAATTAATAATCATTAGGCTCATGTTTTGAAGCTCTAAACAAAATTATGAGAAAGTGCATAGTATACTACCAGCATTTAATTACCGCGATTTGACCTTTCTCATAGGTTAAAATAACTATTACATGTATAACCATGGCGGCATACAAGGAAGTTCATTATGTGATAAAGCAGGCAAGGGTCTTGCGAGACTCAAGTGTGTATTTAGAGACGTCGATGTCACTAACAAGATGTGTTTATTCATGTTTGATAAAGTTATTACCCCAATATTGTTGTATGCTTCCGAAATGGGGGTGGGTGTGGGGGTGTGGGGGCTTACACAATAATCCTATCGAAGTTCCTTACAACCGATAATATTGGAAGTTATTTTTAATTTGCCATTGAACGGCTTCATATTAGTTTTATCTTGCCTTGGAGAAAATCGTAAAGCATGTAACCTGACTGTGCTCGGCGAGCTCATACATCTGCTTGTCTCCCAAAAAGTAATGAATTTGGCATGTAAGAACTGATTTAGGATTCTTAATAATGAGCGTAATACTCTATTTTCAGACTCATACTTGTGTAACGTCGAAATGTCAAACACAACTCAATCAGTGTGGATAAAAGTGTAAAAGATGTTTTGTTTGAGGGTGGCCTTCTGCAGCTTTAGCATAATCAAGGAAAGAGATCAGTCACTTTTCCTTCTAGGTTACTGAAAAATGAATTGCATCATAAATTTCATAGCCAATGGGAAAATAACATTCAAAGCAAGATAGTAATGGATCCAAACTTAGAACGTACGTGTTATACAAGAACAACTTAAGTTTTAACTATATTTGGATGTTAAAAACTTACTATGCGGAAAATTGTCACCAGGTTGCGCATCAGCGCCCATAATTTCAACATGGAAACAGGTAGACGCAAAGCCCCCCCCCCCCCCCCCCCTACATGACAAGACGTGCAATATATGCAACACTATAGAAAACAACATACATTTTATATTGGATTGCAACGTATTTAAAGTTTATAGCAATAATATGATAGAAGGATTAGACGATTTTTTTATGGATTTAAAGCAGTGCAATAAAAGTCAACTATTTAACTTCATTATAGAATCACAAGATAAGGAACTGACCAAAACTGCAGAAAAATTATAGAATGATGTTTGGTAATAAGAGGAAAATCGCTGTAACATGGAGCTGTAAGGGCATAATTATTTTGTTTCGTTCTTTCTTTTTCTTTCTTTCTTTCTTTCTTTCTTTCTTTCTTTCTTTCTTTCTTTCTTTCTTTCTTTCTTTCTTTTTTTCTTTCTTTCTTTCTTTCTTTCTTTCTTTCATTCTTTCTCTCTCTCTCTCTTTCTTTCTTTCTCTTTGTTCTGGTCATGCACATGGTACAACATGTGGTCTGTATTTGTAACTTTGTGTTGCATTATGTTGTTGACACATTCATAGAGTGTTGTATTTTCTTGGGTCTGGACTGTATTGTACTTTATTGTCTGGTGTTTGTTTGTTTGTTTGTTTGTTTTCTTTTTTTCAAACTTTTTGCCAGAATGTACGCAGTCTGGCATTGTTTTAGTTTGGGGGACTACGACCTCCGCACTCCATGATACTACTTACAGTTTCATATTTCTTTGTGAAAGATACAGTGCCAAAAATTCCACTTCATCCAACTCACAAATTTTGATGCCCCATCGCATAAAATCCCCATATATTGGCAATAAAAACACATCGCTTTTTACATACACATCTTTTATATCTATGATAATTTCAGCCAATTACTACATGAAAAGCTATATACCGCATCCATGTTTGTTTCACCATGCGCAGAACATACACATTCGATCCCACGCACATGTCCGATCACTTCATAATCACAATGAACCTGTGAATGATATTTTAAGTGATAATGTTTTCAACCCCTGGTTTAAATTCCGTGTTCACTTTTTATACTTCATCACATCACGATATTACATTGCTTTTTCTTTAATGTTTTGAGTGACAAAAATAATATGAGCCAATCACAATTACGATTTCCTACCAATTGCATATATACTTGTCTTAACGGACTTCTCCCCTTTTATACCAGTCAACTCTGGTTCCTTTTTCTTTCTTTTTTAAATAAATTGTTTTAAGGTATTGTAACTGACAGACTACTGAGTACAATGTGAACCAGTACGGTCAATAAAGTCATTCATTTATCCATTATCATTCTTAATATCCCCTACACTGTAGGCATACTGGTACTGGGATAAACTGTTCGTTTACAAACATTAAGGAAATCTGGTGTCAGTGTGTCAATTCACAGCACAGCAGACTTTTTCTTTAAATTAGCAACGAAAGAGACAAATCGATGTAAGCAGTGTGGTGTTAAATGACAAGAAACTGCCAAGCTTGTCTCAAAGAACGTGCCAAATGCTATTACTTCTCACAATAATTAGCAAGGCTATCACAAGCCAAGTATTGTCACAAAATGTGCCATTTTATTTATAATTGTGCCTGGCACACGTCACGTGTTGTCGGCAAAACCCACCCTTTATTAATGACAAGACTGTGACATACAAGGTGTTGTTACCAAACCACCCCTTTAATAATTATCGTGACTGTGATATATCAGGTGTTGTCACCAAACCACCCCTTTATTTATTACCGTGACTGTGGCATACAAGGTGTTGTCACCAAACCACCGCTTTATCAACTAGGGTGACTGAGACATACAAGGCGTTGTCAGCAAACCACCCCTTTATTAATTAGCGTGACTGTGACATACAAGGTGTGGTCACCAAACCACCCCTTTATTAATTAGCGTGATTGTGACATACAAGGTGCTGTCACCAAACCACCCCTTCATCAATTAGCGTGACTGTGACATACAAGGTGTTGTCACCAAACCAGCTCTTGCAATAATCAGCGTTGCTATCACAACGCAAGTGTTGTGACTAAATCAGCCATGCGTCCTGGTACCTCTGCCCAGACATTCATGCATGGAAGTGCAACAAGCCGCATGAGCCTTGGTGCCATTGCCTGGACGCTTAACATATTTTAAAAGGTTATGACATTAGAACTGTACCCTGATTACGTAAACCATTTACGCCCACGCATGATAAAACGTAAAAGGCGCTTTATTGTTATACATTGCTGACTTATGCCTGGTACAACATCCGGGACACGCCTATCGTTAAAACATCACAACCCTTTATGTTGCAACCATTTCCTGACTAAACCGCTGTTTCCGACTATCAAATTTATCTTTATATTGTAAACAATATTTCAACAAGAAAACCACTGAAGTGAATGTCTTTGCTCTCTTTGAAACCAATAGTTTTCAACGACATACGTAAATATGAATTTAAAATAATGCGGCACTTATCTTTATTCTGATAGCTTTTCTTTCAATACCATGCTATTTATGTATATAGATGTGCGTAGGTACACACACACGCACACTCACACACACACACACACACACACACACACACACACACACACACGCACACACACTCTCAGATATATATATATATATATATATATATATATCGGTTCTGTTTCTCCTATGATCCGAACTGCTTCCAACTGTAGTCTAAAATTCACTAACGCTTGCGTCTCCGTGTGCATGTATTGATGTAGTCACACGCACAGTTATCTTTTCCTTTTTTTATTAGTTTACGATCTTCTTTGGGGATCCCTTACAAAACTGATCTGATGAGGATCTGGTCAAAGGTCTCAAAGAGAATCTTTAAAAAAAATGTAAATTTCGGAACACTTACAGCTACAGACGACGGATAATCACCATAATTACGTGTCCAAAATTACAGATGAGCAAACAAGGAGCGATTGATTCTATTATGGTGATTGGGTGACGACTTAATGGTTGACAAGGCAGATGAATTAAAAAAAAAAAAAAAAAAAACACAACAGCTTACACACAAAAGTGCAAGCAAATGAAATTGCAATAAACATTTATAATTGGCCTACCAACACAGTACAAGCTGATAAATTGTGCCAAATTATACTATCTGACCCAAAAACGCCTTAAATGCAACTTTCCTTTTACTCTCTGTCTTTTTTTTTATCCCAAACTGTCCCTCTTGTTGTTAAAGGGTATCAGATGGATTCATTGCGAATTGTTTTGTAGAAATGCCCCTAGACTACAGATTAGGGTGACTACCATGTTAAGGATCAAATCCAATGATCCAGTCTGCCCTCTTTTGTTTTGTCTTGTGTCAATATGGGATCGCTGAAGTCCATCTTCAATGGACACAGCCTTCGATCTGTCGTATCAAACCACGAGTTTTCATTTCCTTTTCTACTTTGAGCAGTAGACTCTGAGATTACGGGCATCATATTAAGGAAATGACTTCTTCTGAACAACAGGCAGCTCAATTACAAGCGGCCAATGCGATAAGCTCCCCCACTTCCCATCCCCACCCCCACCCTATTGTGCAGATTACCGCCGACTATTGAGATGTGGAGACGGAAGACGTCGGGGACCGATGATGCTTTATCGGAGAAAATCTCTCGCTGCGATTATATATGTTTGACCACTAGTAGTGCAGACTTGGCCGCAATGATGTGATGCGTTCGCTATCGTTGCAAGGAATTACCTTCTCGTTTGTATTTCATACTCTATGCCCTGTTTTGACCTACGTGCAAGACATACGGGTATCGAAGGTAAACAAGTGTGATTGGTTTATTCCTGTTTACAATAGTAAGAATCACGTATCTTTGACATGCGTCAAACGCATTTTAATTCAGTAGTCCTCAGATGGATTAAGCACGACGCATGGCTGTCTTATGAAAGGCACCTCACGAATCTCCATTCACTGGGCATCTACTATTACTCAACAAAAATGGAGACCGGTGAACCATTTCATTTCATATTTAGCGTAAACAGTGCTTCAGGATATTGGTACTGTTATTTTCTAATCCCCAAAACAGACCTATGACCCAAGGACGGTCTGATTGGAGGCATTAAGATTGAAATTAGAAAAAACCTGGAACAGGGTCGTACGTCCCAATGTAAAGCTGATCTTAAAACTTTGACATGAAACCATGCGTCATCAATGCCTTATCATACACAATCGAAGAGCAATGATACCATTTAGAAACAACACATTTTCGATGGGACAGGTATAAAATAAACAATTCAAATTACAGTAAGCTGTGTAATGCACACGATTTTGCTCTGGAAATTACACTAAAATGCATAAGAGACATGCTTTGGGACATACTCTATTTTATCTTTCAGCTGTCATAGATATTATTAAAACATTCCTGAAATGAATATAATTTAGGAGAAACAACCACACAATCTAATAAAATTGTTCAACGGCCAAGGAGCATAGAAGTATTAATTGCAATCAAAAGGACCTAACCGTGGTAGACAAGCCAGACTTCGATTCAAAGGCACAGGTTTGTGAGGTATAAATTGCAAAATATGGTGCCCAATTTGTATGAAGTTACCATGGCTGCCCATGGCGGATTCCCACAGACTTGCATAGTAAGTCATACGAGGGTACACATGAGCCGATTAGTACGAAAATACATGAGCCGATTAGTACGAAAACCGGTCCTCTCAACCTTTGAGACATATCCTTCGCTATTTACAGACTTAAGTTTTTTCTCCGAAAATATGTGCCTGACCACGCAAAACGCAAATTTATCACCGTTAAAAATAAGGAGAGATATTGTAGGCCAGCTATTTTGATTCTCCTTACTAGTCAGTCAGCTGAATTGACAACAAAACAAAATAAGCCATCAACGCTTTGGTGATATTTTTGAATCTGGGGCATTAAACAGGAACTGTACCTCAAAAACTATAACTATGTATCAAACTCAGCCCACGAAAAAAAAAAAAAATCCATACATGACCTGTTTGTTCCAATCGGGTAATAACTTTCCGATTCATTAAAGAAAAACAAGACACTTAGACAAGCGCCAAACTTTATAATCTTTGGGTCAATGTGACCCAAAAAGAAGTTCACTAAGTATAGTTTTATGTACAACGCACTTCAGGACAATTTTGATTCGGAGGCTTAAATCTCCTTTCCATTGATGTCCCAGGTACGCCCTGCCATTACAAAATAACCTCTTGCACCTACAGTATGGCGGCCTAACAAAACTGACCAAGGTAGCTGATATTACATAGCGTATAAGCATGAGACATGATCTATATATCCTACAAATTCGGCATGTTTAATTAAATTATTTTTAGAGATATGAAATTTTGTATCTCCACCACACTTTTGCTCATCATATCCGACAAGCTATAGGTGGCGCCACTAGTATAAACAACTGAGCTTTTAACCTCCTCCACAACCCTACTAAATGCCATGAAGATCTATCAATCATTAAGGATGCTAGAGTGGCCACAAATTTTTCACATTTTGAACCATATATTACCTAAAACTGTAGGCAGCGCCACCAATATCGAACTAGATCTAGATTTTTATTCACTTGGTAAGTATTGGAAGTTAATTGCGGCCACTTAAAATAATAATAGTCTTGAGCTCACAAGCAAAAGTTTATGGGTGGCCCGACACTAGTGGTCGCGTGAGTTCTGTGATGTATGGTCAGCAGAACTAAAAATCTAAAAATACCGTTCAAAGAACGCAGTACCCTTCGGCCGCCTTCAATCTCTTTTGCTGTAAGTGAATAGGAATACTTTCCCATAGAATCAGGTTCTGTTACCTACACAAAAACTACTATTGTACACTTGACCTTTGACCTCAAAAACATTAGGTCAAATATAGAGGTATAACCTTGACTTTCAATAGCCTTCTAGATCACCCTATGTTGCTTCTTTTGTTTTAAGATTTAGATTTCTAGATGCACAATGTCACTCAGCAAACTTGTGACCCGTGTGTGACCTTGAAAATTAGGTCAAGGTCAATTATGCTTGCAGCAGTGTACTATCATATGCAATTTGAAAGTCCTGTCTAAAAAATTTCTGAAATTATAGTGGTAAACAAAATTTCAATGAAAAGGTCGCTCTGACCCAGATACTTGATCTAGTGACCTACTTTTGATTCACGACACATTCTTTTTATATCATGTGCAATTTGAAAGTCCTGTCTCAAAAATTACTGAAGTTATGGTGTTAGAACCACGGGACGGACGGACGGACGCACAGACGGACGGCGCCGGGTACGACAATACCCGTCGGCCTTATTAGGCCGAAGGGTAAAAATCACTGGATCGTGTCCTTTCGAACAATTGTGGGAGTGACCAAACTGAGGTATATCCCCAGGAAGTTTGAAGTGTACTTGGTTGATGCTTTTGGAGAAGACGTCAAAAATTTCCATTGCAATCCACCTTGACCTACATAGCAATCAATATAAATGCATGCATTAACGGACAGGTCAAAGAGAAAAGCTGTACAAAAAGCTGTGGAGACTAAAGAAATGTATTAAGGAGACAGACTTTACAAAAAGCTATGAAGACTAATGCAAAGCATTAGGGAGATAGACTGTTTAAAAAGCTGTGAAGACTAAAGCAAAGCATTTGGGAGACTGTTAAAAAAGCTATTAAGACTACAGAAATGCATTAAGGAGACAGACTTAACAGAAGCACTAAGACTAAAGAAATGTATTAAGGAGACAGAATATACAAACAGCTATAAAGACTAAGAAATGTATTGAGGATATGCAGACTTGACAGAAAGCTTTGAAGACAAAAGAAATGCATTAGCCGTACAGACTGGACAAAAAGCGATGAAGGCGACAACATGAAATTCGCGGCACAAATACAAAGTTGAGAGACAGAAAGTAAGAAGGAGAGAAAGAAAGCTCAAAACAACACTCTATATGCGAGATCAGTTGAAATCACTCAGAGGCCAACAGTAAATCGTCTGGTCTTTTTCGTCCCCCCCCCAAAAAAAAAACAAACAAAAGAGAAAACAATGAATTCCAATTTGTCAGGCGGTAGACATGAATATAGTGGTATTACTGTTTTAAGGGCGTTTTTCAAGTTAAACACGTCCATGTCGATCCAAGGCCAACGTACTTGGGTTAAATGCTTTTACAAATAGATAGTACTGTTTGAACCGAATTCAAAGAGGCCAAAATCGTATACGCAGATATGGGGGGGGGGGGGGCAGCTATTTTTGTCTGAGAATGACATGGTTCCAAGTAGTTTCAGCCAAAGACAATGTAACTTGGTTAAAAATTTGTGTAAATGGATAGTCCTGTCTGAATCGAAAGCCAACAGCCCCAAATCGTACGTACAGGTGTGCAGTTCAAAGATGCTGTGCTCACTTAGTCTCTCTTAGGCACATACATACACACAGACAGACAGACATACCCACACAGACACACACAGACACATACAGACACACACAGACACACA
Organism: Hermodice carunculata; assembly: GCA_964020975.1. Taxonomy (NCBI): domain Eukaryota; kingdom Metazoa; phylum Annelida; class Polychaeta; order Eunicida; family Amphinomidae; genus Hermodice; species Hermodice carunculata. The sequence goes on from OZ026628.1 coordinate 6,688,182, forward strand.
TATATATATATATATATAGAGAGAGAGAGACAGAGAGAGAAAGAGAGAGAGAGAGAGAGAGAGAGAGAGAGAGAGACAGAGAGAGACAGAGACAGAGAGAGAGAGAGAGAGAGAGAGAGAGAGAGAGAGAGAGAGAGGCAGAGAGAGAGAGACAGAGAGAGACAGAGAGAGATGATTAAATTGTTGCCAATGTGTTTTGTACTGCCCATATGCCAGGAAAGCATATATATATATATATATATCAAGCATAGTCTCCAAGGTACTGACCAAATACTAGAATCCAGCTTATGTTAGCCACTAGTCTCAGCATTTATCTCATAATGAGCACCATCTACACATTGTGTGTACACGTCAGAAGTATCAGTGAGGGCCAACGAGCACCATCCACTCAATGTGTGTACACATTGCAAATATCAGTGAACAGCAGTAAGCGCCATTCACACAGTGCGTATACACAGAAGAAGTGTCAGTGAGCGGCAATGAGTGCCATTCACACAGTGTGTGTACACAAAAGAAGTATCAGTGAGCGGCAATGAGCGCCATTCACACAGTGTGTGCACACAAAAGAAGTATCAGTAACCGACAATGAGCGCCATTCACACAGTGTGTGCACACAAAAGAAGTATCAGTAACCGACAATGAGCGCCATTCACACAGTGTGTGCACACAAAAGAAGTATCAGTAACCGACAATGAGCGCCATTCACACAGTGTGTGCACACAAAAGAAGTATCAGTAACCGACAATGAGCGCCATTCACACAGTGTGTGCACACAAAAGAAGTATCAGTAACCGACAATGAGCGCCATTCACACAGTGTGTGTGCACAAAAGAAGTATCATTGAGCGGCAATGAGAGCCATTCAGATCATGTGTATACACAAGATATATCAATGATCAACAGTGATCCCAGCCATATAGTGTCCAGACACAAGAGATATCAGTGAGCGACAAGGAGCGCCATTCGCACACATGTGTGTGTGTGCCCACAAGACGTAAAAGTGAGCGGCACCATGCCTCACTCAGCTGATGTACTTGTAGGAGTCCAACAGAGATCTATTTGAGCCAAGCATTATTTCCAGTCCACAACATAAATCTGATGATGCGATCGACCATTTATCTTTTTACTGGTGGCAAAACACTATACAGGGCTATAAATCTCCAGGAGCTAGTGCAACAATACACTATACAGGGCTACAAATCTCCAGGAGCTAGTGCAACAATACACTATACAGGGCTATAAATCTCCAGGAGCTAGTTCATCAATACACTATACAGGGCTACAAATCTCCGGGAGCTAGTGCATCAATACACTATACAGGTCTATAAATATCCAGGAGCTAGTGCATCAATACACTATACAGGGCTATAAATCCCCAGGAGCTAGTGCATCAATACACTATACAGGGCTATAAATCCCCAGGAGCTAGTGCATCAATACACTTTACAGGGCTATGAATCTCCAGGAGCAAGTGCATCAATACACTATACAGGGCTATAAATCTCCAGGAGCTAGTGCATCAATACCCGAAGAGGTCGCTCAGTGACCAGAGGGAGTAAAGTCAAGTTCTAGCTGTTGTGGTTGCAACTATGATGGCCCCTTGCAACAGTTTGACTCAAATGTATCCCATTGATATAGCAATGATGTGTATTTTTTATGCAATGCCTAACTGTGGTGTCTTATATCCTTCGCGTCTGGTGCAATTGAGCACAGTCACGCCACAAATGAAAAAAAAAAAGAAAGAAAGAAAAGCAAGGGCTGCACAGTTACTCCAATGCCTGCACCAACAAACGATATTTCTAATATTATCAACAACATGTGTTCACATGTCTACCCCAATGAAGATCACCATACACAAGGCTTAGGCTAGTCCTTTGTAGGATTAATCTACCGTACTAACGGGGATATAATTGCCTTCCCAATAGATGCACAGAATTAAACAAAAGAAATTAACGCTGTCCCACATGACACAGAAAACTACGTCTGTTTCACTGGAAGCACGAAAGCAGTCTTTCAGTATTGTTTCTCTGCTTCGCCTTTTCAATTAACAGGTAGCAACACCTTTCGCGGGCGCTATAGGGAATTGCAGCTTGCAAACTTTCATTTATACCAGCCTTTTTAGTATTACTGTACAGGTAATGCCCAATATATTAATAATATACACTTACACTATTGGAGGTTTGGCTATGCCCGACGGGAAGGTCTCTAAATTCCTTATGGTCAATATATCTGATAAACATTTCAGCTGGAATACTCTCTATGGGCAGGACCAAGCACAGGCAGCTTAAACCCTCGGTCTGAATAGAATTGTCGGCACAATGAGTGAGATAAAAACAACATAATAAAACACACTTGTCAGAGCCAAACTGAAATGTGCTACCAGTGCTTGGAACCACCACACTACCAGTGCCAGAGATATAAAGTTGACCGTGTCCAGAGGCGGGTAGCCCGTTTTGGCATGCAAGACTATAGCCGGAGAAACAGCATGACAAACATGCTGATAACTAATCACTGGACACTCTTCATGCTAAGTGTTGTAGACTGAAAGACCAGGCCAGAAGAATCCATTATATCCACCATGTTCTAGTGTCATCTCCATTTTTTTTCCTGCCAGTGCTTTGGTAGACCTTTGTAAAATCAAAGCATGCATGACCATAATTAACTTTCGTTGAAAACTTTGTAAATTGTCTTCTCAATTCTTGCTGCACTGTTCACCAAATTTAATCACGTAATCACTGATTTATTTTACACTATTTTATGAAGAAGCAAATCGTAAGGAGTAATGGAAAGTGTAAGTCGTGTAGACAAGAGGCAGATGAGACAGTGGATCATTGGCTGTTGTGGTGCGAATCATACAGACAGATAAGGGAAGATTTTTCAGAAAGTTGCACAGGCAAGATTACAATTACAAGGGTTTAGAAGAGGTTCAGTGTTTAGAGGAAGAGGAACGTATACCATGGATTTTAGGTTTGAAAGGTGGCTTTCTGGGAGAAAGGAAACGTAATAAAAATGTACAGGACTACCTGGTAGGATGCTGGAAGAAAAGGAATGAAATAAAAGTGTTAGAAGGCAACAGGTTAAATTACAATCCCAGAGTATACGGAGGGGAAGGAATGGGAATGGTGGTAGCCCTTATAAGGGCTCCCATGGGTGATCCCATGAAAAAAGCCTGAGCCTTGGGGGGGGGGGGGGTAGAGTGTGAGAGGGATGGATTTTTTTTTACTCTAGGCCACCTGTGTCATCATCATCATCATCATCATCATCATCATCATCATCATCATCATCATCATCATCATCATCATCATCATTATTATTATGCACACCCTCCCTACATTTCTAGTGCATCTCTGGTACAGCAACAGTGCTGTTGAAGTATTGCGGGTATTTCCTCAAACAAGAACCAAGCATAGAAGTGGAGGTTATACATGGCGACAACTCCTTGTACGGGGCAATTTCACAGCGAATCTTCTTTGTGCAAGTATAGTGCCTGTTTCAATGTTCATATACTTGTCATGTACACGTCATCATTCAGGTGACATAGTGACATCGATATCGCGAAGCTTTGTGGAGATTAGCCAGATTTGAATATTTTGGGGGAGATAATTTTGTTTCAAATACATGTTGCATGGGACTGTACCTGACTTTTATACGTCTGGCAGGACAAGTTTGAACCTGATGTAAACTACCAGTGTATCCAAGGGGTTTACCTACCAGACATACTCTGCCTTCCGTGAAAGTATTCAGCACTTTAGCAGCTGAGCTTGACGTACATGTATGTCAAGTGCAATGTTTCGTGACCCTCAGTCTGGTGGTCAACCCGAACCTTTTCTTTTAATCAAACATTACCTACCTTTAAAGTCAGAGCATTTCGGCGGATAATCAGACCGGCAGTTAAGCCAGAGGTTGGAAATCAGGAGAGAAAAACAACTTACTTGGAATCCAGAATACTCAAACTTCAGACAAAACGTATTGACTTAGAAGAGACAGGCTTAGGTCCACATGGAGTACAGTCATTAGGCATTTTGATTACGAAATGAGAGTGAAAAACAGAAAAGCCTCAAGAAGTTCCAACAAGATGGGTGTGAAAATGCTCCACACATTCCGAATTAAGACCGCTGAATAGACCATTGAGGATACCGATAATTCTATGAAGGGGGGGGGGGGGGGGGGAGGCAAGGGTATTTTCGTGACTCGTGATCCTATCTTTTTATTTTCCGTGATCTGTGAAACAATAAAATTAATTTTCGGGATTCGTGATTAAACCATTGCTCGTGAATCGTGAATATGCATATAAGCTGAATAATTTTTCCTGTGAACTGTGAAAACAATTTTGTTTTCCTGTGAACTGTGATCAAGAACCCCCTTGCCCCCCCCCCCTCTTCTATGCTTGTTCTGTTGCCACCTTAGGTGTCAATGTTCCCGTCCCTAGTTTGGTGGTAAACCAACCCCATAAAAAGCCATGGATATCATAACTAAGCTTACACCACACAGGAGTAGACAGAAGGTGTACAAGGCAACGGCAGAGAACTGCGCTTCAGAATCCGAACTGGATTTCCAAACCTGAAACATATCAGCATAATTTGGCTTACCAAGGTTGTCCTAAATGTATTTGTAATCCAATCTCCAGCCAAATATCTGAAGACTTCCCTACAGTGTACATTCGTTATCGAGCCCATGGTTTTAAGAAGGAGAAAGACAATTCATTACCGTTAGTCCAAACCAAAAATTATACACTTTACATACGAGTGTAAAGCACACTCTTTGTTCACATGTTCTTTTGTTTGGGACACTTGGGGTCACGTCATGGTTGTTGTCCGGCTTGATGCCTCCGCTTCTCACCTTTCGTGCCTTAACTGTCAAGTTATAGACCTTGCACGCATACTATAATATCTTTACTTTTGGGAGGAAACAAGTACGAGAGAATCTATACTGTAAACAAGAGGACTGTGACAGTCCTGTCCACAGCTGACCTTCAATGCACAGAGTGAAGTGGTACTATGACATTTGGTATTATATTGAGTTTACCATTGTTTAAGACCATTATCACTACTTGATATGTCAGTCTTCACTTTTACAGTTTGGGAATCATCATATTTAAATGAAAAGTGATGGGATCTACTGTTCCCAATATATAAGCCAATATGCCAGTTTCAAGGTCGCTCAAGCTCAAAACTAAGAAAAAAAAAACAAAAAAACCCCCACCAAAATAACCCTTGCAGGCACTTTCCCATTTACTGATGAGCAGGAACCATGGGCCTAGGACTCGCCGTTTTTGAAACATCGGCCAATACGTCAGATTTGCTGCTATTGTTTTGGTAACAATGTGAACATGTACGTATTGTCCTACCATTTCTGTAATACTTTGTTAAAAACAGAAATTGAAAGTAGAACCAAGCAGTGAATTACTTTGGTGGGGATCGAGTCCAGTTACCTTCCCCCTAAGTCAGAAGAGAACCCAAAATACAGTTTGTGAAGAGTTAAAAGTTATATAAAACACACACACACACACACACACACACACACACACACACACACACACACACACACACCAAATAATAGAAAAAAATCCAGTGCAACTGGTGTTTCAATGAAAATCTAATGGTCATCGGACATTTGCCTGTGCGAGTTCAAAGCATTTGGCTTTAGAGAATGAGACTTTGTCAGAGTTGGCCAAAAAGTGAACAAAAAGTCCCGAACAAATAAAAAAAATCACAGGAGTGTGACTATCGGATAAGCTTAGTCAAGATCTACCCATGTAGATGCCAACCAGGTTCCAAGTGGATTTAGCCAACAGTTTGAAGGAGAACTCGATAATGTAATTGTGGACAGACAGTGGATGTAAACCCACCCTTTAAGCTTAGCTGATCGATCACTCAGCTGAACTAAAAGGATTTTGCAGGAAACAACGGTAATAATACGTTTGTTTCTGAGCTTTTGTCGCCATATAAAGCAATGTTCATGTGTGGCATTTCTTTACTTAATCTATCAATCTGTCATTGTGTTGTTTATCACTATTTGCGAACCCTATTCCTCTGTATAGTTGACAATAGTATACACGTATGTATACATATTGAAATGCATATAAAAAATAAAAGGTAGGTCTCACTTACTTAGCAAATTGCCATAAGAATATAAACTTGTGTAGCCACTTTGGCGCATAATTACTGAGTACATGTACGTAACATAACCCTGTATGTAAGTCTTTTTGTCCCGTGCAGACTAGAACAAAGAAACGGTCCGGGAATAAAATAAAGTCACGAATGTGCCGGATCATACGTCACGTACTCGGGACATAAAAGGTTGGACGCTGTGCTGGCAGTGCAGGGCAAATAGAGTGTCTATTACTAATAAAGGTCATTTGCGCCAGGTGGAATTTATCTATTTGTTTGTTTTTTTGTTTGTTTTTGCAACCTGGCGCAAATGTTTGAAGGACAGGTGGGATCCCAAAGAAATTTTCTGGTAACTTTTGCCTATCAAAATTCATACAGTGCAAAATATTAATGGAATTATGTAAAAAGTTCGGCTTTCTAAATGCACATGACCCAAATATTCCATTTCTGACAATGATTTTGATATTTTTCTCTAATTTTCAAAGAAACAATCAGCTTTCTGGTAAACAGATTTAATGTCACACCCTTTTAAAAAATGCGGAAATAACTGTTTAGGGGTTTAATCAAATCGCATTTTTCACATTAAATTCATGTGTGCCTGAGCAGCTTAAAAGGCGCCATCGGCGTTGGTAAAGCCACAGTTCCGTTTGTCAAAGCACATGACTGGAAAAAAAGCTCGTTCTAAATTTCTGAACAACAATTCAGTCCATTCAGCCGGAATCTTTCAGACTGCAAAATTCGCAATTCATTACAAGAAAATATGACAACGAAATTTACATAAATATCTTGCTAATTCTTTGCAACAAGGCACTAATTCCTTTTTTTTTTTTATTATTATTTCAAAAGCGGAAATGGCAGTTTAGTCTCGTGTATGAGGTCCAAGGTTTTCAAAATATTCAAACAAAAGTATACATGGGTGTCTTCTATTGATGCAAAAGCCATAACAGAAGCACATGTAATAGGGGTGATCTGGGTTGGTTTAATTTCTTGACACACAGCCTCTCATTCTCATGTTGCACATTTGTGACACCAAGCAACCCATGCCATTTGAGGTCAGGTGTAAACGTGGGTCAGCAAAGCCCACTGCATTACAGTGAACCGAAATCCTAAAGGTTTCACCCTGCATATGAGGTAGAATTTTGTATTCATCATCTAATATACCTGGAGTATATAGTCATCCTGCAATTACGCCCTGGTGTGATAAAATGGACGTTTAAAGCCTATTTGACAGTAAATGGACAGGTTAAATTTATACCTGCTTTATTCCAAAAGGTGATGATCATGGAAAGTGAACACAAAATGTGGGCAATCAACCATGAACAGGATGGGCAGCATCATCTTTAAAACAAACCCAGTTCTCTCCTATTACCTTGAAAACTTATTACGTCACAGCGTGTTTACCGCAGTGCATCTTGGGGGGGGGGGGGGGATCGCCGGGGACAAGGTCAAAGCAGAGCATATAGCATAACACGGTTGTGGTCGCAGTATGGCTAATGTTCTCGTAATATTAGATGAAAACAGCGTCCCCGGTGCAAAACTACCTTCTGCAATAGCAGTGGACAACAATGTCCCCTCTGAACTGTAAAGAACACACACCAGTCCACTTCGATTCAACTTTGAGGCTTTCGTTTCCGATCAGTTTGATGCAGGTTTTCCTCTCCGTTTTGTCGGACGACAACTGGTAAAAGCTGAGTCCAGGTGTCTTACTCTTAGAATTTCTGCACTTCGGCACGCAACAGTTAACGTTCGGCGTTTTCTAACCTTTTTTCTGATCGGAACTTGAGCATACGTGTATCATACGTGTATCATACCGGCAAGAGTCAACACTGTTTCTAGCGTACTACTCCACTGTGAGTCTGAACTGCTGACTCAGTTTATTCCTTCGTAAATTCTAACTTCATGGCCTTTAGTATTCAAAATTGTTGTAAAACAAGTTTAAAATTTGAAGAAACGAAAGGAAGATTATATTCACACTTGGAAACGTGTCTTACATTTGACCTATTTGCCAACAAGTTCAATGTTTACTAACACTAACCTAAAAAGTTAAAATGACAATCTTATGTTAAATCTTTTATCACTTTCTTTCCAAGAAGATATATTATAATTATACACGCTGGCATTAAAACTTACCTGTCTAAGAGACATAGTAAGAATTACTTACCCAAAAATACTGTGGGTGTGTTTAATATCCTTTTAAAAAACGCATAAACATAATAAACGATTGAGATTGAAGGCAGTTGAATTATAATTGTCTACATAAGATAGCATATTGGTCGCACTATAAATATTCAAACAGTAACGTTAAATCTTACACTGTTGAAACTTTGATGGATGCTATAAAATTTCTTTTGAATAATTCTTATTTGTTCCATGCGGACCATTGGTTTTTCAACAAACATAAGGCATTCCCATGGGTAGCAACTTCTACCCGTTACTTGCAGATTTATATTTAACCTGGCTTGAGTTTAAGCATAAGCGTTAATTGATAAACAAGGACTTTCATATGGCTGCTGAATTTCCAAACAACGCAATACATATTCAAAACATTGCGTGTGTACATGTACAAAATTTCAGTAAATTGCTAACACAATTTGCCAAAAAAAAAGTTACCTTTGGAAGGTAACAGTTAAGATGGTTACAGAGATGTGTTTCTGACTTGAACATTCGGGTCACTAATGGCAAGTTTTGCACTAAAGTCTATCACAAAATACATCAGTTTAACTTTGAAGTAGTTAACTATTCATCCCCGGAAAATGATATTTCGGAAGCTGTTGGACATACTACATTTTTGTCACAAATTTTGAGATTTGGTCGAACTTTGCTCTAAATTTCAGAACTCTGCATCTAGGACCAAATTTATTTATAATAAAGTCGAGTCAAGAGGATTCAAAGATGTAATTTTAATCAAATATTTGTACAAATTTTGCCGTAAATATCTAGAGATGGTTAGAAAGTTAGGCTTCAATAATTTTAGAGAGTTTTGACTTGCCTGTTTTGCTGTCTAATTTTATCTTTTGGCATCATTGTGTCCTAATATGCACCTTTCAGACATATGATGCTAGCTTGTTGTCTGTTAGTTTGAACCCCCCATGGGCAATCGGTAGCAAGCAGCGGCCTACGACACTTACAAGCTTGCCTAATTGTACTTAACATCAGGTTTAAAAAAAAAACTTATATTTTGATTGCATTTTCTTGACGTCAACGCCAGTGCCTTTTGTTCTTTTCTGAATTACACTACAGATTTTGCTGTTGACATCCAAAGATAGTTAGAACGTTTGGCTGCAATAATTTTACAGATTTTAGACTTGCCTGTTTTGCTACTGAGTTTTATCTTTTGGCATCATTCTGTTCCACATTCAGCTTTCAGACATTTCAGACTTACATGTTTTCTGTCAGGTTAAACCCTCAGAGGCTATCGGCAGCAAGCAGCGGCCCACAACAGTTACAAGTTTGCCAACTTGTACTTACAATCTGGTTAAGAAAAATTTTGTTTTGATAACATGCTCTTGACTTAAATGATAGTGACTTTCGTTCCTTTCTCACATGCCTACGTACACATTTACTCAATGTCCAAAAAAAATCCAAATTTGACAATAATTACTCACATGTCACAAACATGACCCATTGTGTCTAAATATTTACTCAGGTTTAGCAGTGAAATAGAGCATTACTGTTTGGAGACTTTCAGAGAGAGGAGTAGGTGTCATCATGGGGCTTTGTTTTACATTCCTGGTGCGCGATGTCCATTGTTTCAGTACCTGTTAGGACTTCCCTTGGTTTACACAGATGGTCCAGCTGCAACTGTTTTTTTTTTTTTTTTACAATCACTGGGACTGAATATAATGCCACAGTTTGTTTCTACTTTAGTTATACAGTGACAGGTGATTTGATTAAGATAAGCTATCCAGCTAGAAAGGGTACGTACTGGTTCAGGGGTAAGTCAAATTGTTCTTATCTGAACTTGTGCTATACAACGTTAGTAATTATGTTTGGTTTGACATGATGAACCTCTGCGACTATTAGCAAAACTTAATGTATTTAGCTAAATTTTCATTTGCCACGTTCGTATTTAATCATTATTATGCGGGTTGTCTTTCCTGAACATGTAGCTTAGACAAGGAGCCGCTACTCAGACAGACATGTACAGGTACAGGTACAGGCTCCGAAACATGTTCTGAGTACTTACCCGCTGAAGACCCTTCAATTTATTTGGGCTAATACGGCCTATGTCAAAATTATACATAAGAACGTGACCAGTATGGAAAATAATGTTTCCATATGTGCATGTATATAGGTTAGACAGTGACAGGTTAGCTTATGGAGAGTAAAAGGTTCGGAGTGCGGAATAGGGTAATGACTGCTACAAAGTGGTAGTGGACAAAAAGACAAAAATACAACAACAGTGGAACGTAACTTTTTTTAGCCAATTGACGGATTCGAACCTCGGACTTTGGCACAATACCCTTGTCACACTGATAGGCCCCATGAATGTCACATGTAGGTCCAAGTTGTATTGGGTCGGTTGATATTTTACCACGGATAAGTCCACGACCAGTTCCTTATACGCACAGCAGAAAGACATGTTTGTGAATCAAAACATGATTCAACCAAAATGTGTGTCACTTTCATGTTGTAATCGTTGCAAAATAATCCTAAAATGTCTGAAAAATCCAACTTCCGAACTCCTATCACAAGATGGAGAAAATGCCTTGTAATCAAATGGTACATCTGGGAGAAGGTCGGTGTTGAACCAGATATTTACTCACACCCAGCGTATTACGCACAACGTTCTCCAATATGGAGCTTTGGCGTTCATGTGATTAAGCCGCGTCATGAGTCGCCAGATGAAACGTGACCAGAAATTTGCATCTCATTTTGATCACCTGGCTCAATAGTAATAAACCAGCAAAATTAGTATTCTATTTTATTTGTAATGAGAGAACCAGTTTTAAACCAACAGTTGCCTGTTATGTGTGATTGTCTGGTTCAAGTCAGGAGTGAAATTTGTTGCTCCATATTCGATTTGAAAGCTGACTGTTGACGTTTTGGTAATTCTCGAACCTCGCCCTTCTGTTGTACTTAACATTGCTCTATTGTTAGTTTGGAATTAATAAATATAAATAATGTTTTTCTGCAATATTTGGTTCCGTTAAACCAATCACATTTAGTCACATGCTGCACTTTCAGCAAGCACATTGGCTGATTTATGGCGATCATAACAGAAACTGTGGTCACACCTGGGGAGTACATGAAGTCAGACAGATACATTATTGGTAAATGTCGATTTCTCATTCATTTATCAGTATAAGCTTAAATGAATGATCGAAATAGATATCCTTTATGTTATCTTTCTCCAAGCAGAAGCAATAACATCAGATAGGGTAAGAATCATTTTAGGATATGATGTTTGCCCTTCAGTCAGTTGTGCATGTTATGTATCGATCCGATGCAACAACTATAAAGCCAAAATGCAACATCTCATAACCCAAAATGTTTGACAAAATGCCAATAAAGTGGTTAAATCTTTCCAGTTGGTTGGATACATGTGTTTATCGTACAATAATTACATGCTGCCATCCTATGGCCATGCACCATGAGCACTGCCCTTCATTTGAATAAGAAACAACTCTGGTAATGCATATCTTTCACTTTAGGTGTCGGCAAAGTCTTTTGTTGTGGCTCCCATCTTTGTGTCTGTGTGGCCAAACAAAATAAGTGACGGATTTCAGGTAAGTGACCGTGGATAATTATTTTGCCTGCGTCGTTCTCGTGAGGACACAGACACGTCACGGAAGATCACGCAATTCAACGAATCGTCGTGCTTTCATTAATCCGACTCACTATCTTGTCTTTATGGGTTGCTGGCTGTTTATGATGAAGGTCGTGTAGGAATGAATCCTGCGGACAATAAAGCCTTGATGGAGCAAAAACGAGAGAGACTAGGTTATTACATGGCCAGTTAATCTAATACTTGTTATGAACCTGGGACCTCTTATGTCGGCCCACAATCACCGAACAGCACATGGCTGAGTGTCTATACACACCTTATCATTTCACCTGACCAACGTGACTTGGAAACAGATCTTTGGGCAACAAGCTGGGCTCCTTCTAGTAAGGGCGCTAAGCTATGCGTTATAAAGTTTTTGCTCCGTCTCTCTCTCTCTCTCTCTCTCTCTCTCTCTCTCTCAATTAAACACAATTCGATAATACCATTGCATAATAATCAATGACTTAAACGTAAGCCCGTGAGCATAGTTTGTTAGTTTTAATTTTACGTCCGTCGTTTTCTTGCACCGACTGTAAAGCAAAATGACTCGAAACATATTACATGGATTCACATCAAGAAGTAGTAATCGTAGGCTTTACATGTTCACTACTCCCTACTTGTACACATAATATGTAAACATTGAATACTTTATACGTGTATGCATACTAAATATATACATGTTAAATATTCCCCATTCGTATACATATTGGATATTTACATATTGACAAGTGCCTTCGGCTGTGCCTAGGTAACAAATTCAATTAACGTCAACGGAGGTATTGTGTACATGGGGAAAGAAGATTCACTTTAAACATGTTTCGACAAATGTCGAAGTTACCTTAAGCCTAACAAAAATATAAATGTGCGTGGTTACGATAACCCCACCAGGCATTTATATTTTTGTTAGGCTTTAGGTAACTTCGACATTTGTCGAAACATGTTTAAAGTGGATCTTCATATATATATTATGAAACACCAAATAATATTTAAAAAATTCAAACTGCCCTTCCCCAGTTGTTTCGCAGTAAAGCTAAATCAAACACAATACTTTATTTCAACTTGTCTGCGGTGGAGGCTAAACTAGGGCCGGGGAGAGAGCATAACTACATAGCCACGGTTGTTCGCTGAAACAGCATAGCCATAGCCCCGGTTGAAAGATTTTTGTCCAGAAAGCGGCCGCCATGTGCCGTTATTTTGCAGGTATGTACACAAATACCTCCGTCAACTGAAACGCAGCATTTTATTTCAACTTTTCTGGATGGCTAACTTGGGCCGGGGAAACAGCAAAGCATTAGCAACACAAAGTTCAATAAGGCATAACCACCGTTGTTCGGTGAAACAGCATCGACCATAGTAGCTCTGGTTGTTCGGTGATCGTTATCTTTATATTTAGCTAGGTTCCCAGTGTCCGTTCTCCAAGTTACGAGGGCAAACGGCAGTTAAAGTACTTTTTTGAAACATGACTATTTTAATTTTAATCTGCCCGTTGGGTGGTGTCAGGCAGTTACATCGTTAGTTTCAAATCCAAATACGACACGATAAACCTTGAGACAGCACGTGGTGAGCGAACTTTTTGAAATTGCACTGATTGCGGGACAGTCACACAAAAATATATTTGATTTGGGTATCAAAGTGAATCGGGGCCACAGCATATATCACATCATTATTGATGCTCTGAAACATTTGCAAAATGTATACTTGTGGTTGCATATATTATAACCCCGCCCCCTCCAGACAGTCCGAAATACTGTCCTCATTTATTACAAACCATTGGATGCGGAATCCACAAGTGTAAAGTGGCAGCCATTATAGGTTAGTTCCGATTCGACATTTTGAAGAGGTAGTATCCAAAATATATGGGTGATAAGTGTTAAGGGAAGATTAATTTGTCGAATGAATGTAACGTACAACATATAGTGGGACTTTTCCAGAGTGAAAATTACCTGAAAATGTAAACACAAATGCTTGAATTATGTCGTAGGCAGCGGTGGACCCCAGAAAACGGATTTTGTATCAGACACTGAAGTCGCCTCCAGGCTATGAATTAAGTTGCACCGCTAGTTGGACCGGCCAAGTCCCCGTGTTGAGCAAAAGATGGAGCTTCAGGGGGAATGATGCCCCCCCTGGTGGATACAAGTCGGAAAGTATCGGCGGATTTACATGTAATTGGTAAACCCCCTCTGTACCTACATTATGAGCATTTACACACCATACACGCCCTGCATGTATGAATGCAAACTGTTCAAACACTAAATATTCCCTACATGTATGCGTGCTCAATGTATGGAAAGGTCCTTAGCACCAGAGTATATGCGCACTGTCAAAGTATACACGTAGTCGAGTGTGGATGACAAAGTGACATATTCTCACAACTTTTCATGTATTTTAGTAGGGTACATCTACGATATGACTCTGTCGCCATTAATAATATACAATTGTTTTCAACAATTACCCACCCACCTATAATCAACATTACAACAGTGCTCGGTGAACACTTCAGTTTGACTGACAAACTTAAATCATTGATTGGGAGAGTAAACTTTTCCTCCCTCAGTTCAAATTCTTTAGTCTTTCTAACGATTCAGCAATTGTGTTTGCTAAAAATTCCTGTAGGACGCCAAGAACATTCAACACATACCAATAATGCATTATTAGTGCAAAAATCCATACGAGTCCCTTTAAGGTTTGTTCGTTTTCTTCACTTCTACTCATTACTCCGGCCTGAAATTCTTTCAGATCCATGGGCTTGATTATTAAGTCATGTTTCCATTATATTCATAGTTTGTGGAAATGCCCTATTTATTGATTTAATTTAACAAAGCAAATTTTAGCGACCATTTGCATGTATAATGGAGAAATAATAGGAACATTGCATACAAGGACTTGTTTTAAATAGTAAGCAATATCCATAATGGGCCAGGCGTGTCGATGTCTAATATTTGGCTCAATATACAAAATGTTAACATTGTAATATCCCGAACAATGGTAGCTGTACTGGACCAAATTTAGCACGGCATAGCCACCTAAACAGATCATTGTTCCAGATAGGGAGCAGGGAGCAGTTATTGCCTCCTGATTAAAAGATAAACGGTGCAAAAATATCCCTTTTGCCACCACAAAAAGGTGTACTGCTTTCGCCTTTGTCTGTTATTATGAGTGTGTGCTAAAAGAAATATATTGGCTTTCCAAGAATCCTTTACGCATTCACATATTCTGTACTGTCACTTTTGTCCGGACTTTTTCTCGGACATCATATCAGCAAGAAATAGTAAATTTTGCAGTTTTATATTAAATTTATTGATAAAGCAATGAATTAAAGCACCTGATTTGGAAGAGTCAACAAGCTGAAAATTGTGCCAATTAGAGCCATTTGGAATTTTAAATGTTTAATATTTGCAAAATTATTAAAGGTAGAGGCACAGTTCCAACTTTATTTCATAGGTTGCTGCTACAAACGCATCCAATGAGCCAAAAGCAGAGCTTGTGGTATTTTATTCAGGCTAGTTAGAGCACTTGTAAAAGTTAAATGAGGAATAGGTGTCGGCCATTCATTCATTAAATCCCAGCTTTGTTCTATATACCATTCAATCAAGGTCTGAAAACACACAGGTATTTGCCCGTGAAGCAAACCTTCTTTTCTGGTGCTTTTCTCTCTTTTTGTAACTGTTTCCTCGTGTTTGCTTCTCTGTATTATTATATATCCGGCACAGGACATCCTCATGAATTCATGCTCAGTCAGTGGAGATCAATTGTAATAGTGACTTGCAGCTGTTACTTTGAATGTAACAAAGTAAACAAATGTGATAAAATATGGAATACGCCTGCCTCAATGCGACTTTAATGGAGGATATGTGTTGCAGATGGCGCCACTGGCAATTTAGCCTTGGAATACAGCATGTTTCAAGTTTAGCCACCCCGTGGGCAAACTAATCAAAGCTTCACTGGCTGCTGGTTGTCCACTGCAAGTGATAGCACACGTATCTTAGTTCAACGGAAGTAGCGTTACGTGCAATTTAAATCCTCAAGCAACCTCTTTTGCATTTAGGAGAACATGTCCATCAAAATGTCAGTTTCATGAGCAATACCAGCCAAGCAAGATCAGATAGTCAAATGGCGCTTCGACCAAAGCGCATGGCTCTCTTCTCCCATATGAAACGGAGATCAACGAAGTTACGCCATCAAACTCAGACAAGGATGTCGCATTACATATACAGATATGTAGCACAATTTCAAGCAGCAAAAGGTAAAAAAGACTCTGCTACGTTTTATTGACTACGTGCACCATTTTTCAGCAGGTACGTTTTGTCTAGTGGATATTTGCACTGATTGAGACGCTTCAATCTCGTTTTCCCTAATGAAGATTAATTGAATTATCTTTTTCCGTTTTCGAACCACCTTTTATATATGCGTCAATGATTATAGCAATAAAATTAAAAATAGTAGACCTGTGCTGAACTGATTTGATATGCAGAGGATGTTTTTACTTGAGTACATGTACAGATGGCCTGTGTGAGTGTGCCCAGCCTTACCCTGCCTATACCTATCCGAGGTGCGTTCCCGCGAAGTTTGGAGGAAATGCAGTGGTGGGTTGTGGAAGGACTAGAACGTGCAGTCGTTTACTAATGTCTATACCTGACTTCTATTGGTATTGATAATAATAGTAGTAGTAGTAGTAGTAGTAGTAGTAGTAATAATAATAACAATAATAATAAAAATAATAATAAAATAGTAGCAATAGTACTACTACTACTACTACTACTACTACTACTACTACTACTACTAAAAAAAATCTATTAACCACAGGGCTCAATAGTACTAACAATTAATACAATACAACACAATACAGATCTTTATTTAATGTCGGAGGTATATACAGTAAACATAAGCATCCAGGGTGCTTATGTGTCCGACTAGAGAATAAAAAAAAGCACAACTGAAAATCAACATTACATATGAAAACGACATCATATACATACAAGTTTAACAGTGTTTGTGAAGGCGGCGGGGGGGGGGGGGGTCATGGTCTACCGTTAATATAGATAAAGGGATTATAATCACTGGTTGTGGCATCTGCACAGCGAGCATCTACACAGGCCATCCGAGGCGTCCCATTCCATTACTAGAGCCTTGAATAGGGTGAATGAAGTGCTCATTTTGATGTTGATTGGTAAACTATTCCAACTTTTGGGGGCCATGAAATGTACTCTGTCCAATCCCCTTGGTTTTAACCTGGGGGATATATGAGCTGTACTTCCTCCTTTCCGTAAGGAGTTAGTACTGCTGCGGACCTTGAATAACTCTGAGAGATATAAGGGTGCAAGGTTTTGGGGAATTTTGAACTTTTGGGTGGCTATGCTTTTCACTCGTCCCTACTTAAGAGTGTCCAGGGATGGCCTGTGCAGAAGTTTAGCGTAGGAAGCTTTGAACTCATTGTGGACAAAACGGAATGCTCTTTCTTTGACTCGCTCCATTTTCTTTATGCTGCTTTTGTTGCAATAATGCCATACAACTGGACTGTAGTTGAAATGGCCCAAGATGAAACAGTAAAAAATTTGGCATTTTGGCCTCTGTGCCCAAAAAATGTGAGAGCCTTCTGAGAACATTCAACTGCTGTCTAGTTCCTCTACACATTACATTGATATGGGAAGCAAAGTTAAGATTTCGGTCCAGGTGTACTCCCAGTAGTTTGGCTTTTATCAACATTTTCTACCATAGAGTCGTGTGTATCAAAGTGCGTTAATGTGTTTCGCCCAAGGACGAGATGTAGAGGCCGGATATTTTTCCGCATTTGCAGGCATCATATTTTCAGTGTAAAATGTCATTGTTTTATTTTAGTTTTCTTTCTAGAATCTCCTGCAGTTTGAGCGGATCTTTCTAAGTGACTGTCAATGTGTTGTCGTGAGCCTTCATTGTTAGAGTAGCCTCTGCCATGCAAAAGTATAGACCATTGATACAGATATTGAAGAAAATGGAACCCTGAGGGACGCCCTTTAACCCTTTTCCCCTCAGACCGGCCAAAACCGGCTGGTGGTCAAATGTCGTCTGCTTCAGTGTTTGGAACTAATTTCAACAGCTATGAAAAACAATTTGACTGAGAAATGTACATGAGACTTATCAAGATCACATGCCCCAGGTCAACAACTTTCCTTGGCATGGGTTGGGCACTTAATGAGAGTTTGATAAGATTTCATTGGTCCATGGCACTAGATAGGCCATACACACAGAGTTTGATAAGATTTCATTAGGTCCAAGGCACTAGATAGGGCATACTCGCAGGGTTTGATAAGATTTCATTAGGTCCAAGCCGCTAGATAGGCCATACTCTGAGAGTTTGATAAGATTTCATTGGTCCATGGCACTAGATAGGCCATACACGCAGAGTTTGATGAGATTTCATCAGGTCCAAGGCACTAGATAGGGCATACTTGCAGAGTTTGATAAGATTTCATTAGGTCCAAGCCGCTAGATAGGCCATACTCTGAGAGTTTGATAATATATCATTGATCCACGGCACTAGATAGGCCATACTCTCAGAGTTTGATAAGCTTTCATTAGGTCCAAATCACTAGATAGGCCATACTCTCAGAGTTTGATAAGCTTTCATTAGGTCCAAAGCACTAGACAGGCAATACTCTCAGAGTTTTGTTAACTGGAGTGGGTGACACATAAAGTCAAAAAGCCTTGCTGAGGGTAATCAGTATCGAGCCAGAAGTTTTGTTTTTGAGCAGGGCTCTTTTCCGCATCTCTGTAAGATGCAAGGGGGCATCCTGAGAGCCGTAGTCTTTTCTAAATGCTGACATAAATACAGACAAGAGGCAATAAAAATACGCGGTGAATTACTCCACCAAGGTTGAGTAAAAAAGCTTTGCTCATTTGTGGAAGGATACTGACTGGTCTATAAATCCTTTTGAAAAGCCGGTCTGATTTTTTGTATATGGGGACAATGTGAGATTCCTAGAGGCATTCAGGATAAGTGTCATTTCGGATCGACTGATTAATCAGATAAGTCAATTCCTATGCTAATTCAGGCTCCGTGGTGTTTAATATCTCAGCTGGAATTTTGTCTGGACCAGGTGGCCTTAGGCCTATGGGGTTCAAATTTCGATTTTTTCCTAGAACAATCAGGGGACCGACTTATTCAAACAGAAAACTATCTTCATTTTCTAGGTAGTACGCTTTTAATGCTACAATACGCGTGTGATCTGAGAAATCAGGCCTACTGGAGTCTCTAAGGTAGGAGTCTATATTGACATAGTATTTTATCAGTTTGTGACCTACATTTAAAGAAACTGAATGAAGATGCATTCAGATCAAGATTGAAGAGACCCTTACAAAGGCTTAAAAGCAGCAACTCTCCCACCCCCACGCAACGAAAGTTAAGGGGAAATAACAGTCTCAAAATCAAGGTCTGGACGAAAAAGGTATAATACAACTACCTCACCCAAATATGCATATATATATATACATATATATATATATATATATATATATATATATATATATATATATATATATATATATATATATATATACGCCCCTCAAAAGAGTACAATAAAACATAAGTGTACTTAAAAACATCTTAAAAATAAATAAGGGAAAAGATACATAAATATAGCAAGAGAAATATAATATATTAACAAACGAAGGAACAGACAAAAACCACAAACCAATGAGCAAATGAATAAAATAAAACGAAAAATACAATAAGACAGACGTGGCTCTTTAAACAATCTTTATATACACCCAAGATACGTGCTTGTTGATATAATGTTTAGAAGTCAAAATATCAGATATTCACCTACAAAACAGTCAAATATAACCATATGATAAACTTAGTCACTAATAGATCAGCTAAAGCAATAGAAAGGCAATTAGAGATTGCTGGATCCATACCCCCCCCCCCCCGCCTCATTTGTCACCTTGCTAATAACAGGTTTCATTTTGGAATGAGTGTAGTCAATAAAAATAGGATGTGCGTAAAGTTTCATTGGTCTAACTTACAAAGTAAAGGAATTATAGCCAGGATACGATTTTACAAAAATATGTCAGTGTGTACCAGATACTTGACAACTGACCTATTTTCGGTACATGACACACCCGTATGTACATATGCATCTGTGTGTAAAGTTTAATTGCTCTAAGTTACATAGTAAAGAAAATATAGCCCGGACACGATTTTACAAGAATATGTCACTGTGACCTAGATATTTGAGCTAGTAACCTTATGTTGCTACAAGATACACCCTTATGCCCTGATGCACTTGTGCGTAAAGTTTAATAAATCTAAGTTGAAGGACACGCGAATTAGAGCCCGGACACGAAAAGCGGACGGACGGACGGACGGACGCACGGAAAAAGTGATTACTATATGCCCCTCCTCCGGTAAAGATTTTAAACAGTTGGCAAGTGTCTAATTGGCTTATGGCCCAAAGTGAGGTACATACCTAATAAAAATTCTGCAAAATTGTAGTCCGTGCATGTTTTTGTATTACAAAAATGTCTGTTTCTTGGTTTACGTTAGGGGCTAATTTAAAAGGCCGTTGAAACGTGTGCGATGTCTGTTTTATGGATGGACATGGACCTTTACTAAATGGGATGGATTTGCAGATGTGCACGCCCAAACTTAATGGCCAATTTATAATGGATACCCTTCCAAGTTCCATGTATCTACAGTGCCCTTTCAAGCATTCGGTACCAGACAGAGTGAGACTATGTCAGTATGTGGTGTTGTTACGAGAACAAAAAGTAAGGTCTTTAGGTGTATTAATTGAAATAATGTGCACACAAAATGTTATACAAAGAATGTGTGCCTTATTAGTAATTTTAACTTTTGATGTCTAAAACAAACAGAAACTTAACAAACCTAAATCTGTAAGCCCATGTACCGTTTGAACACTATCACTATCAAGTCCGACATTCTAAGAGCAAGGTCCTATTCCGCACCATTCACTGAAAAACTGCATAGTTCTAAATCATCATAGCAAATTAATCTGTAAAAGGAACAAATCATATTCATAAAGTTAGAAATTTAGAAGAAAGTTTTAGGCTTTATTAACCATTATAAGATCGGGTCATCAGCGGGGAACCAGCGCAAGGCTTGTTTCGGTGCCATTAATCCCCGGACAAGTCATTCTGCTGACTGGCGGTACCAATTTTCCATTTCCAAAACAGACATCCCGAGCTGATGTGTTACGGATAAAGCGAATATGATGCTCATTTGTTGATAGGCCACTTAAAAATGTCGCCCACATAACATAAATAAAATGAAACTACTTTTATAAACCATTAGTATACACCTAACATTCATGATTGGCCCATGATAAGGCTAGCCAAAATTGATTCATAAAAATCAATTCAGTATAATAAACCCCACACTTACCTACAGTGCAAGGTCTTAGAACTGACCCGACTAGGCCGGCCTACCTGACGGAGTGTTCAGATAAAATAGAAACCAGTACTTGAACTTCAAGTAAAACGCAAATGTAACGAGTAGACGAGTCACGGAATTAGGCCTAATTGCATCACACCTGAAAACTGGTCAGATCAAGGTTGTTCTGTTTTAGTAATAAATAATGGATATATGTGTCACGCCCCTTTCCATAATTCCTGTTGTTGGCATGCAAACTGTTTTTCATAAAGTATGTGGGAAGAGCGATCTTTAAAAAAAATAATCAAAGAAGCACGGAAACCCGTGAGGCGCCATACAACACAACTTGTAACCGGGAATCCTGATCTATTAACTGCCACTCTCTGAGCTTCCATTCTGATTGTAACGTGAAGGACCTTTGTACATTCTGGAACCCACCGCAATTTACAAATAAAGCGTAAATGATGGACTATCGGACAGCATATGGCAGCGTTTGAGTGTGCTTATTTGCATGTTTTAATTCCTTTTTTCATAATGGGATTTACTATTATGCAAACGACCAAGTAATATACAGATGGCACTATAACTGATGCCCTCTGTTATCACAATAAGACCTGTTCATTTGATATTCCCTGAATAATTCTACACTTCCAATGTTTTAATCCGACAGAATATAGGCCCTACGCATAAACACAAACTCTCAGCGAATCAGAGTGAAGCTGGGATACGCAGCTGGCGGGTCCGGTCGGCCTGGCAGACAATTGAGGACAATTGTTTCTAATGGCTAATGGTACGCGCTTGATTCAGGATAGAATGCCCGTTTGGATTTGGCGCCGGAATGTTGGATCTTTACTTTTGCCAGAAATGGATTTTGTGGGACATTTGCGACAATTATATGTGTTTTGCCATGGATATATGGGGATTTCAATGGATGATTACTGATTAGTGTGATATACCTACATGTAAAAATAGTTTTGGAATAAACTGATCTGTTGCAGTTTATTGGAATGTAAAAAAACGGACAAATTATGTCAAATGTGAAGAGGGATGGTGGTCCAAATGTGAGCTTCGTTTCAAATATTTCTGCGTAGAAGCACCGTCTGATGACGTACGGTTCCAGGTTTAACTCCATCTTATTTAGTACAATTGGTTGGCTGCACAGATGGATAGGCCTACACCAGACTTCATTGGTGATAAGTGCCCATGTGGGCCATTGCACGTAGGTCTACAAATGTTCTACGTACACCCATCTCCCGCCTTATTGACACAAATGCTTGACTGACTCAACATTACGAGCGCCTGTAGGCTGTAGGGCCTAGGTCAGTAGACAGCGCGAGGGTAGTGGGGTGGCTGGCGTGGGGTGTATTTCTATGCTGAGTTTGAAAGAAAAAAAAACACTCATATTTTCATATTTCAACAACATAGCCACTTATATTTGCTTTTTAAATCTTCTTTCGTTTTGCAGGAAGACAATGACTGAGTTTGGCACGCGTATCCATAGGCCTACACTTCAAGGATCACGCAATGACGTCAACCTTCAAAACGAAAGCAGTTGCAGTGCGGGTGTCACTTAATTCAGCTCATGAGTGTACAGTTTTGCGATATTTTATGTTCCAAAAATGTTCAAGGGCAATCTTTAGAACCAGAGAGTAGAATGTAACTGGTAAGAATAAAGAGCACCTCTTTTTAATAGCTGTACGTAGGCCTTTTGTGCCAATTTTGTGGACTAAAGCGGGATGGCTATGGGGCCAGAGGCCCAACCGTGAATCCGTGATGTCCGTAGCAGAGCACGAGGCTAGTCTAGGCCCACTAAGAGACTGCCCTTTAACATGTGTGTTATTCTATAATCTTAATGTTATGATGCTCTTCCAACCCATTGGCATACTACCAGCAAAAAAATGTAGTGCTAATTACTGTTTATGAGCCTTATAGTTTTAATTAAACTACATAGGCCTATAAACAAGACAAGTGTGACTACACTGTTGAAGCCAATGGATGCACTCCAATAGGCCTGCATATGAGTTGAATTACAAGGTTGTATAGTAAAACGTCCTGACAGGAGACAGGCAGTCATAATGATAATTGTTTGAAAGTGTTGCTTACTTCGAAATGTAAATCACATAAATTCCTGGGACACTTCCTCGAATCAATTTTTGCGCAGTCATATTACATATAGGCTAAACGTATAATCACAAGCTTCCAGGATCTCGCTTAATGTTTTCTTCGATTTACAGGAGTATAACCGCTGATACGATCAAGAGTTGGTTAGTTTTAATGAACGAGCATATATTTCTTAGACAGCACAGACTGCCAGCTACGAAGAGGATTGGTACACTCTGTTTTTTTTTCCATATCTGACATTGACTCTGGTGTAAATATGAACAAGGAGACAGGAGTAACTGCACCTTTCAAGACGAAAATATGCTTAGACTGTTCCAGGCTTTATACATATGTTGCTGGAGGGTCCTGTTAATAAGAGGAGGGAAAGTGGTCCTTTCAGCCTGTCATTTGTACATACGGACACATTTAAACTCTTGTACGACCAATATTGCGTGGTGTGCATACTGAACAAAGGCCAGCGTTGACATGCCGAGAAGTCATTACCTCCAAAATGAAAACCTCATTCCATCATATGAACCACCAATGCAGATTTTTCTTGACAACATATCAGTTTTTTCCAGTGTTAGTTCCAGGGATTATCGTTTTGATGCCAAGACTATACAAGGGTGGAACTAGATCGTTGTCCAATGTAAAATGCATGCGCAGTTTATTTCTGCCCCAATGGAGCCACAGAGGGAATTCACTAGGTGATATAATTGGAACATGCATCGGTGCAATATGTTGTCAGCATCATGTCATGATCTGCCCAAACCTGGGTCAATAAAACTTGATATCTACCTGGTCACAAAGTCAGCCTCACGTCACGTGCGTGAAAAGGCCCAAAGATTAATTAGTTGTGTTCAAATCCCCCGCGACAGGACCTAAATGAAATTCCAATTCACATAGGATTGTCTTTTGTGGTATTCCAGCGGGCTCATTTCCCGTCACTGAGGCGTACCGGGAGAGGCCGGCCGACTGCCCACCCATCATGCCAGAAGTAATTGCAACCACGTGCTCCATTCAACCCGCCCTCTCGTGGGCTTAATGGATCAAAATCAGACTACCCACAAATTCAATGGCTTAGACATTCCTGTTATCTGACCCTTTCGTGGATCTGTGCATGTGTTGATTTGCAAATGGTCTCTACAAGAATTGCGGTGTTCCAGTACAAACAATGGCCCCATATAGCACATAGCTAAAGGGAATTGACACGCGTTGTAACTATGCTGCGCCTTTTCATACCAGACAGCTCCAATCGTAATATTCCATGACGGTTGAAAATTGAACAGGTCAAATTTTAGCTTCTTAAAGTTATGCATGGACCTGGATGCATCCACTTTGGTTTATCGGGGAAGCCACAATGTTGCTACGAGAAAACTTTGAAAACACCTCAAAAGACAAGAAATAATTTTGATGAAAGAGCGACAGGATATAACCAAAACAAACCGAAAATATTTGGGCCGTAAGCTCACACCTTGCCTACTGTCTGATTTACATATAACCCTACAAAATGGTGACTTCTTAGCATCAAATCGGTCACCTGTTATTGCGCTCATAATGGTGTTCCTGCCGCCCATAAAAACCTCTCACCTTACGTTCTTAACTAATGTCACAGCTCTCTGTTTCTGTGCCTCACATGCTCTTATTAAACGTTACAGTTTTCTGTTTTCATATCTTTGGATTTATTGATGAATGTTGCAATTCTGTTTCTGTGTCAGACACCTTCACAATGAACGTCACAGCTCTCTGTTCACATGTGTTAGACGTTGCCAATGAACGCACAGCTCTCTGTTCACATGTGTTAGACGTTGCCAATGAACGCACAGCCCCATCGTTTAATGCCTTTGACGTTTACTTTCTGACTCACCGGTGTAATCTGCTGTAGTGAATTTTACCATCTATCGCCAAGAGTTTTTTTTTCTTCTTTTTTCTCTCGAACCATTGAAATATATAGTTTGATGGCATTGCACTTTTATTTTGATTCAAGCATCTGATTATGTTTTTGTAAACTGTGTTTCTCTTCAGTTCATCTGGTGTAAATGCTTCACACTCACAGTTTAAATTAAAACACGCAGACGCTTTATGTGGAAGAAATAATAGACATAAACAATGAACTATTGTGTCTTCTAGTCTTTGAGTCTTGCATTGTTTTTTTGTCCAAGTAATCGAATACAGCGATAAATGCTATGCTCTTCATATATATATATATATATATATATATATATATATATATATATATATATATTGAGGAAAAAATTTCCGTCGCGTGTGACGCCTGCTCTTCGTCGCGACAGTCCTGACCATTTCCCACATTACATTTGTAATGTCTGGATTAAACCGTGAATCAAAATATCATTCCATTACGATTAGATGTGTTAGATATGTGTCCAAAAGACGACGACACACTTCCCGGGTGAAATGGGGCTGAACGGATGGATCCTGTATGATTTGTTGTTTGCTATAATTTCATTTAATTGAAGTTGCCTACATTCGTACGGACTTAACTTTGGCTTCTTTTCCAAAGACAAAGAGTTCACCTGACGACGTCAGATAAGGAGATTGGAAAGTGATTGCCTGATGTCTTATTAATCACTAATTTAATACTCTATCCTTACCAACAGCTGATAATATATTAATCATGCCTAATTTTCATTCGTTCCAACTGAACATTGTTCACCCACAGAAAGGCTGGGAATTAACTTACAAGACAAACACGTGTTTTGTCATTTTACGCCCTGCTTTAATGATAGATTTTATTATCCACGTAGCAGAAACCAAACGCTACAAGCAAATTAATTACACATAGAATCTTTTCCCACAAATCCCAGATTTTGTAGCGGAATTATCACTTTTAAGCACCTGGTAGCTTAAATATTCCTTTTAATGTATAAATAAGGATGATTAAGAAGGAAAATGATCTATACCGTGACCAGATATCGTTCTCTGTTGAATGCCTAGAGAGATATTTTCCTAAGACTCTGAACCATACCAAGAACTATTATCAACTGATCTCAGCTTTAATTTAAGGAATTTCATTTTTGCACGCTTTATTTTGGACAGAACTGTGTAACTGTCGAGACACCAGAATAAAAGCTGCTGCTTTAAGATTCTCCGGAATAATAAATTGAATTGTGCTGCCGCCTTACTGCCCTTAGTAAGGCGGCAGCACAATTCAATTTATTATTCCGGAGAATTTCCTTAGTGTGCGCAGAAAGGTTACCGATAACTTGTGTACCCCCACCCCCCCCCCCTTTTTCCCGTGGTTCTAGCATCTGCTCAACAAGCCACTTGACTGTATAATGTACGAACGTTAGTAGTGTATGGTCAGGTGGCTTTCAAAAAAAAAAAAAAAAACATTTTAAAACATTTCAATCATACTTAAACCTGGTGAGATACCTGACTTCTGTAACTTAGGGCATACATAACTTGTCGTCACGGTGAAAAAGACCGTGACAGTCCTGTGCTCAGCTGACCTTGGATGCACAGACTGAACAGGTTTTGTCCTTTTCGGAATAATATCAAGGTCACATTTCTTTAAAATTATCACTTCTGTCTGCAATATCACGGAATTCTAGAGTCATCATTTTTTATGGAAAAGTGACAGAGCTACTGTTAGCAACATATGAGCCAAAATGTCATTCTGACCACTTCAAGTTCATTCAAGATCAAAATCCATAACATCACATGAAACCTCATATGTACTTTCGAATTCGAATTTGATAGTATTGTTATATCCATACTTAAAGTTGATACCTCTGTAAAGAATAAGTTTGTCAGATCTTAATAATGCAGTGTCCAGTGTTTCTGGCTGTGTGGATAGTAAGACTTTTTGGAATGGGTAAGCACGTCATACGATATATTTACTCTCATGATGTTGGGAGAACCTAAACGTTCCCTCAGTAAACAGAGGTGCAACATAGTTAATCTGACACAGCTCCTGACGAGCAAGGCCACGCCCTACCAGAATACTGAATTACCAAAGAGACTTATCCTAAAACATAGCCAAATCATGACCCTGCTATTTCTTTGGGTTTTTTTTTTTTACAATTTTATGCACAACTTCCAAAAATATCAATTTTAAGCCTGCATATAACAGTACCTATGGGTCTAGGATGGCCTAGGTGTCAGCCAAACTGTCATATATGCGGCTATTCCTACACTGTCAGTGCTGGGGTGACCATGCACCCCTACCAACAGCCCATAAGGCTTTTGTCTCTACCGATAGTTTTCTAATTTCGCTAATACGTGAAAAATCAAGAAATGCCATCACCACCATGCATGAACTTAGTGGAGATCGAGTTAACTCATTCCGCCCTAATGAAGCCTTTCCCCGCTAATATCTGAATGTCGTCTGCTTATTGTATTTCACTAATTTAGGGATTATTTTTCAAACATTTGGATAAAACTTGCATGGAAGATCATTGCAAATCATATGCCAATGGTCAACAGCTTTCCTTTGACGCCAAGGAAAGCTGTTGACTCAGTCTTCTATCAGGGTGGAATGAGTTAAAGTACATACCTATGAAAATTTGATGATAATGCAAGGCGTTATGTGGGAAACGAAACCAAAATAGCGAACACTCAAAAGCCCATAAAATGTATAAAATATGTAGTGCAACTTGTTGAACAAAACAAGGTTTGAAAGTTTCAAGAAGTGTTGCCTTCCAATTTGGGAGCAACTGGCTAAGCAATTTCAGAAATAAGGGATAGTCGCCCCAAATATAATGAATGAAAAAGGAATGAATAAGTGCATGAATGCATTAATGAACAAATCAATTAATCAATCTATTGCTAGATCTACTTCCCTCCGGCTCTGTGACCTTGGGATTTGGGTCAAAGTGACCCACCTTTGAACTTGTCTTACAACTTATGTAGGATTTAAACCGATAAGAAAGTCTATGCTAATGACTGGGCAATAAGAAAGTCTATGCTAAAGACTTTTCAACTTATCGTGTGAAAACCAAATTCACTAAAATGGCTCTGTGGCCTTGGGGATTGGGTCAAGGTCACCCATCTTCGAACTCATCCGAGACATTATTCAGGACTACAAGCATGTGCAATATGAAAACCCCGTTTGCACAAAACCCTTGGAAGTTATCAGGTGAAAACCAAATTCACAAAAATGGCTCTGTAACCCCGTCAATTTGGTCAAGGTTACCCATCCTCGAACTCGTTCGAGCCCTATGTAGGATTGTAATTACCTGCAATTTACAAGCCTATGTCAAAAACATTTCACGTTATCGCCTGAAAAACCAAATTCACTTAAATGGCTCTGTGACCCTGGGGAATTGGGTCAAGATCACCCATCTTTGAATTTGTCTGTGAAGTTATTGAGGACTATAAGCATGTGCAATATGAAAGCCCTTTGCAAAAATTTTTTCAAATAACCGCGTAAAAACCAAATTCACTAAAATGGCTCTGTGACCTTGAAAATTGGGTCACGGTCTCCAAACTTCACACTCGTCCAAGACCTTATTAGGACTATAAGCATGTACAATATGAAAGCCCCAAGCGAAATAGTTTTCAAGTCATTGTGTGAAAACCAAATTCAATAAAAGGGCTATGTGAAATTGGGAAATGGGTCAAGGTCATCCATCTTTGAACTCGTTTGAGACCTTATTTAGGACTATTCGCGTGTGCAATGTGAAAGCCCTAGGCGATTTATTTTTTAATTATCGCGTGAAAACAAAATTCACTAGAAAGGCTCTTCGACCTTGGGAATTGGGTAAAGGTCATCCATCTTCGAACTCGTCAGAGACCTTACGCAGGACTATTAGCATGTGTAGTATCAAAGCTCTCAGTGAGAACTTTTTGCGTTATCGCGTGGAAACCAAATTCACATAAAAGGCTCCGTGATTTTTGAAATTGGGTAACGGTCATCTATCTTCCAAATCGTCCGAGACCTTATTGAGGACTATAGGCATATGCAATATGGAAGCCCTAAGCGAAAAACTTTTTGAGTTACTGCGTAAAACTTTCAGTCCGGACACACACAAAAAACACACAAACACAGGGACAAATTAATTGCTATATGCCCCCCCCCCCCCAGCCGGGGGGGGGGGTAAACAAATAAATGAACAAACAAATTCATAAATAAATAAATAAATAAATAAATAAATAAATAAATAAATAAATAAATAAATAAATAAATAAATAAATAAACAGAGCACTTGTCACTGACACACTAGATATCCTTCATTTTGCAGAGACATGGGTTGTGGGACCTGCAAAATGATGTCAAGCCTACAATACGCAATAATGTCCAGAAATAGTGTCAACGTACAGTTGAGGTGGTACATGACATTTTAAAAGTCTTCTCCAAACTGGGCAACCAGATTAGCTTCGAACGTGGTAGGGGATTTCTTGGGTGATCTCAACCAACTTAGTTCAAATGGTCATGCTTCAGTTAATTTCTCAATTCTTTTATACATTTTTTGGTCCATTTTTTTGGTCCATTTATTAGCCAAATCTTTAAATCTGCTTCTCCGAAACTGCCAAGCCAGCTGCTTCGAAACCATGCACGAATATTTCTGGGAACCCCCTTACCTTATTTTGTTCAACAACAGGTTCTTCGATGTTTTTGCATTTTACGATTTCTTTTTATGTTTTCGCTATTTTACTCTTCTCCAAAACCCTCACTTAGACTGCTGTAAAATATGGTTGGAATAAATTTTACCGGAGGATTAAACAAAATTTGTCGCTACATGGTGAAACTTTGGCTCCTTGATTTTTAGCTCAGCTGATTTGTCAGTCAGCTGAGCTTATGTTATTGTCCTCAGTCCGTCGTCGGCGTCCGTTCGTCAACAATTCTCATTTTCGACTTCTCCAAAACATTCCGGCAGATTCTCTTCTAACCTCCTAGGGTTATACCTTAGGTGGCTCTCCACCATATCCTTGCTAGGTGGTGATACTGTGGATTGTTAATTTTAATCAATTTTACAATTTTAATACCTTTCGGTTAATGCATGCATTCCTGTTGGTAACTGTATAAGCTAATAGGCATTGTTCCAATCTCATTTGCAATTAAGGTGGACTTCTTCCTTTTTTAGTTCATCACAGGTCATCTGAGCATGGGCTCATTAGAGCCCTCTTGTTTATTTATTCATTTTTTTTCCAGTTTGGGTACCTGTCAGTTAATGTATGCATTTCCAAGGTTGCCCCAGTGTTAGCGGGCAAGCCGTCCTTAACTGGGGTCATCCTGACAGTTCTGTTCACATTTCTGCAAACAATAGCATGAACTTATATCTATCAATTATTACATACTGTTTGTAATGTTTATTTACCAGTACTTTCTGTCAAATAAAAGAATTCTGACTCTGACTCTTCTATGGCAATATAAATTCACATTGTTTACTTCTTCTCCAAAACTGCCAACTGCATTCACTTCAAATTTGGTGGGGATGTCCCTTGGGCGGGTCTCACCAATTTTGTTCAAGTGCTCACGTTCCTTGATTTTAAGATTTTAAAAACTATTTTTTCTCATTTATTTTCATTAAAATCTTTAAAATAATTTCTCCGAAACCGTCATGCTTATTGCTTTGCAATTGCATTGGCACGTTTCTCGGGACCTCTAGACCTTATTTTTTCCCTTTTATTTCAACAAGTAGCGCTGCGATTATTTTCGCATTTTTGTGTATTTTCACTTGTCTTGTCTTTTATTTTCAAACCGTAAGGTGTATCCTCTTCACACGTATTGGAAATGTATGTGGACTTGACCTCCACTAGCTGAATGTCTTAGCTGCATGGTTGTGCTCTCATTTTTATGACAAATTATCAAAATTCAGAAAAAAATAGTTTCGGGATGTGTACATTTAAGCAACAGTGATGATGGTTTCAAACAAAGGTAACCTTGATAATAATGACGTTCACAAGACAACTTGAATCTGAGCATGTAAGGTAAGTTAAGCACAGAACTGTCACAGTCCATTTTATTTTTTAAATTCCACTATTTATCGCTTACTAAGAAGATCTTATTGCTTTGGCCCTACAATTAAGACAATGGGGGATTGCAATGCTAGCTCACGTTTTCGACGTTGTATCCAAAGGCGACAGCCAGTTTCATGCTAAGCTTAGCGGGGATGCCCCCTATGGGGGTCTCTGTTACGTTTGGTCAAATCGTCACACTCTGGTGTTTATGGGATATTTAAGATTTGCATACTACCGCAACCGAAGTTTGAGGGTATGCCGTTTTCAGCTTGTTGGCATCTCTCAGCACAGTATCTTATGATTCACTCATAAGAATCCCCGCAATGTATATCCCACGCAATGATATGTCCTCCTCACGCTACATAATTCGTTCCCACGGAATTAATATTTCCTCCTCGCGCTATACAATTCGTTCCCACGCAATGATATTTCCTCCTCACGCTATATATTTCGTTCCCACGCAATGATATTTCCTCCTGGCGCTATTTATTTCGTTCCCACGCAATGATATTTCCTCCTGGCGCTATATATTTCGTTTCCACGCAATGATATTTCCTCCTGGCGCTATATATTTCGTTTCCACGCAATGATATTTCCTCCTGGTGCTATATATTTCGTTTCCACGCAATGATATTTCCTCCTGGCGCTATATATTTCGTTTCCACGCAATATTTCCTCCTCATGCTATATATTTCATTCCCACGTGATATATTTAGTTACCACAAAATATCTGAATCTGGAACAATATCTTGACAACTCCACAAACTTCAAAATAGAGCTGCAAGATTAATCTTAGGGTCGTCATTTAAAACTTGCTGGAATGACATGTTTAAAAAGCTGGGGTGGTTATCACTTTACAATAGACGTAAAATGCATAAATGTATAATGCTCTTCAAATGTTTAAATGGCCTGGCCCCCAGTTAATTTACTTGAACAATTCGAACTCAATAGTGACTTTCATTCTTACAATACAAGAAGTGCCAGAGACATAGTAGTCGAGAAAACACAAAAACAATATTTTAACAGTAGTTTTAGAATATCAAGTACCAAACTTTGGAATGAACTCCTACCAGACTTAAAAACCTGCTCGACAAATGGGTCATTTAAGAACAAAGTGTTTAACCATTATTTGGCAAAAGTACAGTTTTAGTAACTAACTGTCTTTTTACCACTCTATGGACTATTTTCATTATGTTGTATCTCTAGTTACAATTTGTGTGTTTTAGTTTTTTATTTTATATTTTGTATTGTCGTATTTGAATGTATGAACATGTGTGAGTGAGTGTGAGCGATTCGGCCACCAAAAATAGTACTTGTACTAAGTGTGACACAGAATTAAAATAAAAAAATTTGACTTGACTTGACTTTAATATGTTTTCTCTCTCCAACATCCTTGCTCTCCAGATTACATTTTATTTCGTTCTCACGAATTGTTTTTTGAGGATGTGAAATTCTGTTTCTTCATGTCCATTTTGGGGCTGCGTAAAAACATCAAACTCAAATTAAACAGCATTGCAATCCCCATTGACTTGCATTGCAATCAACGGAATGTATGCATTAGCTGGTAAGTACCCAAATTGAAAAATCCGTTGAAAATTGGGGAGGTGGAATTTCATCACCTGGTGAGTAAGTAAGTTTGACCCTTCCCCAAGCTACATTTCCGTTAAGTTTCATATATAAGCAACGATTCTGGAAAATAATTGGACCATAGCTTGAACAGACAAACATTCACCAACCAAACAAAAACAAAACAAACAAAAAACAAACAAACAAACAAACATACAAACAAACAAAAACAGAAACCAAAACAAAAACAAAAACAAAAAAACAAACAAACAAACAAACAAAACAAAACAAAAAAAATAACAAAACAAACAAACAAACAAATTAATGTCCTGGAGTCCCCAGAAATGCCCCTATGTAATTTCGAAGCAAGTGGGCAAGCGTTTTCGGAGAAATTTTTTGAAGAATTAAACAAATAATGCCCCCCCCCCAAAAAAAAAGGAAGAAGAAAGAACAAGAAACGGGAAAATTACTATTGAATTAATCAAAGTGTGAACATTTGAAAAGAACATGGTAGAGTTACACCCAAGGAAGACCACTACCGAGTTTGAAGTGGACATAGCAGACAGTTTTTGAGGGAGAGTCGAAGACGTGAAATGTGAAAGGTACGGTGGATGGGTGATGGATGACGGACGAGACACCATCCTAAAACCTCATGTGACTGACAAGTCAGCTGAACTAAAATCGTTCAAAATCAGAAAGCAGGGGCATCACCACCTATTGATCTTTGGTTGGCCCTTCATCAGGATACATTTACACCAAGTTTCATCACAGTCCGAGAGATAGTTTTGAATATTAAGATATGCGAGACTTAAGAGTTGATATGCAAATCTTGATTTGCAGACTTAATGTTGTGGAAAAGGAGGAAACAGGATTAAGAAAATCTGGACACCAGTGGCAGTCAATGACACATATACGTACAAACAAGTGTATATTTAAAGTGTACGGGAACTTGAACACATGGTATTTTGTGCACTTGAACACATGGTATTTTGTGCACATGTAGATGAATGTTAAAAGGCGGTTTTTAAATGACGAGGTCGACACCCACCTGCGGCAGCTGTATTGACATGACACAGCTCCTTAACTACGCATCTACCACAGGTGACTGCGCTCTCTTAGCTCTTGCCTCACTCACAGCTGACTGCGCTCTGTTAGCTCTTGCCTCACTCACAGCTGACTGCGCTCTGTTAACTCTTGCCCCATCACAGCTGACTGCGCTCTGTTAACTCTTGCCTCACTCACAGCTGACTGCGCTCTGTTAACTCTTGCCTCACTCACAGCTGACTGCGCTCTGTTAACTCTTGCCTCACTCATAGCTGACTGCGCTCTGTTAACTCTTGCCTCACTCACAGCTGACTGCGCTCTGTTAACTCTTGCCTCACTTACAGCTGGCTGCGCTCTAATAACTCTTGCCTCACTCACAGCTGACTGCGCTCTGCTAACTCTTGCCTCACTCACAGCTGGCTGCGCTCTAATAACTCTTGCCTCACTCACAGCTGACTGCGCTCTGTTAGCTCTTGCCTCACTCACAGCTGACTGCGGTCTGTTAACTCTTCCCCCACTCACAGCTGACTGCGCTCTGTTAACTCTTGCCCCACTCACAGCTGACTGAGTTCAGTTAACTGTAGCCTCTCCCACATGTGAGTTTGCTCAGTTAGCTCTTGTCTCCGCCACAGATGACTGCACTCGGTAAACACTTACATGTCTCCACATGACCTAGAGCTATGCCACTTGACCATTTCCTGTGTCACTTTTAATTTATAAATCACAAGGATATGGTAGCTACATATTTTTCGATTCCGTCCTCCCATGATTACGTGCTAGAATACCCAGGAACAGGTCCTTGTTCATGCCAATTTTATACAAACACCCAGGTGGAATGTTATATGGGGATGTTAAAATAGCAGAGAACTCGTTATGATTTATTAAGCGGTGCTTTGTCCAAATAGATTACCTAGTTACATCTGTTGTTCAAGTGGGTGTTGTAAGATTGGCGATTGTCTGATAATCTGATAACCTGTCTTGTAAATTTAAATTAATATAAAAAAAACAGATATTCGATTATATGGGGGTGTTAAAATAGCAGAGAACCCGTTATGATTTTGTTAAGTGGTGCTTTGTCGAAATACAATAACCTAGTTACATCTGTTGCTCAAGTGGGGGTTGTAAGATTGGCGATTGTCTGATAATCGATTTTATACTGACAAGGTCCCGATGCCATGGCCGATGTGGAAAGAAAGTTCACCCGATGTGAACCACGCCCTTCCTATCGGATATTCAGCCTATCATGTAACTCGTGCATTAACCTTTCGCACGCGCTCGTCAGGAAATGAGGCCCTGCACAGCA
Source organism: Hermodice carunculata (assembly GCA_964020975.1). Classification (NCBI taxonomy): domain Eukaryota; kingdom Metazoa; phylum Annelida; class Polychaeta; order Eunicida; family Amphinomidae; genus Hermodice; species Hermodice carunculata. The sequence goes on from OZ026628.1 coordinate 6,723,364, forward strand.
AGAACACAGTCACCCCGGCCTGGCAGCGTGAACACAGATCTGCAAGCCTTGTATTGGCAAGATAAAACACACACACACACACACACACACACACACACACACACACACACACACACACACACACACACATACATATATATATATATATATATATATATATATATATATATATATATATATATATATAAATACACATATATATGTATATATATATATATATAAATATATGATTATGAAGCAAATATATTGCGATTTGTAAACACGGAAACGAAAACACTAAAAGCGATTCCACTACACATATGAAGTCAATTAAATACATTTGATGCTACAATGAATAAGAACGTGTTGCTCTGTGTAACCTTGCACACCTTTGGTGGTAGAATGCACTCTGAGTGGTGACCTATTATATATTTTTATACATCTTTCCTGAAAAGATGCGCTGTAATATGTTGTATGACTTGGATCACTTGCTCGCTGATACATATCGTATTCCACATGAGTCTTGTCTTCCCATATTATATCAAATGGAATTAGTTGAGTTTCTCTTTCACTAGTGCAAAACAAATGAGTAGAGTCTTGAACATCATTTGGCATGTGCTGGGAGCTGGTAGAGCGTGCACAACTGTCACGAAAAAAAATCCATTTAAATAGGTAACTATGTAGTAAAAGCTAGCTCATGTCCGTCCTGAACACCATTGAAAAGCTGCAGTCTTCAGACTTAATAAAAAGTTGTACTCATGTACAGTGAAACCTGTTTTGAGAGACCACTGCAATGAAAAACCACCTGCCTTTTAGGATCATATTTTCAAACTCCCTTTTGCTATCTTTCCCATGTTATTCTACCTCCATTGGGAGACCACCTGCCTTATGTGACCACTATTAAGTCTACCCTCGGGGTGGTCTCTCAAAACAGGTTTCACTGTATGTATATATGTATGTATGTTTACTGTGCAGACCTCTTTGGAACGACCACGGTTTCCCCATGGATGTCTATCTAACTGCAATCGAAATCAATCACTTTGGAAAATTCAAACGTAACGTTGATAAAAGGTGAAACAGAATCCTATTATTTATTGCTTCTACTTTCGGGACCAATGTCTTCAGCTACTAAAATGAGCTATTTACTCATTTAACGAGGATTAATCAGGAAAGAAAAATGCAGAAATCAATACACAGAAGCTAACAGCTCCTTTGGTGGTGTATTCAATTACTGAAGTAGGTGTCAACTAATATACCACACTGAAAAGATCAGAGAGGGTGATTAACAGAGTACACAAGTCATTATGATATGCCTGCTAATGTTGTGTATCTCAGCTTGGTGCCCCTCGACGTTTGTGTTTTGTATATGGAGGGTAGCCCAGGTGACACATCCGAACACCTATTGGTAATATAAAATAGCTCTAACTAAATACCTGCTTGAGAAAAAAATGTTGAAAATTTGTCAAATGAACACCTGAAATGATCATTAATGACAAAAAGGTAAAAATTATCACTGCTGTTCCCCTTTAAGAGATACGATGATTTCTTCTGTTCAAGTTGCGTTGAAATCAACCTTTCTTTTCCTTCCCAACTTTTGAACAATACCTAAATTTCCATTTAACATACAAGTAATTGTAGGTTCATCTGACGTGTTAACTATCTCGAACAGTGACGTATTGCCAGCGAAAATATATGTTTTGCAGGCTAAATCCTATATTAAATCATTTATAAAGAGGAAACAAAAGGGGTCCAAGCAGGCTTCCTTGAGGCACACCTGAATCAATTACTACCTAGTCATATGATGTACCTTCTAACACAACTTTTTTTTTACGATTACTACGGTATGACTGAATCCAGTAATAGGTCCCAAATGCTCAATACTTTCAATTTATGAAAAAGCCCGAAAATGCCAGACTCGGTCAAATGTTTTAAATATGTCAAAAAAGACCATTTGTACCTCTTTACCATTACCAATAGCTTGAGACATTGGGTAGACAATTTTAATCAGCTGATATACGGTTGAATCCAGTTTGTTCAAACCGGAGTCGTAATCAGTGAGTAGTTTGTGTGAAATATAAAGTGTGTATAATCTTTTAAATGTGCAATTTTTAAATAATTTAGACAAGGTACAGAGCAGGGAAACTGGTCGATAACTACTTGTACAATGTAGATCTTCTTTTAAAAAATAAGACAGCCACATTGGCTTCTTTGCAGGGACTGAGAAAAGAAGAAGTTATCAGAGACAAGTTAAGGAGTTTGGTGTGAGGAACGAAGATATATTGAGCAAACAAACGCAGCACTTTACGGAGGGTATGGGCACACAATCACTCCACGCACACGATCACTCCGCGCACACAATCACTCCACGAGCACACAATCACTCCACGCACACCATCACTCCACGCACAGGCCTCTTTCAGAGTCTGCCACCATTTCTTGGCTTCAGTGGTTTTGTCCGTCAGTATATCAGTTACCTTAGCAAAAAGCCATTTGCTTTGCTTCTAAAATTATTTTTGATATATTTTGCCTATATTTCATGCTCTTGGGCATATCCCACCATCGTCCACTAAATTCATAAAACAGTACACTCAGTACTTGACACGGTGACGTCATCCATTTTGTTTCTAATTATTCTATCTGCAGATATGGCAGAAAAGAGTTTGTGCAGCGTCCATTCACTTTGTCTTTCTAAGCATTTCAGCAACAATGTAAACATTCTTGCTGTGATGTTGAAATGCAAGTTGCTAACCAGCTCACTTTTGTTACGCTAAGAAATAAATTGGCACACAGTCATTTCTTCTGAATACGTAGGCTTCCAACAATTTATAGAATTTTTGCGTTACTAGTTCTTGTCATATCTCTGTTCAGAGTTTATAATGGACAAGTTACATGCCATTTCGTGATAAGTGTCTGTTTGTCCTGCATACATACTTACTTCTATAACTCAAGTGGTGCTGCGCTGTGCTTACTTTCAACTTTTCTTTCTTTCTTTCTTTCTTTCTTTCTTTCTTTCTTTCTTTCTTTCTTTCTTTCTTTCTTTCTTTCTTTCTTTCTTTCTTTCTTTCCTCCTTTCTTTCTTTCCTTTTTTTTGCATGACAGCCAATACATTAGGTGACATTCTGAGACATTTTGGTGGAGTCAGTAAACACCATCTCAATGAATTGCTATCGCATCCTGTAGATTTAAGCAATGCTATTTCAATTGCTTCAGAATCCCTTTACATATCTATTGGCAATCTCGCAACCTACCTAAAATCTCAATTTCATACATTCTCTGTTTTGGATTTAAACATCCAAAGTAGTAATGCAAAATCTGACAAATTTAAATTATTATTGGTGCAGTTAGCAAACGATAATTTTATTTTCAGTGCAGTATGTCTGCAACAAACGTGGTCAAACCAAGATCTGTCGGATTATAATTTTTTTTAATTAGAAAATTATACGTTAATTGCCTTAGGTGCTACATGTACTGCGCATGGTGGTCTGTTAACATATCTACATAATGACATTCAGTACACAATAAGAGACTACTTGTCTCCAAATAACCATTGCGAAGGTCAATTCATAGACGTTTACGGGAACGGCTTAACAAAAACAATTACTCTATGTAATATCTATCGACCACCAAGAGATAAATACCAAGATATCCAAATATTTATTATTAACGACATTATCCCAACTTCGGGTACTATATTAAAAGAGTCTTCGGACAAAATAGTCGCGGGAGACTTCAACATCGATCTATTAAATGTTACAGCAAGACAGAAATATGCCGACTATCTCAAACTAATGCTGAGCAATGGTCTGACATCTAAGATTACTGTCCCAACCGGACTGTCCGAACGTCGTGTTACATCAATATATCATCTTTTTCCACTTTATCTGACAAAAGAAAATCCTGCCTCTCCGGTATCATCTTTACTGAAATGTCAGACCACTTTCCTTGTATCACTTCTGCAGATCAAAGGTCAACCACACAAGATGCTCAAAAAAATCATAAAAATAATGACGAAAGATAATGCTTTCGTGCAAAACTTTTATGATGAAATTAATAAAACCAACTTAATCAATTGTCTTAAGTCTGATCTAAAGTGTGATCCCAATAAAAATTATGAATTTTTTGAGAATATAATCTGCTCGGCAAGGAAACTATACCTTCCAGAATGGACTGTAAAATATGGCAAATATAAGCATAAACGTTCTCTTTGCATAACACTTGGTCTAATAAAATCCTCAAAATACCGCGATAACTCATACCAAAAAAAAAAAAAAAAAAGGTGAAACGTGCCATGGCCAATAATAATAATAATAATGATAATAATAATAATAATGATAATAATAATAATAATAATAATAATAATAATAATAATAATAATAATAATAATAATAATAATAATAATGATGATGATGATGATGATGATGATGATAATAATAATAATAAAACTTAAAGCGTATAACCAAATTTTAAAACAGAATATTTATCAATTAAAGCGCGAATAAGTTTTTGCACAGTTTGAAATGTTTAAAGTTGATATAAGTAAAACATAGGATACCATTGAAACCGTTCTGAACATGAATGAACGCAAAAACGATTTACCTCAATTCGTCCTGAACAAAAACCAAACCAAACAAAAAAATGGCAAACCGGAAATAGCTGAGCGCTTTAACTATTGTTTCACAAAAATGGTCCAAAATTAGCAAGTCAGATAAATGCTTCGAACTTATCTCCCTTTCCTTCCTATCTGGCAAATCAATTTGAAGATATGTCCCTAAAATTTGTAAATTCCTATGTAACTATTTCAATTATGAGATCATTCAAATAAAAAACAGCAGAGGCCATGACGATCTATCAACGATACTTTTTAAAGGCATTATCTCTTCATTATCTCTTCAATTTCGAACCCACTAACCCTAATTATGAACCAATCTTTAACCACCGGAATTTTTCCTGTCAAACTAAAAATTGTAAAGATGCTACCATTATTCAAAAAAGAGGGGAAATGGGTAATTTACTAGATAATTACAGACCCATTTCGGTTCTTCCAGCCCTATCAAAAGTATTTGAAAAAGTTGTTTACAAACAATTATAGGACCGTTTTGTTTCCAAAAACTTATTCTGCAAGAGCCAACATGGTTTCAAATCATCTGATTCAACTGTAACAGCTGCTTTAGAATTTGTTGACAAAATGTTTAATCTTCTTGATTCAGGTAAATTATCCATCAACATATATCTAGACTTTTCTAAAGCATTCGACACTTTAGATCATGAAATTTTCTTTCACAAATTAAAATATAATGGTTTTCGCAACACCTCTCTCGACTTGTTTAAAATTTACATTAGCAACAGATATCAATACGTTTCTTTTGAAAGTGTAAGTCCAGGTTACCGACCATTCACTACTTGAGTTACGGAAGGATGTATTATCGGTCCTCTCCTAGTCATCATTTATACTTAGTCTAATGAACACAAATCAATTTTATTTGCATATACATAATCTGTTAAGTCAAGCCAAGGCAAGAGGCAAGAGTAAAGTCACACGTCAGGAATAGAGTAGATACAACATGATTATTAATTTGAGATGATGACGAGTAAGAGAAGGAAGGGGTGCGTGAAGAGGAGAAGGAAGAGGAGAGGGAGGCCGGAAGGGAGGAGGAAAATGATGATGATGATGATGATGATGATGATGATGACGACGACGACGACGACGACGACTACGTTAATAACACTGGCAACGGTGATGGATGGTCACGACAATGAATAAAAGGATTATTATTATTATTATTATTATTATTATTATTATTATTATTATTATTATTATTATTATTATTATTATTATTATTATTATCATTATTATTATTATTATTACTACTACTACTACTTCTACTTTTTTGGCTGTATCATCTGACAGTTACAGAAATAAATTAAAGGCTCTGCAGCTCAAACCATGACAAAGAGCAACCGTATTTTGCTACACTTATTTTACAGTTTTGATTCAAATAGCTTTTTGATGTCCATACATAGTATCTCATGAAATTCACGATACAGCATGTCTTTGACGCAGGCCACAGTTTTGGTCGGGAAAGGGGTGGGGGTATTGCTGTCAAAATTCCTTTTTCATAAATACGTTTGTTTTCTCTTAAATAATCTGCCCGTTATATTTATGACCCACGGACACACACACACACACACACACACACACACACACACACACACACACACACACACACACACATGCATGCACGCACGCACACACACACATACATACATACGTACGTACGTACGTACGTACATACATACATACATACATACATACATACATATATATATATATATATATATATATATATATATATATATATATATATATATATATATATATATCAAGAAAAGGAAACTATGACGATTTTAATAGTGAATCCTAGAGTAACAGATTCTTAATGGTGTCCTAGAACCGGCATAAAGCACATCAAGGGGAGAGGGTGCATCGCCGTCAAAATGCCTTGCTTCCTCGCTGTTATAATTATGTTTGTTTTCTACTAAATAATCTGCTTGCGATATTTATGATCTACGGTGAACACACACAGGCAGGCAGGCAGGCACGCACGCACGCACGCACACACACACACACACACACACACACATATATATATATATATATACATAAAGCAAGAAAAGGAAACCATGACGATTTAATAGTGAATCCTAAAGTAACAGATTCTCAATGGTGTCTTAGAACCGGCATAAAGCACATCAAGGGGAGATGGTGCATCGCCGTCAAAATGCCTTGCTTCCTCGCTATCTATAATTATGTTTGTTTTCTATTAAATAATCTGCTTGCGATATTTATGATCTACGGTGAACACACACACACACACACACACACACACACACATGTATATATACATATATATATATATATATATATATATATATATATATATATATATATATATATATATATATATATATATACATATATTATGTTTTATATATTTATGACGATTTTTATGGTGAATCCTAAAGTAACAGATTCTTTATGGTGTCCTACAACCGGCATGATATATGTCAAGGGAAAAGGGGCCCTTGCATTCAAAATACCTTGTTTTCTCGCTATTAATAAATATGTTTGTTTCCTACTAAATATTCTCCTAACTTCCTGTGATACTTTATGAGCCACAGGTAAATATAAGCACTACATAACATGTACTGCCAAGAAAGTGAACAAATGACAAACTTAATAGTGAATCCTGAAGTAGCAGATGCTCAATGGTGTCATAGAACTGGAATGAAATATATAAACAAACACAATGCACTGACACCAAATGAACAATTTTAATCAAATAATGTGACACTTGAAGCAAAATAAAACTATGCGTATCAAACTGGCAAACGTTGAAAGCATGCACCGTAAAGTTCACTTAAGTTTGGTGTTTCAGACTGCCAGCAAGCAGTTGCATGTCCTTGTTTTGTCACCAAGAAAGTCTCAGGCCTGTTGACAGATCCGCAAACAAGTGGACACCCGGGTCGAGCTGGTGTAACAGTGCGACTATTCAGAAGTAAAGGGTCGTAAGTGCCTCTCAATCGCAAAACCCGACTTACGACCCCTTACTTCTGAACAAGCGCACTCAGATCTCTGGATGACGTGTCGTTCCTCCATGGTCACGTGGCTTGTCTGGCATTATTTTCCATCATCAAGCAGTTTGGGTTAAGTTCCACTTTCGGTAAATTGTTGCATATATATACATATATAAATATATTGTAAAAATGTGTATAAATGAAGTGATACTAATCAAGGAAACAAAACGTTTGCGCATTTGCACACAGAATATGTGCTAAGATAATATAAAGCAACCTTCTTACATGTAGAGGTTTATGTATTCATTTGTGTTTTATGACATCATGAACAAAGGAAAATCTTAAGGCACAAAATCATACATGTCATATATTGCTCCATTGCAGTCAAAACATAAAAAAAGAAAAAAAAATTATGATAACTAAACCAGATACCAAAAGCACCAATACAACAAAAATAAAATGGTGATAATTTCCTCCTAAGTGCTGGACAGCCTGCCAATGGGACGCTAGCTTCACTTGATGCAGTTTGGGATGCATTCAACAGGGTAAGTCAGATGGCTTTACGGTTCTTCTTACAGTATTTTAACCCAAAAAGGTGAGTCGTATCCTCATAAATTCATCCAAATTCAATGTTAGGAGACAAGGACATAGTTGCTTGTAACATATGGCCAAGTCGGTAAGGTCACTATGGCTCGTTTGAGTGTTTGCCAGCATAAAGGGCATTAATGTAAACACTGCAGATTCGCATCACCAAAGGCCATCCAAATGCTCTATATGTTTTTGGAAGGATTTTCCAAATAAGCATATACATGTGTCTGAAAATTTGTGAAGACACAGAGTAAAATCATATACACCACATTTGTGCACACCATGAATCACATCCCGGGATTTAACCTACTGTGGAGGTATGGATCATATTCATATTATAACACAGGGGGCGCAGATGCATGCTGATGTCATGATGAACAATGAAATTAATCATATCAAAATATCTGAGTTGTTTATAAACTTCTGCATATTGCATATGCTCCTACGCTAAAGGAATGCCATGAAAATCCAACCTAGCTTTATACTTTGTGCGGATATTGGTTTGTAAATAGACAGCTTGTTGTGAGAATTATCGTGAGGAATTCTAATGGTGGTTGTCTTGAACTTTGCTAAATGGACAGCGACAGTCGTAACTGCAGACATACTGCAATCCTTGGTGTGTTGAAATGCTCACAACTACTTACATGAGAGTCTGTGTCTGCTGCTAATCATAGACAGTATAACTATTGACCAAGATCTGACGTAAACGTTAAACACTGCGTCTGTGGCTAATCATTGACAGTAACTAATATATTGGCATCTTCGTTATGCAAAAACAACTTACACTGAGAACAAGGCACACTGTCATGAACGCGGGAAGGGGAGGGAGACAGAGAATTATCCCAAGAATAAACCAGAACATGTTAGTTTTACTTTTTTCGTAACAGTCAGCCAGTGCCAGACGCTGGCATACCTACTAGGAAGTACGGAGTGCAGAGTTCATCATGCATGGAGCTGTTGCAATCCTCTTGGTGTATAGTCTTCAGCATTTATTCATTTTAATTCAACAGATTTTGATTCCCCCTTGAGGATCATAAAAGGAAGTACATAATTGAAAACAGCCTTAAAATCTACTTGAACAAATAAAGAGCAGCCAGTATCAGGTCTTTTGTCACAGACCAAAGTCCCATCTCCCCCAAGATCGAGCGGTCCGATGTTAGGATAATTTACTTGCCTCGTCAGGACTTGGCAGAATAGAAGTGCCAATATCGCATGACGCATTTTTATTATCCTCAATACAGTTGTCACCTATAGCATGGCTTTTTCGATTCATAATCCATTGTTTGTAATATTATCTTATATAATGTTGGGCCTTTCTAGTAAGCGAGGGAATTATTCAAAACAGGACAGCTTCCAGTGATGGCAGTCATCCACATTGCAAAGTTAATCAATTATTCATGAAGTATCTTCTTTATTTTTTGTTAGGATCAATGGGGGCAAATAGTCATGATCCTGAGCGGATCAATTTTTCTCCCATTAATTTTTAACCGAGATTCTTCATAAATACATATTTGTAAGACATAAGCACCACGCATTTGCACAAGTGACCATGTTGTGGCTCTGTTAACCCTTAAAGCGTTTATTTAAGACTGAGTCAACAGCTTTCTTCGGGGCACTTTGCGCGCAATACGCCCAAAGTGCCCCGGAGAAAGCTGTTGACTAATACTACTTTTTGCTTTAGACCAGACTTTCTGGTATTTGAATAAAAGGTATCTTTATGAGGAATTTGAATCTTAACCGTTATATGTTCAACGGGGAATGAGAAAACGACTATAGCTGTGATTAGCACTTTAAGGGTTAATAGCTGGCAGGCCTTTGTACTTTACAGACATGTGCCCTTTCGATTTTGCACGTATGTTTTCCCTTACAGCCCCCTATTACTAGCGACACTTTCGGGAATTTCACAGTGTCCCATCAGACCATTCTTGAATATTTTGGGATGTGGAGGTGAATACCGGTTGTGAACAGAGTAAGTGAATTATGTGAACAATTTATTGGTATGTGTGCTTTATTGTGTCAGTGTCAAATTGTGTCCTTGTACCAGCAGTGTGTCGGCGGAGCATTCACATTGCTTCACCATGACCCAGATACTTGACCTAGTCACCTACTTTCGTTACATGACACAGCTTTGTACCAAGAAATGTGTATGTATGAAGTTTAAAGAAACTCACTTAATGAATAAAGGAATTATAGTTGTCATGATTTTACCAGAACATAATTTTGTCCCAGAAATTCGAATTAGTGACCTGCTTTTGTTACATAACAGAATGCTGGGTGACGGCACCAGAGTATACAGTTTCAGGAAACTAACTGCAATATTCAAAGAATTGTATTCCAGGCATGAATGTATTGCACTTTTACTAAACACATGTCTATGGCCAATATATTTGACCCAATGACCTACTTTTGTGGCATAACACACCCTTATGTCCGGATACACCTGTGCGTAAAATCCCATTCATCTGAGTTTAGAGACAAGCGAAATATGGCCCAGACACCACTGTATTGGCGTTTTAAAAAATGCCTCACCATGGCCCAGATACTTGACCCAATGACCTGTTTTTGTTACATGACATATTTTAGTGTCAAGACATGTGTGTATGAAGTTTTATGAATCAAACTGAATAAGTAAAGGAATTACAGTGCGGTCACAATTTTACCAGCATATAATATTGTGCACTATTGACATAGTTTTGTTACATCCACACCCTCAGGTTAAGGCGCAAGTCTTCGTGCACGTAAAGCTTCATGAAACTAGTTTCAATTATCAAAGAATTGCAGTCCGAACAAGAATGTATTGCAATTTTACATCACTATATCACCATAGCCCATGTACTGTACCTAGTGACCTACCTTGGTGCATGATACACGCGCATGTCCAGATACACCTGTCTGTCAAGTTTCTTTCACCTGACGTAAAAGACAAGCGACTTACAGCCCGGACACGACTGTATAGCAGTTTTACATAAATCTCTCACCATGAACTCAGACACTTGACCTAGTGACCTACTTTTGTTACATTGACACATCATTGGGTCCAGGTATGTGTGTGTATGAAGAACACGATATATCCATAATTCGCTAACGCCAGTGTTACATAGAAGATAGTTTACGATCAGTGGAGGTATGACGATAAGAATGCAAAATAAATAAAGACATGTAGACATAATGTGTTCATGACATTATCAGTAGAGGTGTAGACCACACACAGACACAGCGGGTAGCGCCGGCTGCTTCAGCCAGTTGTAGTATATTACACTATGAAATGGGCGCCATGACATTGCATTGCATCGTATCCAAATATTTTTAAACTGCTGCTGATCAACAAGCACTATTCTGTCTGGTCTATTCACTTGCCGATGTTGTTCACTCATTATTTCCTTAGTTACATTAGAATCGTGCTGTTTGAAGCCACCATCTTGATACCACGCCCTCGTGAATAAGCGGCCATGTTGGAAGCCACTCAACATTCACCACATGTTTACAAACAAGCGCACGTGGTCCCCTAAGTCCTACCAACTGGTACGTGAATGCTCATTCAACACCCTGCCAGAACTAGGACACAATTTTCCGCAAACATAATAAGGTACATCTACCAATAAATTATAAACGTAATTCACTTACAGTGTTCGCAATGTGGCTTCACCTCCACATCCTGAAATATCCCGGAATGTGTTGTGTGTCTTGCGCAATATGCCTAGCAACCATTTAAGACAAAAATATTAAATATGCGTCAAAAAGTGAAACATGTGCTTTAAATCAACAGGAGTTCGTCACAACAGTCAATCAATTAATGCATTTATGTAGGGTTGACACCTTGGCCCGAGGGCAGCTGGTTAGTACCACTTATCAGTAATCCCTACTCGCGCCGTGACACCTTATTGCCAAGCATATCCCCTATATTTGAGAGAAAATGATACAAAATGAGTTTATATATATATATATGTATGTATGTATGTATGTATGTATGTATGTATGTATGTATGTATGTATGTATGTATGTATGTATGTATGTATGTATAAAGCGTAAAAGTATAGACGTGAGTTTTCGTGTTGTGACACCTGAAACCAAAGAGCCCATCATTATGTCCCCAGCAAAACTAGTCAATTAGACTCTGCGTGACATTTGAGTGCCGTCTTTCACCAAATTATCTTGCTATGTTGGTATAGTTTCAGTCATTAAAATATTTTGACTCCTTTGACACGTGATATGATAATTGACCACAGATGCCACAAGTGTACCATACTATTCGGAGGAAAACATTTCAAAACAAGACTCTTCACTTAAAAAGTGGATGCGCTCTTGTGCCAAAGTGAAAAGAGTGTTGCAAGGTTATGGCTTTCACATTCACTTCCACAAGGAACTCCCCAAGACTTTTCGTCGAGGCTTAATTTTAGCGGGCGAAGTGTTATTACGCTAAGACAAAATTCTGAACAATAAATATCACAAATGCAGTGTTTACATAAGTTTCAAGTAATTCGTGTTCCGTGGTCAGTTAGAGAAGTTGCATTATCATGAAACAGGAAGGGAAAAGGAGGCAAGAATAACAGCCTAGGCGCAGGTTGCAGTGGGCAAATAACATGAAGCACGCAATACTCACAGAACATTTTGTTTTCAATATTGGGACCTGGTGTGTACATAATTATTTGAAACGTGCTATGTACAAGTGAAACATGTATTGTTGGTTGCCTAGTCTTATTTTCAACATTTAGCCAATTCTTTTCTAGGGGATTTTTACGCCCCCCCCCCCCCACAAAAAATAAGACACTTGGCAATAACTTGCGATGAACAAGTGATTTGTATCTTGGCATGGTGTCTTTATGTAGTAAATACCTTAACGCGTTTCTGCCTACCCAGAGTCCATTCATATGGCATATCATTAAATAGCTAATACACACCAGGATCCTGACAAATTGAGTGGCAGACCTATAGAGTATGTAATTATAAAACCACAAACACGTGTATTTCATTCCTTTTTCGTATTCCATTCTAAGGTATGATTCACCACCCAAGTAAATTCATTGCCAGATAATAATGATAATGATAATGATAATGTAATGATAATAATAATAATAATAATAATAATAATAATAATAATAATAATGGTGATGATGATGATGATAATGATCATGATAATGATGATAATAATAATAATAATAATAATAATAATAATAATAATAATAATAATAATAATAATAATAATAATAATAATAATAATAATGGTGATGATGATGATGATGATGATAATGATCATGATAATGATGATAATAATAATAATAATAATAATAATAATAATAATAATAATAATAATAATAATAATAATAATAATAATAATAATAATAATAATAATAAAACCAAAAGAGGCCAAACAAACAACAACAACAACAACAACACACACACACAACGTTAAAGTGGTCCTATTCTGTTCTGGCAGGCAGGGCAGCATTCAGAGCTGACCTGTGTAAGTCTCCATCTAAGGGGTACGGCGCCTTGATTAGACGTTCCAAGACCTCAGTGACGACGAAACCACCAACACCTTATGATATCATATCAAATATGCTTGCCTACAGAGGGCAGTGCGCTTATTTTGGACGACCTCTATCCAGTTCTTTCCTGCAGATTTAATTCTGCGTTTCGAATATATTTGTTTGTTTCAGCCGATGATCCAACATGGCAGGCAAAAGTGAAAATAGTGTCCGTAATACCGTATGATAAAAAAAAGGAATAAAGAACCAAATATATCCGTACCTATACTTAAGATATCAAGGGTTTTTTTCCTAATGACAACGCCTTAAATTATTTCGTATTACATATAAATAAACATAAATTAAAAATGAACAGAAACATAAACTTTAGACGAAAGGAATCCTAAACCGTGCGCTGGGGTCAATTTGGAAGAGTACAGTAACTTTAAGAGGACCCGCGGTAAACTACGGTACTTACTTGCTTACAAAATATACGTAAGCTGATTGGTCAATACACAGTTCCAGTCTAACATTTGACATCAACTTTTCGTAGTACGAGTGTAATGACGAGTTCACCTGTCAAAGCAACTGACGCATTTATCGAAAAAATACCCGCTACCTTTATTTTAATATTTAGAATGCAAAGCCTGCGGCGCCAGTTGAATATATATATATATATATATATATATATATATATATATATATATATATATATATATATATATATATATATATATATATATATATATATACATATATCTATATATACACATACATACATATATACATATATATATATTATATATATGTAAAGAAAAAAGAATAAGAAAAACACATATAAGAATATTAAAATGAGGCCCGCGGCACATTAATCTTGACTATTGGTATGGAATTTCTTGCCGTTGTCATGGAAATTCTTTTCTGGATAGGGTACCTCTAAAATGGATTTTAACCCTGACCACAAACATACCAAACCTGTGGAAAGTGTCAAGTTTGGTGCTTATCAGTTTCAATTTGTCGGTCTCATACACATTAGTTTCGCCTATGCCTACAATCACTCGGATCCCCGCATTAGCTGTGACCCAGATAGATGTTTGGATCTTTTCGTCTAGAACTAGAAGTAATTAATTCTCTTTTTGATTGAGACTCAGTGTTTCACTCGTAATCCAACTACACGGTAAGGTAATGGTCTCTGACATGAACACTTTCCAAATTGACAGGGTACACCGTTCATCGCAGCAAGGTGTTTCATAGGCAATGATTTTCAACCAACTCATAGCAGTCTATTCCTAGATCACAGTTATTGATTTGGTAGAACTTGTTATGAACAACTTTACTGTTTTGAATATTATCTGGAACAGATATCTTTATAAACTGTTATCTCAATGGTTCTGATAACTTTGGCTAAAAGAGTTCTAGCAACAACTAAACACAAGGAGAGCTAATTCCGTGCGTAGCTTCTACAGTTTTCAACATTTTATAATCTCGATGTGACTAATTCTAAACTATTTTTGACGATTTTAATTTTATGAGCCCAACATAAGGAGGACACACTATATTCGACTTGTCCGTCCGTCCCTCTCTCCCTCTGTATTCTGTACGTGGTCCCGTCCATCAACAATTCTGTTTGTGAACACGATATCTCAAGACAAACTCGCCACCTGAAACTCAGCTTAGCCTTGATACCCTTTCTTGACCTTCATTACCTTTTTTGAAACTTGACCTCATTTTTCAGCTCACGGACGCCATGTATGTACAATTGTGGCCTATTAGTCCACCCATGGCATTAAAGTAGCCTGCTTTTTCTGGGGGTGGGGGTGGGTATTGTCTGGTTTTAGCTACCAAATATCAAATCGCAATGTCCATAACGAGGCCTGTACGGTTGACTATACATCGATCACTTCTTAACGAAAACTAACTTCAGGATATGCAACACATCTTGCCAAACAGTAAAAAAATTAGTTGATAACTTCCTTCCGTGTTGTTTTACGAGAGACAGAGTCATGTCACAGCGATAACTTGCATGCGTGATCTGGTAGAAATTTCATTGATATTTCATTATGTGTAACAGTTTTATTACAGAGTGCACTTTCAACTATAAATGTACTGAAGCGCGAATACTTTTACACAGGTCTGCATGTGGAAAAAAACGCAGAGGGCCTGTCATTAGAGACTGGACGTTTATCAAAGAACCGATCCTTCATTGTCTGCAGTAATGAAGATTCCATTTCAAAGGTGAGAGGTTCGATTGAAACCACTGCTGACCTTTTATAGGTTGACCCCTACCTCAAGTTCGGGACGTAATAGATTTCTCCATATAGGTATTATGCACCAAGTTGAATTTGGTGTGCAGTGTGATATTGTTGATGTATTTGTCGGTGACCTTTGGGGTCAACACCTACAAAATTTGTTACTGGGCTGCGGATTCTGGACACTATATTTTAAGTTAGTTGTACCCCAATACCATGGGCCGTACAGTTGATCAAAGTTACAGAATGACGAAAGACCATTTTCTTGTGTGCGGGCGTGTGTGTGTATGTGTATGTGCGTGTGTGTGCGTGTGTGTGTGTGTGTGATTTTCAAGCAGTCACATTGTCATGGCTTATTAAAGAGTTGTTTCATTTTCATTGACAGTTCAGGCATTAGGGTGACGATAATGAATCTTGCGTGGTCACTACAATCCTGCACGCCCATTTCTGCTGGATCAAGCTTGTCAAGAAGTGTTTTCAG